>CM052799.1:2953056-2970830 GCA_028533885.1 Nasua narica | reverse complement strand
TGTGTGTGTGTGTGTGTGTTCTGGGGTGGAGGGTGGGGCGTGAGAAGCTCAGATCCTGAGCCCCTGGCAGGTGCAGAGGTGTTATCAGGCATGTGGCCGTCTGGTGACCCAGGAGGACCTAGAGGGGACTGGGAACGTGTGCAGAGTGTAGCCCAGGATCAGCTGCAGTGAACAGTGAATGCGTGGGACTTCACAGGTGAAGACAAGGAAATTTAATCAAGGTGGAGTGAAAAAGGCAGAGGCATCAAATCCCTTTGGGGCATGGGGGAGTGAGGGGCAGAGCAGCTAATCCCCCTGGGTATCGGGTTGTCTGACCACCTGCCTCAATGGGGGTTCTCTCCACACCCCAGGGTCCCAAGCTTACAGGGGGCAGAGGGAGGGAGGGAGGCAGAGACACAGAAGGGCAGAGGGAAGAGACAGGGACGAAAAGAGACAGAGCCAGGCAGAACAGAGAGAGACAAAGAGACAGAGACAGAAGGAGAGAGAAAGAGACACAGAGAGAGATAGAGAGAGAGAGAGAAAGAGAGAGAGAGAGGAGAGAGAGACGGAGAGGAACAGTTTAAGCATCTTCAGCCTCTATGAAGCCAGTGTCTGTTGCTTAAAAGTACCAGTCAATTAGTCAATTAGTTAGTCCATTCTTTCAATAAGCCAGTATTGTATCGGTTACCTATTGCTGTGTAATAAACCACCTCCAAAACGTAAAGGCTTAAACAACAACAACAACAACAACAACAACAACAACAACTTATTATTTGTCATGATTTTGTGGTTTGGCTGGGTGATTCTTGCCTGGGCTCACTCATGCAGGTGCATTCGAAGGGCAGCTGAGCTGGGCTGGAAGGTCTAAGCTGGTCACATCGAGTTGTCTGGGGCCTTGTGTGGAGGCTGATGGGCTGGTACCTCCCTCCTTCTATTTGCTGCTCTGCTGGGGATGGAAGGCTAGAAACTACAGTTCCCAGAATCACTTGCAGCTGAACTCTGGAGCCAGTCAAGTTCTGTTGATGGAATATAGTCATGCCATATTCTCTGCAGAGACTGTGTTTCTGTCACATCTGTAATATATTTCTTGGTGAGCATGGTGATACAGTAAGAGCAGAAGCATGAGGGTCCAGGTACCATTTTTTGTGGGTATCAAAAGGCAGGGCAGAGGAATCCATTTTCGCTGCTTTTGTGGTGGGCAGCGGTTGACCAGTGAAATCTGTTTGAGAGGGGCTTTCTGTCACTTGCAACCCACAGAAGCTTAGCCAGTGTGGTAAGGAAGGTGAAGTCTGCACGGATGGCTGTTTTACACAGAATGAAGCAGAGAGTTTGGTTTAAAGAAAATAATTCCCATAACATCAGGTTCCCAGCTCCACCAAAGCAAAACGCAGCAATTCTGGAGGCATGTGGAACAACAAACAAACAAACAAACAAACAAACAAGACATTTGAATCACAGCGAGGTAAACTGAGTCCATCAGGGACATAGGGCTTGCCCACACAGTGATGCCAGATGAAGCTCTTTTCCTGCTGGTGCCTGGGGGGAAGGGAATGGTGTGGGAGGGAATGGGAGAACATTTCTCTGTGTACAGGATTGCTACTAGAATAGGAATAAAAAATGAGTCATAGGCAAGATGGTTGAGAGGCAGAGCTTTAAAATGTCTCTGGTCTGGGAAGAGCAGGCTCTGAGAAAGGATGGAGAGATGTACGGACATCAGGGGAGATTGTGTCATGGACAATGCCTTTTTCCAGCCATCAACAGTCTCTGAATTTTTGAATGAAGAGCACACAGTGGCCGGTGTTGTCAAGGTCATGGGGCACAAAAATTACCTCTATTGTCCTAGGTGTAGACATACCAACAGTTTTGCTATGTCATACTGGACCAGGTTGTGCAAAATCTCTGGTTATGTCTGTGGTGGAAACAATGAGATCTCAGAAACCGAGGGTGTATCGGTCAGGGAAGGCTAAGGTTACATGCAGTAACAAACATCCCTCAAATTTCAGTGGCTCAAAACCCCAAGATGTATCTCTTGCTTGTGCTGGTCCCTCTGTTGGGGTTTGGCTGAGGACTATATGTGTATCCCTCCAACATGTACAGGTTGATGGAGTCAGCAGGATCTCAAATTTGCTGGTCACTGTAGCTAAGGAAAGAGACAATGTGACAAGTTGTATCATGCCTGTGAAAGTTTCCATCTGAAAGGGTACGTGTCACTTCAGTTCACATTTAACTGGTCAGAGCAAATCTCACGGCCCCCGTCTGACTTCATGGGGGGACAAAGAAGTGCAAGTCACTTCTCTGTACAAGGGAGAAGAACTGGAATCTTCGGTGGTTAACTTAGGGGATGGGGGAAGGGGGAGGTTCTCTAGAAATGAAACTCACACCAGAGGAAAAGAAAATACTAGAACATTAGTCAAGGCAAACTACATCTAATGCTAATGGATTCTCTAGTGGACATAGAGAATCTCTCCCTTTAGATCCAGCAAGAAAATCCCAGGGAAGTATCTGATTGGCTCAGCTTGGATCACCCACCCATCCCTGAATGGATCCCTGTGGCCAACTGGACGGAATACTCTGATTGGCCAGACTGGATCACATGTCCCACCCTGTGGTCCTGAGAGGGAGGAGCATCTTAAATAACAGCCCCCCATCCCAAACCAGAAGCCATTAAAATAATAATAATAATAATAATAATAATAATAATAATAATAACAACATTCCAGTGAAGCCTTGACAGTCTACTGATTATAAAGCAGACCTTGCTCTCATCCATGTTCAAAAAAATGCGTGACTTAGAATCGATGGAATGTGGTATTACCCATCCCATTTTACAGGTGGGAAAACTGAGGCACAGAGAGGGTGAGTTGCTCTCCTAGAGTCACACAGCTAGGAGGCAGATAAGCCAAGATTTGAGCCCAGGCAGTGCAGTGGAGCCCCTGTGTCAGCCCCATACTCTTAATTCTCTTGGCCCGTGACCTCTACACTAATGTCTTCCACAGCTCAGAACACGGGTATCTTTTTACAGCTTTCCTGTGGCTGCATGGCTCAGAAAATTTTCAGTATTCCCAGAGCTTGTTCTCACATTACCAAGTATGCTTTCCCTGACATTGAAGTGGTTTTCACTTGGAGAGTCCTTAGGGGCTCCTACATGGTCCAACAACCACAGACATTTCTTGGCCTTTTTTTTTTTCTGGAAGCTTCTCTGGGTTTGAGACATTATACTATAGTGTTTAGATGTACCCAATTTAGAGTCCCATCGCCTAGGATTAAATATTTCCCTCTGCTGCTTCAGAGCTGTGGGTCCTTAGAAAATATACATAACTAAGTTTCTGTGCTTGGTTTTGTCACATATCCTAATGGCACTGTTGTGAGTATTAAATTAATTAAATCACATCAGATCTTAGAATAGATGGAGATGATCATGTTTGAGCCCCTGGATCCAGCCGTGTCTGAAGCTCATGAGGTTAATCCTATACTTCCCACTTCTACAAACCAGCAAGGCCCCTTTATTATATATACTTTTCAAAGCAGCTTGAATTGACTTCCTTTCACTTGTAACCAAAAGATCCCTAAAGAATGCAAGTATCCAAGGGCAAGGGGCCCCTGGGTGGTGCAGTTGGTTAAGCATCTGACTCTTGATTTCGGCTCAGGTCATGATCTCAGGGTCTTGAGATCAAGCCCCGCATCAGGCTCCACACTCGGCGGGGTGTCTGCTTGAGGTTATTTCTCCCTCTCCGTCTGCTCTCTCCCAAATCACGTGTTCTCTCTCTCTCTCTCAAATAGATAAATAAAATCTTTTTAAAAAATGAAGAGATCCTGGACAATGAGCATATATTTGCTATGTCATGGAAGCTGGTGAGCCCGTGCCCCAGAGGTGGGAACTCAAATCCAATCCGGTGGGTGTGGAGCTAACCTCAAATGTGGACCCAGTGAGCCCCACCTCTTGGTATTTACACCTTGGGTAGACTTCTCCCTCCCTGTTTCAGGGTCAGTCTGTGTGGCCTGCAGATGTGGTCACAGAGGGGATGATTGTCATTTCTGAGATTAGGTTATAAAAGACAGTGTCGGGGCGCCTGGGTGGCTCAGTGGCTTAAAGCCTCCGCCTTCGGCTCAGGTCATGATCTCAGGGTCCTGGGATCGAGCCCCGCGTCAGGCTCTCCGCTCGGCGGAGAGCCTGCTTCCCCCTCTCTTTCTGCCTGCCTCTCTATCTACTTGTGATCTCTCTCTGTCAGATAAATAAATAAAATCTTAAAAAAAAAAAAAAAGACAGTGTCTTGGAGCACCTGGCTGGCTCAGTCAGCAGAGCACACAACTCTTGATCTTGGGGTTGTAGGTTTGGGTGCAGAGATCACTTAAAAATAAAATCTTGGAAAAATACATGAAAAACAATGTCTTCCTCCCTGTTTGGTGTGTGTGTGTGTGTGTGTGTGTCTGTCTGTCTGTCTGTCTGTCTGTCTCCCTTTCTCTCTTTCTATGTCTTATCTCTTTATCTCTCTTGGTCCTCCCTGGCTTTGTGCCTATCCCACTTGTGATCTCTTCTTGGTCTATCGATTTTCCTTTCTGTCTCATTCCCCTTCCCCTCCTCGCTGGACTCCATCTCTCATTCTCTCTGACTCCTTCTGTCTCTCCGTCTTTGTCCTTGTGTGTCTCTATCTCTCTGTGTGTCTCCGTCTCTCTCCCCCCAGCTGACCCTGTGTGCACCTCTGCAGCTCTCCCTCCTGGCTCCCTGCTCCCCCCTACTTTAAGTGCAGACTGAAGGGAAGCAGCCCAGTGGGCCTGGGACACCCCCTCATTGGTTGCCAGGCACCGGGGCTGGGCGGGGCTGAGAGCTCATTACCCTAATGGTGTCTTCGGAGGGTGCCAGCCAGCCCAGGAAATGGGCCACTTAAGCCTATTGGAGCTGATGGCAGCCTGCGGCCACTTCTCCCCACTGCTGTCCTCCAAGAGCTGGGAGTGGGAAGAGAGGAGGGAGGAGGATAGAGGGGAGTGGAGGAGGATGGGGGGAGGACAAGGCGGAGGAGTGGGGGAGCAGGTAAAGTGGAGGGGATCCATCTCCCTTGCAGGCCCGGGTGTCCTGGGAAAATGCACTGAGTTGTTTGGGAGGGGCCAGAAGGCTGGACTGGAGCCCGGGAGGGGGGCCCCCTTGCACACACGCATGCACCCGTCAGAGAGCACCACCCCCACACTCCCACTCAGAGTCACCCCAGAGCTACACAGGCCTGGGGCCAAAGGCACCCTTCTGCTGCCCAGGCGGTTCCTGGGACATCCCCCCAGGTCCCTGGGACACAGGTGTGCCCCCAAACCACAAACACGTAGGCAGAAGACCTCGGACACAGGACACAGGCATAGCGGGAAGAGTTCCCGAGGCCACATGCAAAGGTCTGTGCACAGGACTGGCCCAGCGATGCACCACACGGAGGACACAAGCTCAGCCAAGCACACACCTGCAGTGAGCCCACACTCATGTCCACACAGATGTGCATAAGAGCCGCAGATGCACAAACACACGCCCCCTCACACGCGGGTGCACAAGCACTCACACCCAAGCCCGGTCAGAGACACGCGAGCAGGCGTATGTCCGCACGCACACTCACACCCACAGTCGGGGGCAACCTGTCCCGGGGACACGCACAGACTCAGAGTCACAAACACGCAGGCGTGCGCAGAAACGGATGCTACGGTCACAAATGACACCCGCAGCGACGCCCGGCCGCGTGGCCGGTCGCCGGCAGGAAAGCGAGCCCAGCCTGGCCCCATCTGCTGGTTTGTCTCCGGAGAAGCCAGCGATCTGGCTTTTTATGTGAATCCAGGTGAAGGAACACAAAGCGAAGGTGTGCAGCCCAGTCCAGCAGAGCTAACGGTCTAGACCCCAGCCTCCGACTTGCAAAGGGACCCCGGTCGCACCACTAATAGTTGGGCTTGGCCTCTCTGAGCCTCCACCTTCTCTCCTGGAAAATTCGGTCAAAACAGTCCTTATCTCAAGAGTCTATTTTGAGGACTGCAGAAGGAGGCCAGCTCAGCCGGGGACCAGCAGGAGGGCGTCCTGTCCTCTCCATCCCCCCCCTCCCCCCGTCCACCAGCCACTGTCTGTCTCTGTCCCTGGATTTCTCTGTCCTCTGCTCCACGTGTCTGTCTCACACACACACACACGCTCACACTAGTGCTCTGGGGCCCCAGCCAGGAGGCAGGGAAGCCGCTTGCCTGAGCTCGTATCTGACGGAAGCTTTGATTTAGAAGACTCAGAAGCCGAGTGTGTACGCTTGCGTGTGTCTGGGCGTGTTTGCGTGTGCACGTGGGGGCCTGCGTGTGCCTGCCTTTGCATGTGAACCCTAAATGGTATGTATCTCCTCAGGAGAATGGAAACTCACACATGCGGGGTCACGGCGGCATGATCTGTGTGACCTGAGGACACTTGCTGGGGACCCTAGAATCCCTGTAAACACAGCTTACAGAAGCGATGCATGTTCATTAGCAAAGATTTGGAACACACAGGGGGGAGATTAGCCATAAGGTCATCATATTCCCTTACTTGTTTAGAGCACATGCTGGTACCTTTCTAGACATGCTGGCCTCAGCGAACAGTGTGGCCGACGCTTTCTGAGAATTCAGGTTGGACTTCCCTCTCTGTCTCTCCCTCCTCCCAACCCTTCCCTCCTCCAGACTTGCTTCACGAAGTTACAAAGATTTACTAAAAATCATTTCGTTGATTCTTTTTCATTGACCCCATCTCCCTCCTCACTCCAAATCCGTGTCTATAAATGGACCACTCTTTCTTTTTAAAAACAGGATCTATTTTTGCACAAGTCGTCCACGCATATGGAGCCAAATTCCAAAGGCAGAAAAGAGTTTATGTTGAAAAGTCTCTCGGGTGCCTGGGTGGCTCAGTTGGTTGGGCGACTGCCTTCCGGCTCAGGTCATGATCCTTGGGTTCCGGGATCAAGTCCCGCATCAAGTCCCGCATCGGGCTCCCGGCTCCACGGGGAGTCTGCTTCTTCCTATAACCTTCTCTCCTGCTCTCTCTCACTTTCTGTCTCTCAAATAAATAAATAAAATCTTAAAAAAAAAATAAAAGGAAAAGAAAATCTCTCCCTGGTCACGCAGATGCCTCTCCCAATGAGACTGCTGCTACCAGTTTCTTTTGTCTTCTGAGATGTTAAGACTTTTTCTTTTTTTTGAGATGTTAAGACTTATTGAGGCAAATATACATATGCAGATATATACTTTGGGGTCTGTGTGTGTGTGTGTGTGTGTATTATGTGATACATACGGATGCTACTTACCATGTATTATACTACTTATTTATTTATTTATTTTTAAAGATTTTATTATTTATTTGACAGAGAGAGAGATCACAAGCAGGTAGAGAGGCAGGCAGAGAGAGTTGGGGAAGCAGGCTCCCCGCTGAGCAGAGAGCCCGATGTGGGGCTCGATCCCAGGACCCTGAGATCATGACCTGAGCTGAAGGCAGAGGCTTTAACCCACTGAGCCACCCAGGCGCCCTATACTACTTACATAGATTATATAATATATACATATATGTTATATAATTTGTAACAAAGAATTTTATATAAAATGTATAATTCACCTACACGCAGAAAAATGTAAGGAGATGTACCATGTGTGACAAGCCTTGAACCTCTGTCCCATTTGCCCCAGGTCCACAGACTAGAGCTTTTTTTTTTTCTTTTAGAAAAAACTTTAAATATATATATATATTTATTTATTTGAGAGAGAGATAGAAAGAGGGAGAGAGTGCAGGCAGGGACAGAGGGAAAGAAGTAGACTCTGCTAAGCTCTGTGCCCAACATGGGGCTTGAACTCATAACCCTAAGACCAAGAGTTACGTGCTCTACTGACAGAGCCGGCCAGGCACCCCTAGAAAAACATATTCTTACTCCTCATATCCTTTTCTGGGGTATGTTTATGTGTAATACCCTTCGCTTCCCCTACTTTTACTGAGATATAATTAACATGTAATATTGTATTAATATAAATATGTATTTCATAAATATATTTTATAAACATATTAATATTTAAACGACACTGTATTAATATAAAGTGTACAATCTAAGGATTCTATATTTGTATATATTGCAACATGATAACCACAGTAACTGTAGCTAACAGCCCTCCCCTCACATAGTTACAAAGTACCACCCTTGTGATGAGAACCTTTAAGGTATTCTCTCCTAGCAAGTTTCAAACAAATGCTACAATATTGCCATCCTTTTACAGAAAAGGTAACATGCTCTGTGCCAGCTCTATGCCAGCTCTATGCCTCTGTGAGATCTGTGCCCTGATTTTTTAAAAAAGATTTTACTTATTTATATACCACAGAGAGAGGGCACAAGGGGGAGCTGCAGGCAGAGAGAGAGGGAGAAGCAGGCTCCCCGCTGAGCAGAGAGCCCCGTGTGGGGCTCCATCCCAGGACTCTGGGATCATGACCAGAGCCAAAGGCAGATACCTAACCGTCTGAGCCACTCAGATGCCCTGCTTTTTTTTTTTTTTTTTTTTTTTAAGATTTTATTTATTTAGGGATGCCTGGGTGGCTCAGTTGGTAAGCTGCTGCCTTTGGCTCAGGTCGTGATCCCAGGGTCCTGGGATCGAGTCCCGCATCGGGCTCCTTGCTCAGCGGGGAGCCTGCTTCTCCCTCTGCCTCTGCCTGCCACTCTGTCTGCTTGTGCTCTCTCTCTCTGTCAAATAAATAAGAGAGAGATCACAGGCAGGCAGAGAGAGAGGGAAGCAGACTCCCTGCTGAGCAAAGAGCCTGATGAGGGGCTCGATCCCAGGACCCTGAGATCACGACCTGAGCCACCCAGATGCCTTTTTTTTTTTTTTAACTTAGCAATCCATCTTGGAGATTTTTCCAGACCCATTCAGTGAGAACCTCCAGCACCCTATTTCACAGATCCTACATTTCCCCCCAGCATTCCAGAATACAGATGTATCACCAATTGAGCCAGTTTCCTTTTAGGGAACATTTTGGTGGTTTTGAATGATGCCATAAGGACATCCTGGGTACTATAGCTGCACACACATGTGGGAGAATTCTGCAGCTTGTGTGTTTTAAAACACACTGTATTGGCCGCAGGGAGGGTGGGAACGGAGAGTTCGTGTTTTACGGGGACAGAATTTCTGTTCAGGAAGATGAAGATCTGGCGACGGGTGTTGGGAACGGTTACCTGACAGCGCAAATGTCGTTTATGGCTATGGCGAGAAATACATTTTACACGTACTTTAGCAAAATTTTATAAAAAGTAAATGGGCTTTCAAATATAGTGTGTTAAAAGAAAATCCAAGGCATGTGAAGGCCAACGGATTAGGAGAGGACTATCCTTGGAGAGAGAGTTTGTTAGGGTTTCTGAAAGGCAGGGCGCTTGCCACACCCCACGGGGCCACCCAGCGGGGGAAGCAGCAGGACAGTCAGGAGGCCTCAAGGTGAGACGGGGCAAGAGGCTGATGGGGGTTTCCACAGAAAGAAAAGGGTAAGGCAGGGTTTGCAGGTTTCGGATGGGTTAGTTGGGATAACTTCGGCGGGCCGTAGACAGAGGAGCTCTTCCTAGTTGTCTAGGACCTGGTCCGAGGGGACCAGGGGAAGAGATAGTGACCCTGGGTGGGAGAGTCCCACAGGGGAGGTGCTGGGGGCGTGGGCTCTGGATTAGCTGGTTTTCTCTTCTTTCTTTCTTTCTTCCTTTCTTTTTAAAAAGATTTTATTTATTTGACAGAGAGAGAGACAGCGAGAGAGGGAACACAAGCAGGGGGAGTGGGATAGGGAGACGCAGGCTTCCTGCTGAGCAGGGAGCCCGATGCGGAGCTCGATCCCAGGAGCCTGAGATCATGACCTGAGCCAAGGTCAGACGCCTAATGACTGAGCCACCCGGGTGCCCCTGGTTTGTCTTTGAAAAGCCTGCTCAGGACAAGTTGTTCACTATCTCTGGGAACAAGCTGGCCCCGGAAGGGGCCAATCTCCAGGGTTGGCAAGGCCCCAGATGTCGGAGGATCGGAAGTTGAAAGGCACGGTTAATACAGTGTTCCTGGAAGGGGATGTCTGGGTCCTGGGGACGGTGGCTTTCTAACCCTTCAGCCACTGTTCTCTTTGGCCACTCCAAGGTCTCTCTCAAGTGCTAATCGAGTCCCTGGAGGTGGCATGTCAGGCCCTGGGAAGATCTTTTAAGAACTATTTCTGGGCAGAATTTTAAACCAGCCATTGCCGTAACCTCAAGGGCCTCTAGGGGAGTCGGGCATTTTGCTGAGATGAGGTCGGCAACTACCATTCCATCTTTCCTCCAGGTTCTGAAACTTAACCACGGAGAAAAAGGCCAACTGCTTTGGGGGCAATATTTCTGGTGACACCGTACAGCCAAGCCAGTCCTTGACATCGTCGTTTGTCTGGACTAGCTATTTAAAATCTTGGTTTTTCTTTTCCATTTTAAAAACTTCTGGCAAGGGTGCCTAGGTGGCTCAGTTGGTTAAGCAACTGCCTTCTCAGCTCAGGTCATGATCCCAGCGTTGAGTCTCACATTGGGCTCCCTGCTCAGCAGGGAGTCTGCTTCTCCCTCTCACCTTCCCCCTCTCAAGCTCTCTCTCATTCTCTCTCTCTTAAATAAATAAAATCTTAAAAAAAGAGAGAGACTTGCTTGCAAAATACATACAATATGAAATTAACTATTTTAATCATTTTTAAGTGCAAGGCTCAGGGGCATGAAGCATAATCACATGGTCGTGCAACCACCCCCACTGTCCATTTCCAGAACTTTCCATCTCCCCAAATGGAGACTCTGTCCCTATGAACACAGACTCCCCCCCCCCGCCCCCCGCCCCAGCCCCAGCTCCCACCCTCTCTTCTCTGTCTTTGTGGATGGGACTCCTCTGGGGACCTCCTGAGAGTGGGGTCACGCAGGATTTTCCATGAATGAAATTTTATTTTATGTACTTTTTTTGTCTGTCTTACATTGCTCAGCATAACTATGGGAGATTCAGCCACGCTGTTGTGTGGCCGTACAGTGGGTTCCTTTTTATTGGTTAGTAGCGCCCCGTTGTATGGACATACTGCAGTTTATCCAATCACCTGAAATAACACCTGGCTCATTCCTAGTTGTGTGTGTGCGTGATATTCCGACACTAACCACCTGGGGTGATTGCAGATCCCACAAGCTAAGGGCGCAGTCTCCAACTATTGAGATTCAGTTCAGACACGTCTGAGATCTGGCATCCAGAGATTTGTTGTTGAAGATTTTATTTGAGAGAGAGAGAGAGAGAGAGAGAGAACGAGTAGGGAGGAGGAGCAGAGAGAGAGGGAGAAGCCAACTTCCTGTTGAGCAGGGAGCCTGATACGGGGCTCGATCCCAGGATCCTGGAATCATGACCTGAGCTGAAGGCAGACCTTTAACCGATCGAGCCACCCCGGCGCCCCGACATCCAGCGTCTTTCTTGGTGTTTCATGTTACACGTATGACTGATCCAGCGGTTGGCCATGAGATTGAGCTATCTGCAGCACTCCTAACTGTTCCCCCAGGTCAGGCTGACATCTAACCAAATGGGCAGTGCTTCCTGCAGGAGCAGCCCCCAACCGCGGGTGTGGCCCGGCCCGGGGTGAAAACCAGACACTCCTGTCACTGGTGAGACACCTGGGATTTAGAGGTTATGTCCAAATACGTCCTTTATTATACAGCAGTTGATGCTGAACAAAGCTGCTATGAACATTCATGCAAAACGAGCCTTTACATGAATATAAATTCCCTTTTCTCTGAGGCAAGTACCTGGGAGTAGAACGTCTGGATCATAGGGTTTTGTAACCAATGGATTATGGGAGTTTTCAAACACACACAAAGGGAAAAAAAGCAGAACAGTGAGCCCCATCCGCACATCCCCAAGGCCCTGTTTGTGGCCCATCCCAGACATGGCATCTCATTCACAAATATTTTAATAGTCTCCAAAAATAAGGACTCTTCTTAAAAAGTATAATGCCAACATCATCACTATTCTTAAAAAAAAAAAAAAAAAACTAGCAATAATCACTTAAGAGCATGAATAACCCATCAGGGCTCATCAATGTCTTCACACAAGTGGTTTGTGCAAATAGCCCATAATTGGTGCCTGGATATATTTTTCTTTTCTTTCTTTTTTCTTTTTTTAATATAAAAGGACATTCCCCAAAAAGTTACCAGTGGGGAGTGAAATGAGTGGCTGCTATATTCTGTTTATCGATGATAATGATGATAACTAAAGTGTATGTTTAAGATGTCAAATGATGGGGCGCCTGGATGGCTCAGTGGGTTAAGCATCTGCCTTTGGTTCAGGTCATGATCCTGGGGTCCGGGGGATCGAGTCCCGCTTTGGGCTCTCTGCTCAACAGGGAGCCTGCTTCTCCTTCTGCCTGCTGCTCCCCCTTGCTTGTGCTCTTTCTCTCTCTGCCAAATAAGTAAATAAAATCTTCTAAAAAAAATGTCAAAGTCTGGACAGCGGTCTACTCTATTACAGTAGAGTACAGTAGAGTACCCCAGACTCAGGGGGTTAAAGTCATAGGGAATTTCTTCTCTCGCATCCAGGATGACCTCATCTGAACTAATGACATCAGCAAAGACCCTAGTCCCCAACCAGGTCACACCTGGAGGTTCCCTGAACACATTGAACCCACGCCAAGGCAGGAAGGAGGCCCTCTTAGACCCTGTGCCTGGCTCTCCTGACCCCGATGACACACAGCTGGCGTCGGTCATGAGTGACACGGCCAGGGAAAGAGCCAGTGTTCAGGGTTTCAGGCTTCCAGGCCTCTGTGCTGTGGGTTTCTGACACTTTGGACCCCCGGCCAAGCTCAGGATGGGGACACAGAGATGGCCAAGAAAGGCGGTGACATCAGAGTTCAAAGAAACCCATCCCACCTCCTCCCTGCCGTGCTGCCCCCTCCCTCACCCCTCTTCCACAGGGTCCCCAGAGGGGGACTTTTCTGGTGTTTCCTTCCTTATTTATTCTATAAGCACCGTCCAGCTGCTTGCGCAGAACATTCTGGACTCCCCAGAGAGCTCCAGGGAAGTCTTTCAAATGGTAAATCTGGCTCTGTCCTCTCTCACCTAAAATTTTTTCATGAGTCCCATCACGGTGGAAATCAAGTCCATAATAATAATGACGACAGCTTCAACAGCCAAGGTGGGGTGAGCACTCACTATATGCCGGGTACCAGATTTGGCCCAAGGAGTTTGTTTCTATCGACCCATTTTCCCTCCTGACATCCTTTGGAAGCAGATGCTCTTTTATACCTATTTTATAGGTAGGGAAAATAAGGCATGGAGCATGAAAGTCACCTGAAGCCAGATTTAGCCAGCTGACTTTGAAGGTCTCCAGAGTGCACTCTCTTAAGCCCTGTGGCCACCCCATGGCTCAGGCGCTACTCCCCTATTTGTCTCAGGCCTCTACTACTCAGCATTCCCATCACTTGGCTTATGTCCCACCAGCCAGCTTGTTTCTGCCTCAGGGCCTTTGCACCTGCTTCTCTCTCCTCCAGGATGTCCATAGGGCTGTCTTCTTGTTACACAGGCGTCTACTCCCAACTTTTCCCCAAATCTGTCTATCTCTCATCATTGAGTCTCACGGACTCCCTAGCCACCAGTGCTGTGGGCAAAAGTGTGTGCGCGTGCGTGTGTGTGTGTGTGTGTGTGTGTGTATGTTCACGCGTGTGCAGATGGCTGCTCCTGTGAGTGGGCACATACACACTCACACAAGCTGTGCTCCTCACCTCCGTGCACCAAATCCCCAGCTGTACCTCAGCTGACAGCCACAGAGTGGTCCCAGATTGTGGCCCCCGTCCCATGTCATTCACAAAATGTTGACTATGGACCCATAAGCCCCCTGCTCTGTTGCTGAGAAGGGAGGATGGATGGGAACCCGAAACCCGGCTGGGTAAGAATCAAGGAGCCTCTCAACCCAGGCCCAAGTCCCAGGGATGGAGGGGCTAAGAGGTCTCAAGAGGAGGGGGGAGGGGACTCTGCAGGTGAGAGGGGGCTCAGAAAGAGGGGGAGTCTGACTATGACTCAGAGAAGAGAAGAGGCCAAAGGAAAGGAGATCTCAGAGGTGGGGCTCAGGGAGGGGAGGGAGCTCCAAGAGGGGCTGGGGGAGTCAGAGAGGGGAGAAGGAGGGGAGTGCACTCGGGTACTGGGGACTCCCCAGCAAAGGGCCTGCAGCATTCCTGGAAGGCTTCCAGGAGGTGTGGCCTGCTTTCCCCGGGGAGGGTCCTTCCCACCCCCCCACCTCCCTGCCTGCAGGAGTAGACCCCATGAGGAGGGGCTGACCAAGGGACAGACCAGCTGACCCTTGTTGATCAAGGAGATCCAGTCACCTGTTCAGTACTCTGGGTGGCCAAGGGTCAGGGGTGAGGGGGTGTCTCCCAGGCTGTTGGTGGGAGCAGCAGCGGGGGGTGGGGGGTGGCAAGGACAGAACTTTGTCCCTTTTGTGTTTTGGGGGTCCAGATGTCCCCATCGTGTGTCTCTGCACACAGGTCTCTCTCCATGTGCCCCCCAACCAGGCTCAATGGGGGCCTCCTCCCCCTCTCCCTCCTGGGTCTCCCATTAGGCCCCCTGCCGGCTTTAATTGGCTTTCATGGAGCTGAATTCATTGGAGCTCCGTTCAGCTCAGGCTCACAGCAACCCTGCCTCCGTGTGTGGCTAGCTGGGGGGGCTCCTTTGTCGAGAGGGCCCCCCCAGCCCTCAGCCCCCTCCCTGCTGCCACCAGCTCGTGCTGGAGACAATGCCTGGAGCCTGCTGTCCTTAAGGGTGGGCTGCTATCATTTGATCTAATTCAGCCCGGAGACAAGGGGTCTGATAAACAGACCCCTACCCTGCTTTGTCTCAGCTGCCTACCCCTGCTTCCACACTCCCTCTGCGCCCCCAGCCCCGCTGTCTGCTCTGGAGGCTCCCCCCGCCCCTGCCAGCAGAGGGCACAAAAGAGCAGAAAGGCCCATGAGGCTCATTTTGCCATCCAGGAAAAGGTTATGTATCACTGGACGGCAGGATCTGGTGTCCCCCTGTGTCCCCTGCTCCAACCGACCCCTCCCCAGTGCCCTGAGACACCACCGGTGCCATCCCGCCCTCTGGTCGCCCTGCTTTCCTCTCCCACTCTGTCTCTTTACTCTGCCCCAAATTCAAGGTCAAGTTTTGTGGCAGGGTTTGGGGGTGTGTTCCAGGTGGGTCAGGGTCCTGCCGACAGAGCTGGCCTGCTCTGTAAGGGGGACCCGAAGGGAATAACACGCAGAGCTCCCTGATGTACAGAACTGTGCATGCCGGGGTGGTCAAGGGACCAACAAGAGGGTTGTCACTGGAGGGAGTGGAGGGAGCAGAGAGGAGCGAAGGCAGGGGCCTCTTGGGCAAGTCGGCCTTACTTCCTCAAAAAGAGAGAAATTTCTAGAAGGGAGTCCATTCACTCATAGAATTAATGTCTCTGTGGAAAATCACAGGCTGTGAATTGCGGATAGAGCAACGGGTGGGGCGCATGGCCGTGCTAAGGACAAGCTAAGACGGCCAGAAGACCCCTGAAGGGAGAGGGGACATGGCCGAGGGGCAGTTGGGGAGGGGGTCAGCTGAACAGCAGGGAAATGGCAAGGTCTCAGCCCCACCGACTTGTTGGGGGCCAGCCGCAGGATGCAGGGAGCCCTTCCCAGCATCACCGCCTATTTAGTGCTCGGCAGGCAGGCGCTGCTGTGACCCCCGTTATTCAGATGAGAGAACCAAAGTCAGGGCAGGACCCATCTTGCCTAATATCACAAGTGGCTGCAGACAAGCTGTGCTTGTTGGTTCATCAGTGCTCTTTACTTATTACAGACCCTCCAGGAGTGAGCTGGGCAAGGAGTAGATCTGGTGCATGGATAACATGCAGTGGAGCCTGGGGCCAAATAAAAATGGCCACAGACACTCTGGATTGAGCATCTACTATGTGCCAAGCCCCATAGTTTGCCCTTCGTTTATGTTGTCCCGCCCTCCAGGAGATAGCACTATTATCATCCCCATTTCACAGAAGAACAAGTTGAGGCTCAGGGAGGGAAAGCCACCTGCCCAGTGTCACACAGTGAGGTTGAGTTTACCAGGCTCCCCCTGAGAGAATGAACAAGAAACCCAGTCTTTGGGAAATTCTAGTAGATACGTGGGGGTGGGGATGTGGAGAGAGAGATGTGGGGACAAAGGAGCTTTCTCTCTATCTTTCTCTCCAAGTCTCTCCATCACTCCCGCTCTGACTTCCCATCTCTCCCTACATTTAGCCTTCAAGCTGCGCTGGTTTGATCATCCAGAGCTAAGAATATCCCCCAAACAATGCAGTGGCCTCGAGATGCAGGGAGAGGTGAGGGGCAGCGACGGAAGGAAGGAGGTAGGGAGAAAAGTCTCATCCGTGCGAGTCCGGCAGTCTCTCCTTTCGGCAGCCCCTGCCCACCACACGGTTTCCCCCTCTGCCTGCCATCCCTGTATCCCCACGGCGAAAACAACACACCGACTTTGTCGTCATTTCTTGACTGGTTTCTATATTTATGGGCACTGGGTTAACAGTCCAGAATGTGAGTTCTGGAATCAGAATGCCAGGGTTAAAATCCCCCCACTCCCCGCTGGCCAACCACATGGCTCATCTCTTTGGGCCTCAGTTTCTCCACCTGTAAAATGGGATCAGGGATCAGTAATCCCACCTCCCAGAACTGTTGGGAGGATGGTAGCCATTGGAAGAGTGCCCAGCGCTCACTGGGTTATTACCTATCGTGATGGTGTGCGAGACAGAATTTAAGGGATCCCCCCCAGGTGGCAGGAATTGTGATGGATTGCAGACAAAAGGCATCATTTCATAAATCGATGAAAATTGCAACTGTGAAGTAGAGTGGAAATTCCCAGCTACTGCAAACCTCCTTGGGGAGTCAAAGCAGCACCAGCATGATATTGAGAATAAATAGGATTATTGCCATCCTGACACTGAAGAAACAAATAACTTAATTTTAAAGTGTCTGTCAATAGCAAAAATTCCTCTTGTTGAACTAGCGCCATGGCAGGGGTGGCTGTGGGGGTGAGGCGAGTGAGATTGTTCGGGATCAGGTCCTTCAGTCACTTGGACTGTCCCCATCCGTGAAATGGGCATAATGAGAATCTCGATTCCCATTGGATCAGTTATGATAAAGGAGTGATTGAAACCCCTAGTTCGGGGGGCACCTGGGTGGCTCAGTGGGTTGAGCCTCTGCCTTCGGCTCGGGTCATGATCTCGGGGTCCTGGGATCGAGCCCCACGTTGGGCTCTCTGCTTGGCGGGGAGCCTGCTTCCTCCTCTCTCTCTGCCTGCCTCTCTGTCTACTTGTGATCTCTCCATGTCAAAAAAAAAAAAAAGAAAAGAAACCCCTAGTTCAGGACCCGGCCCCTTAACCATCACTATTTAACTAATCTCTTAACTATCATTTCTTTACTAATCTTTCATCAAAAAAGTGCCAGCTCATAGAGGATTTTGACTCTATCACAAATATCTCAATATGTCTTTTAAACAACTCGAAACAAATATTCTATGTTCTTAGAATTTTTAATAGCTTTTCTTTATGAAATTAACACTTGGTTCATCAGAAATTCGACAGGACTGAAGAATATAAGAGAAACTTTTCTCCCACCTGTTCGGAAAGGTCCAGGGGCCTTTATTTTAAGTTATACTTGGTTCCCTTGAACTTCACTTCTGTGCAAGGCGATCTGGTCCAGGGGCGGCCAGAAGCTACAAACAGCTAGACCCCTGTGTTGTTAGCCCTTTTTAACTGTAATTCTTCAGAGCAGGGCTCTTTCCACGAGCCCACTCCCCTGGCTC
>CM052799.1:2914622-2952956 GCA_028533885.1 Nasua narica | reverse complement strand
AAGTCGGTCCCCAGTTCCCACCCCCGCCCCCGCCCCCCCCCCCCCAGTTTTCCGTTCTTGCCCAAAGGCCATAGCCAGCCTTTCTTGTGACATTTCATAGATTCCCTCCAGGGATATTCTGTGCAGACACCCAGACATGTTTATATCTGTATCTGTTTGGATGGTGATTTCTACAAATGGCAGGGTAGGACATACAATTACCCAAATTGCCCCAGATCAGAAGACAGAAGGGTCTCGTCATTCATTTCATGGCTCCCCCAAACTGTGGGGGCACACTCTGTTCTTTTGCTTGGAAACCGACCAGACTACTGTGTCTTAATGTACACATGACCCTGATGAGGCTCAGGGCAGATCTTCTAATGGTTGGTTCAGATTCGAGAGGCTTTTCTTTTTAGGTATCTGATTACCTTGAACTTCATCTTTGTAGAAGGTGGCCTAGTCCCACACCATGGCCTTTGGATCTCAACTCTCATTATTATAAGCTGTGTGACCTCGGGCAAGTTACTTAACCTCTCTGTGCCTTGGTTTCCTCAACATTAAAAGGGGGATGCTGCTGCTGAGAGTGCCTGTATCATGGGCTTGTCGGGCAGAGTAAATGAGTTTAAAGTGTGACATTCCTTTAGGATGTTTCCCAGGACCTATTTCCATTATTTTATGCATGTTATTCTCAGACATGCCAGCCTTTGCAACAGACATTTCCCCGACTGGAAATACTGAATCCCTCTCTGGTTCCCTTCTTTCTTTTCTCTTTCCAGTTCCTCCCTCCAACTTTTGGAATGGGCAGACGCCTGGTAGGACAGGCCAGCAATCCTGCCTGCCGTGGTGGCCTGCTCGGGGACAGGGACTCCTGCAAACATTGGGTGTTGGGGGAGTGGATCGTCTGACTTTGAGATGCTGAGGTCTGGGGCTAAGAGTGGGACTGGAAGGGAGGGCGGTTAGGGCAGCGGGAGTGGCAGCCTTGGGAGGCAGGGGACGCGGGATGATGCCTGGCAGTCGTGTTTCTGCTGACACCTGGTGGAAAGAAGGAAGTAAAGTCCTTTTCATCCTGGGCACCTCTCTGAGATGCTCGACTCCCCCAGATGGCCCCGCAGGACCCTGCTGGCAAACCCAGGCTGAGAGGGGGAGCAATGGGAGGTCACCCAGCACGTTGGTTGCCCCATGTGGGCTTGAATGATCCAAGAAATCATTTTAAAGGAGTTTTTGTTTGTGTTTTGTTTGGTTTTGTTTTGGCAGATGAATGAGCTCTCAGGCCTTGATGGGGTTTGCAGGGGAGATGACATGTTTTCTGAGCTACTCCCCCTCCACCAGGGAGCCCACCTGTATTACTTCATTCCCACTCCCAGGCCTTTTCTACGCTGGCCAACCCTCATTTGTTCACAATTTCAAGACATGTTTACCCGCCCCATAGTGATACATACGTAACAAAGTAGATTCAAACAAACAAGTAAGCAAACACTGAAAAACCTGGTGGAGTTCAGACTTCAGTGGAGGAGACAGAAGACAAACAAGCAAACAAATCTACAAATGGGATTTTTTCAGAGACTAATAAGCCACTGAAAGAGCATGATGAAGTGACAGACACTGAATTTGTGGGAGCCTAGGTGGGGGGAACTCAGGGAAGTTTCCTCTGAGGAGGTAACACTGAAATCAAGAATTGAAGGAGGGGAGGTAATGAGCCCTGAAAATGCCTGTGCCAGAGGGCACAGCCCGTGCAAAGGTCCTGGGGCACAACCCAGCCTGGCAGTTGGAGGAACAGTTGAGGAGGCCTGTGTGGCTGGAGCGGGCTGGACAAAGGGAAGAGAAGGATGGCAGCGAGGGGACCAGCGGAGGTCTTCGTGCAGGGGCTGTGTGGGCCTTGGGGATGATTTCTTCTTTTATCCCAGGAAGGTGGGAGCCCTGGTGGGCTGTGGGCCAAGGAGGACAAGACCTGACTCAGGGGCGCACGGGCGCCCTCTGGTGGCCACCATGGGGAGGATGGACTGTGAGGGCCAGGGCGTGAGCCAGGGCACAGGGCGGAAGAGACAGGTACAGGATAATGGTGATGGGGTGGACCAGGGAGATGGCCATCCAGGGGGAAGAACTGATCAGATTTTGGGTGTGTTTTGAGAGCAGCGCTAATTGGACTTGTTGAGTGATTGGATGTGGGTGGGGCAGCTCCTAAGTTCTGTTGAGCATCTGGAAGGAAGGAACCGTCCTCAGCTCAGTTGGGGGGGATGGAGGAAGGAGCAACGTCTTAGTCTGGCCAGGCTTCTTCTACAAACTGCCACAAACTGTTTTTTTATAAACAGCGAACATTTAGTTCTCACAGTTTTGGAGGCTCGGAGTCCAAGTTCAAGACTCCGGCAGGTTCCGTGTCTGGTGAGGGCCTCTTCCTGGGTAATGACCACTGTCCTCTCCCCGTGTGTTCACAGGGCAGAAGGGGTAGGGAGCCCTCTGGGGCCTCTCTCATGAGGGCACTCATCTCATTCAGGGGGACTCTACCCTCATGACCTAAGGCCTAAGCAGGTTCCGGAAAGATAGGGAGCTCAGTTTGGACCATAAGTTCAGGATGGCCATCACGCCCCCCAAATCCTGCATGCAGACATTGAGGGTCAGCTGGACCCCCAACCTAGAGCTCAGGGGAGGCCCCAAGTGGAGTCAGGACTGTGGGTGTCCACCAGGCATCGATGGGGTTTGAACTCTGAAAGAGGACAAGGCAGTCTGGGAGGGGTGCAGGCGTGGAGGGAAGAGGGCCAGGGGCCCAGTCTGGGCAACGAGGGAGGGAAGGAAAGGCGGAGGAGGCATCTGGACAGGGATTGGAAGCTGTGGCCAGAGCAGCATAAGGAGGTTCTAAGCTTCCCTCAAATTAGTCCCCTCATCACCACCCCAGGACTGCTGCCCTGCCCCCTTCCCATAGTAGGTGGTCAGTAAATCATTATTCTATGAATGAATGAATGAAATACTATACTGCCGTGGAAAAGGATGTTAGGGAATGGTGTTCAATAACCAGAGAATAATGCCTTCTGCAAAGTCCACCTCCTAATCCCCAGAACCTGTGAATATGCTCCACCACACGGCAGAAGAGACCTTGCAAACGCAATCAGGATCTCAAGATGGGGAGCTTATTTTGCATATCTGGGTGGGGGCTTCATGTAGTCACACACAAGAGAGAGGCAAGAAGGTCCAAATCCAAGAAGGAGGGGCACCAACAAAACCAGAGGCTAGGGCGATCAGGGCTCCAGAGGCTGGGAAAGGCAGGCTAAACGCATGTCCCCAGAGCCTCCCGTGGCCAGCCCTGCCCACACCTGGGTCCTAGGCACTCCAGACCAGTGTTTAGACTCCTGTCACCAGAACCGGATGTAATAAGCTTGTGGTTTTTTTGCAGCCACTGTCTGTGGTCTTCTGTTACAGCAGCAGTAGGAAACGAATATAGAAGGCTCTTCGCGCTTTGTGGCGGTGACAGTGCTGGCCCTATCGGGCTCTGAGGCATCAGGAAAGATGGGTGCCTTCTCAACACATGTTCTATGTAATTTCCAATGGTTAATCTTTCCCCAGAAGTAGATGTTGAAAATGCGATCGATGTGTTTGTTTCCATTAAACGCAAAAAAGCGACATTCCGATAAGTTCTTCATGTTTTGAATCATAATGCACCTACTTTCAGGTTTCAGTATTTCCCAGAAGATGTTCTGGGGGCGGGGGTTGGGAATCGCCTTTCAAAAATACACTAAAATAGGTGTAGAGGGGCACACGTTCTTGTTCTTGCCTCGGACCCCATTACGACTTGGCAAGGCACTGCTAAAACGTGTCTCGATTTGTAGTTGTGATCTATTGTTCATTACGGAGTAATATGGCCACTAATAGGGTATCTTGGGATCGTGCATTTAAATATTATTTATCTTGATTCTTGAGGGTTTTTTTGGCTGAAGCTGAGGCCACTGCCTCCCTCTAATCCTGGTCTTGGGGTGTAGGGATGGGGGCAGATTATACAGCAATGTAACCCTAAATTCTTGCCTTTACCCTCCTGTCCTCCTCCTATCTTATTAAAAAAAAAAACCAAAACTGTTTCTAAAAAATGCTGATAAGCTGGCTCTGCGTTCTCCGGTGGGGTACGAGGGTATCTCCGCCACACCCAGCGCACGCCGCCCCCAGCCAAGGGCCGCAGGCTTCGGAAAGGCGGGAATCCCCAAAACCTCGCGATCGACAGAGACTCCCGCCCCCCCCCGCCCCCCCCGGGGAAGGCGCCCTCTGCCGGTTTCCGTAGTGTAGCGGTTTTCACGTTCGCTTCACACGCGAAACGTCCCCGGTTCGATCCCGGGCGGAAACACACTCGCGTTTTTCCTCACTGTAGCATTGTGAAGGTTACTGCAGAGTAAAAGCGGCACTGATTATTCCTGTTCCGTAGTTTTTAGGTTTCACCTGTCGTTCTGAAAAACTCGAAGTAGGCGGTTTTACTAGAAAAAATTTAAACAGGCTCCAGTAAGAAAGCACAAAAGTCAAACTCCCCGCTTGCGTTGGCCGGGAATCGAACCCGGGTCAACTGCTTGGAAGGCAGCTATGCTAACCACTATACCACCAACGCTCTGGCGAAGTTTGTCTCCTCCAGACACCATTAGAAGTATTATGGGTCTAGGTGGATGATACCAAATGGCACGGGGGTGTCTCTCCGGCGTCCCTAACTGCGCCGGAAGAGGCCGCCCCAGGGAAATTCCAAGCCTCTGGCCGCAACAGCCAAACAGGCGCGTTCCCCCCAAGCGCCCCGGGCCCCTTGGTACCGCCCGAGCGCGGGCCAATCGTAGGCCGCCGCCTGGGCAGCTCAACTTCCGGGTCAAAGGGGCCCGAGCCGCCGGCTCCTGGGTGTCCGCCGCCGCTGCCGCCCCCCGCGCCCGCCACTTCCGGGGCCGCAGTCCCGGGCATGGAGCCTCTAGTGTGAGGCCCCTCCGGCCCCGGGACGCCCTGTCTAGCCCGGCTGCCACTCCGCGCCGGCCCCGAGCCCGGTGAGCAGCGCCCGCGCGCCCCGTCCGGCCTCGGCCGCGACCCCGAACCCGCCATTGACCGGCCCCACCTCAGCCCTGACCGTGGACCCGCCATTGACCCGCCTCTGGGTGCCCTCCGCGCCGGCCTCCCCGCACCCCAGCCCTGCCGCGGGCTGACTCCCCGTTCCAGCAGCCCCCGCCTCGGTTTCCCCTCAGCCCCGGGCCCTCATCAGCCCTTCTTCCCCTCCCGCCTCCTGCGGTGGCCGGGCCACCTCTCCGCCACTCCCCGTCCCAGCCTCCCCGCTCGTCCCGTCGCTGCCCAAGCCACCTGGCTGTGGTCCCTTCCGGGAGTGGCCGCACCCACAACGCTCTCCTTCCCCGCAGGTTGTGGAGGTCCCCTCCCCATGCAAACACATGTTCCTGTAAGAGGGCGGAGGCCTTCTGGACCTGCTTCCTGCCCCCACCGCCGCACCGCGCCCCAGCGCTTGGCCTCCCCCAGCCCACACCCCAATAGGGGCCAGCCCCTTTTTTCAGCCTCACTCCCGGCCCGGCCCAGCCGCCCACCTTCTCCCCACGCAGCTTTAGACCAGCCTTGACACTTCCCCATCCATGCTGCAGCTGAACCATCAGAAATGCCCCCCCACCCCCCCGACTTTCTCCCGCCCACTCCGCGGTGAGGAAGTCACTTGTCTCGAAGGCAAGAACCAAGGCGCTTTCCAGGAGCTGGGACTGAAAGCCTTGGAGGTGTGCACTGTGGTGTAGTCCCTGGCTGATTCTGGGGAAAATTGGGCCAGATGGGAGGTCTTTTCTCCCGGCTGCAGCTCAGGGCCTGCAGACAGCACTGGAGGGCTGTGAGGTACCTCTAGAACCTGTTCAGGTAGAGAGGATCAGGCTGGACAGTCAGGATTCCCGCCTGGAAGGAGAGCGAGTTGTTAGCCAGTCCCTCCATTAACCTGCTGCATTGATGACGAGTTCGTTCTGTCCAGGTCTGTGTCCCACGCCTGCAGCTGAAATGGAGGCTTTCTGGACCCTCTAGAAGGTCAGTTGTGCTGGGGCGGGGTGACTGCGATGGCTGGTGTGTGGGCTGGTGGGATTCATTTGCGTGCTCCAGGATACAGAAGTCTGCAGGAAGTGGTTTTCTACAACCCTGAGGTCATTGCCCTCCGGGCGGTTGGCTGGGACCCAGGCCAGTGGCTGTGGCTTTGTGTACCCTTGCTGGAGACTTTTCTTTCCATCCAGCATCTCCCTCCAGCTACGCGAGGAAGAACCCCCTGGAAGTTTGTGGGAGGAAAGGGGGAATACTGACTGTACCTGGATCAGGAGGAGGTGTGGCTGTGTCCCCCCCCCCACCCCCCAATGCAGGGCCTGCTGCTGGGATCTTGGCTCTAAAAGGGGCTTTGGTCCAATTCTCCCGGCGGCGGCAGGATTTTCAGCGACTCGTTTAGTTGACAGTATTAGCTGTCATCTAGGTTCTGCCACGTCTGGGATTTTACTCGAGCACTTAATTCTGACAGCAGCCCTTGACGTAGGTAATGTCTTCAGTAGCTGGGGAAATTGAGGCACAATTTAACCGAGAGGTTAAACTTAACCTAATTTACTTGAGAGGTTAAGTGGCTTCTCGAGGTCACAGAGACCAGTAATGGTGGAGCCAGGCTTTGAACCCGTATCTCTGACAACAGCGGCTCCTCTTTTCACCACAGGACTGGGAGTGAGACCAGTGCTGCTTATGGTGACATTTGGCTTCATCTCTCCCCTCCAATCTCAGTCCTGGGGCCATGTGCTGCTTTCTTCTTCTTGAAGCATCTGGGCATCTGCCCACCGGGAGGCCTGGCTCCTCCTCGAGGAAGGGTCTGGTTGCTGACCAAACCAGCACTTCCTTTGACTTCAGACAGCGTTCAGGGGAGGACAGGGACTAGTTAATTTGGCCAGAAATGCTTCGTGTGTGCCAGACATGGTTCTGGGCTCAGGGAAACAGAAGAAACAGGACAGATGTAGCCCTGCCCCCCCCGCCCCCCCCGCCCCCCCCGCCCCCTGGAGCTGACATCCCAGTGAAGAGTGCTCACTCTCCTGGAGCCGGGGTTCTCAGCCTCGGCACCCACGTCAGTCTTTGCCGTGGGGAGTGGAGGTGAGCGTCCTGTGTGCCCTATGACGCTTACCCTCCCTGGGCTGCAAGCCAGTGCCGTGCCTCCTGGTTGTGACCACCGGAAGTGGCTCCTGGGAGCAGAATTGGCCGTGTTTGTGACCCCTTGGGTCAGGGGAATCAGCTGACCCCGAAGAGACTCTGTAATTCCACAATCATTTGACCTACTGAGGTCCTAGGATGTTGCACCATTGAAATACATGAACTAAGTGGGAGGGAGAGAGGAGGTGGCTCACAGGTGGGTCAGACCATCTGACCCATTGCAGGTTTCCTCTGGTGCCTAGTGCTGGCCCAAGGATCTTACTCAATTTTTCCCCTAAATAAAGACTTCAGAGTTCCTCCTCCTTGGCACACTCAGTGCCAGGAGCACCTGCAGTAGTGACAATGACAGATGTCCCCAGATATCGCCAGGGGAAGGGCAGAGTCGCCCCCCCTTAGGAACCTCTGTCCCAGACTCAGTGCTCCACAGAAGGACCAGGTGTTGCGTGTGTGGGTGTGTATGGGGAGGAGGTGACAGAGTGGCGACTTTAGATCGGGTGCCGGGAGAGACCTCGGAGCAGGTGAGACCGAGGCGTGGAGGAGAAGAGGGGGCAGGTCATACGGAGAGCAGGACTGGCAGGAGCAAAGGCTCAGGTGAGAAGGGGTGCGTGTACGTAGGGGGAGTAAGGGCAGCGTGGCTGGGGATTGTGGTCAAGGGCAAGGGGAGAAGGTGAGGTCAGGAAGGCCATCAGAGAGTGGCCAGTGGGGAACTAAGGATAAGTCGGTTTCTGGTGAGCACCAAGGATGCCGTCCTTGGCGTCATTTGAAACTGCCCTCTTCTCAGGGACCTCTCGCTGGGGGAGGACGGCATCGGGGGAGGACGGCATCGGCACGACAGAGAAGATGCTGGTTTCTGGCAAATGCCAGGCACCGTCTCGAATTTCCGGGCAGGGCCTCATCGGAATGCCCTTGGCGTTAGGCGTCCCTGGAGAAAGGGGGAGGGGAGGAGAGCTGAGAACGGGCGCTCCCACACTGCCCGGAGTTGCAGCCCTGGGGTCTCTCTGCTCGCAGGCTCCCCCACCCTCCTGAGGTCAGCCGAGTGGTTGATGCGGAAGGTTAAGAAGCTCCGCCTGGACCACGAGAACACAGAAGGTTGGAGAAGGTAAGGGGTATGACCTCGGGAGCCCTGATCGGTGGGGACGTTGCAGAGGTTCCCAGATTCCTGACGATGTCACAGGTCTGGGAAGATACCCGCCACCGCCCACCTTCTGTGTTTCCCCGAGACTGGCTGTTTTGCACGGGGAGGCCGTGGGGGCTAGCGCACGGTGTCTCAGCCCCGGCACTGCTGACATGGGGCCACATCATTCTCTGCAGGGGTTGGGCAGCACCCCTGGCCCCAACCCCCTCGATGTTAGTGGCACCCCAGACCTTGCCCGGTGCCCCCTGGGGCAGGATCAGCACCAGCTGAAAACCACTGGCCTGGTGGTTAGGATGTGGGTTTTGGGTCCAACAGACATGGGCTCCCCACTGCTTCCTTGTGGGGGTGACGTTGGGCAGGTCATTTAACCTGGGCCTCCTTTCCAGCCTCCCAAATGGGGCACGACCACTGAGCTCAGTTGTCAAGGTTGCAGTGAGGAGTAATTGTAATTGGGCACGTGAGGCCCGGGCACTTGTGAGGCCCGTGTCTGGGCCTCGCGTGAGATGAAGACCATAGCAAGTCCCCTGCGGAGCGGGCCTGCCTCACCGTCAGTTTCTACCCCTCCTGGGTTCATTTGCTTTTAGCAAGTACAAGCCATGAGGCAGGAAGGGAAACCGAGAGGTTCTGGAAGACAGGGGTGATGCTGAGTATAGAGATCATTCCCTAGACGCAGGCTCCCAGTGTGCAGTGGGTAGACACGTGGGGAGGTCGGTTAGCGATGGAGACCTGAGTCCCCGTTGTCACGTGCATCGGGTCCCTGGTGGCCACAGGCTGGGCTGCACGCTGAGTCTGTGTACGGCTGGTTGTGACCACAGGAGGCCGACGCGGTGCCAGGGGCCGCCCGGGTAGGGCAAAGGACGGCCTGCTGTTTCCGGGGAACCCCCACCTGCGGGGACTCAGCACGCGTCCCCAGGGCTACTCGGGCATTTCCTCCCTGGAGCTTGGTAGGCCCCCGCCCCTCACCTCCCCAGAGCCCGCCTTCCTTCCTGCCGCATCACTCTGCGGTCTGCTGAACGCTCCCAGCGCTGAGAGTGAGCAGTTCCTTCTTGCTTTCTGTGTGCTTCCCCGGTCGCAGGCCCCGCCTGGGTCTGCAGCGGCTGTCCCGGGGGCCAGGGGTCGGGGGCGCGGTCCTGGCTCTCGGAGCCCTGGCTCCGTGGGCTTACAGATCGCAGAACTCCCCTGGGGCCTGGCCCGTCACTGCGCTGGAGCTCCCGGGCTGCGTGCCGGTGGCCTCGAGGTCTGCGAGGCGTCCTGCTTACCGGCAGAAGGAGACGAGGTAGACGTGGCCCAAGTGGCTTGGAATCCGCTTTCATTTCCCCAGCTGTGTAAACTCTCGAATGGAGGAGCCCAGCACCGGCTGGCGTAGGATGGGAAGGGCGGCATTTACTTAACCTCTTCCTCATTCCCCCACCTCCGCTGCAGTCTCCGCTTCTGCAGAGGAGGGAGGTGAGTGGAGGACCCGGGCGCAGCACCAGGCCTTGGCCTGCCTGGGAGCTCAGGCCACCTGGCCGCAGCTAGAAGATTCCTAGAAGTTTCTCCCGATGTTTCATTTCATTTCTCATCTCCTGGACCATATTTTTGCTCCTTGGGCTCTCTGCAGCGATCGGAGGCAAGATCTTTTTTATTGCTCTTTGCTCTGGAAATTAGCCACGTGATTGTGTGAGTGCTCCTGCCAGGCTCTTAGCTTATGGGGTCCCCCTTTGGGAACCTCCCCTGGAGGTCGTGATCTGTTTTTTTCTGCTGGGAGCAAGGCTTTGATTGTGGCAGCAGTTTCGGGGGTGGGGGTGGGGGGCTGGGCCGGTTAGAGGAGTCCCCTGGCCTGCTTTTCTGGGCTTGCTGCCAGTAGTGCTCAGGGCCTTGTGGGTTCCGGAGCGCTCAGCCCGTCCCGGCCCCTGGCTGGCACTGCCCGTGCCCCGCACCGCCCTCGAGGCAAATCTCAGCTCTGCCGGGGGCCAGGACGCGCCGCTTGTCATCCTCGGGGAGTCTTCTGTCTTGTTTGGCTCAGCTTATTTGACCTGAAAACCCCGACGGCCTGTGACCTGTGTCTTCACAGCCAAAGTAGAAAGTATGGACTGAGTGGGCTTTTTTGTGGCTGGGGGGCAAGAAGCCCCGGCTTGCTCCACTCCCCCCCGCCCCAGCCCAGACTGGGTCATGTGGGACTGAACAAGGAAGGCATTTCTGCCTCTCGTCTCACACAGGGTCGAGTTGGAAAGGGGACCCTTGAAAATCGGCCCACAGAGGCCACGCTCCGAAGAGTCTCTGTCCTGTTGTCTCTCGCGGCAGCAGGCGGGGGGGGGGGGGGTGCTTTCTCCCGTGATGGTGACTCTGGGCCTGGGTCGGGGGTGGCGGACTCTTACTGGCAGGGGGCGAGGCCTTCTGGGAACTGGAGGGCACCCGTGTGAAGGGAGGGCACAGTGCTGCCTGGGGCTTCTCTAAAGCCTGAGGGTCTAGCGGTAGCAACTCCCGCTTCCGGCCGGGGAAGCTCTGCCCGCCAAGCAAAGCCGCTAATCCTGGAGCACGAGGAGTCCCGGCATCCAGCAGGGTTTTAGTCTGTTCTGTGCCCGCGGGGGAGGGGGAGGCCGCCCTGCTTACTTTGGCTGGCCTCGCCGGAGACCCCAGCTCTTCCAGAACCGGGTCACTGGGGCTGTGTTTAAATTTCCCTAAGACAAATATTTGCCTGGCCAGTCCAGTCGGGTCGAGAAATGTGCTCAGCGGCAAGGGTGGGAGGGAGGGCGCCTTGGCCCCAGCTCCTCGGGGAGCTGGAGGAGAGGGGGAAGGACATCCATCCCCTCGTCTGGGGTTCTCACATTGCCTGCTCGTCGCCGCCTGTTTCTCTGAGCCCCTCCTGTGAGGCACGCGAGTTTGCTGAGCCGGACACCCAGCGGGATGGCGCAGGTGACAGGCACAGGCTTTACCGATTGTTTCTTTATGCCCGGTTCTTTGCACATGAGCGAGTGTTTCCCCGCGGGCTTAATGCAGGATAGTCATTCTGCGGCCCTCGGTGGAATGCCTGCTGGGAGCCAAGACCTCGTGCGGTTTTTGGGGACACTCCCGTGAAAGGGACAAGAGATCAACAACCAGCCATTGTGACGGATTCTCTGAGGGCAGGGGTAACACAGTGGGGGTGCGGCGTGTGAGATACTGTTGGGGAGACCAGCTTCGGCACGGATGGTCGTTGAAGGTGTCTTAGGACCCGACAGATGTTTACACTGAGATCTGATTAGAAGTTAGTCAAGCAAAGAGAAGAGGAAAGTGTTTCGGGCAGAAGTGGCACATGCAAAGGCCCTGGGGTAGGAAGGAGTCTGGTCTGTTTGTGGAGCGAAGAGAAGGCCGTTTTGGCTGGAGGACTGATAAAGAGGGGGTGAGGTTCGAGAGGCAGGGATCAGAGGGCAGAGAGCCTTGAAGCTGGTGACAAGGACCGGTTTTTACTCCAGAGGCTATGGGTAAACCAAGGAAGAGCTTTAAGTGGTGGGATCAGATTTGCAGTGGATGTGTCGGATCTGTTTGCAAGACTGTTAAAATCAAAGGTGGCAGCAGCTTCAATCTTAGAAGCATTTGTGGTCACTGGAAAGGGACAGAATAATTTGGGCCATATTTAGGGGGACTGGGAAAGTGGCATGGGGGTGGGGCTCGTCTTGGAGGGGACCGGGAGTGTCTTACGAGCCTGGGGCGGGCTCGTAAGTGAAACTTGGGTGTCATCCTCTTCCCACCCTGTCCCTTCCCGCTCCTAGCTTCTCACTCAATTCTGAGGGGACAGAGCGGATGGCCACCGGGGCGCCAGTGTCCAACCGGAGTGACGCAGTCGAGATGGAGGACCCGGCGTCCCGCTTCCAGGTGCAGAAGCACTCGTGGGACGGGCTCCGGAACATCATCCACGGCAGCCGCAAGAACTCGGGCCTCATCGTCAACAAGGCTCCGCACGACTTCCAGTTCGTGCAGAAGACGGACGAGTCGAGCCCCCACTCCCACCGCCTCTACTACCTAGGTAAGCCCTCCGGCTGCCCGCAGGGCCCCTTGACCCGGGCAGGCTTTCTGGGACACCGTTACCGTGTTCTCTCGTCTCCAGAGGCAGGCTGGTCCTATTAGAAGGTCCAAAAAGATGGGCCCTGGACAAAATGTCCCATGAGGCCACGCCACCCACGGTGACGTCTGTTTATGGTGAAGGTCTGGCGCCGGGTGTCCCGCGGGGTCAGGCGAGCAGAGCAGCGGGTGGCCCTTTTGCAGCAGTGCTGGGGTTGGTCCCTGGACGTGGCTCTGAATCCCTGAGGTTGTCTCCAGTCCCAGGCGGCTGGGCCCATGCCCCCCGACCCCCCGAGTCATCTCCCAGCCACCCAGGTCGGGCGGGGGAACGACTGCAGTGGGGGTCGCCGGTAAGTCCCGTGCGCGCTCGCCACGGGCCACTGTGCTCGGAGGGGCCCTGAGGCTTAAGGAGGAGTGCCCCGGTTGTGTCCCGCGCGTGCCTCGAGCTAGCGCCAGAGGGCGACCGGCCACGCGGTTGCCAGCCCTGCCCTCAATACCTGGACGAGCACACGGACTGCTGGTGACTTCTTTGTCGGGTGTGTGCCCCGTCAGCGGCCCTTCGTACGCCGCCCGCGATCGTTGGCGGGGTCGTGTTCCCCGTTGGCCAGGCGAGAGCTTCAGGGCACCGGTGAGGCCTCATGTCAGCCCGGCTCCCGGCAGGGTTGGGGGGAGGGGTGGCGCACGAGCTCTCACCTGGGCCTGGGAGACCTGGGCCAGGCCCGTGGGGGGCCCCTTTGCTGCCCCCTCTGCTTCTACTGGGAGTCCCTCGCCTTCTCAGTGGGCAACGGGCTTGTCATTTCTTGCCTGTGGAGCCAGTGGCACCGGGCTCAGGGCGGGCTCTTTCAGACGTGCTCAGTGAAGTCCAGTGCAAAGAAAATGAACAGAGAGGACTTTTGTCACCAGGAAGGCCGGATGGTGGCGTCTCGCCTGCTCCACGTGGGTTGGCTAGTCCCCCTGCAAGTGGGTGTCTCGTATAGGACAGTGGACTCCGGGACAGCTCCGGGAGCCCCTGGGAAGGAAGAGAGGCCTCTTGTGTTCTCGTGACCTAGAGGAGAGCCCAGGCCCAGCGCGAGTCACGTGTCCATCAGGCTGGTTCCCGAGGCCACAGTGCGCAGTGACGGAAATGGTGCTTGTGCGGACCTGGGCCCCCTGCCGCCCCGGGGGGTGTTGGGGCCGGGGCGCCGTCGGGCAGGGGAGGGGCAGAGGCAGCGGAAGTCAGACCCTAGGCTCGTGTCCCCAGCGTCTCCGTTAGGCTTGTGCCATTTGGTGCCATCACTTACTAAGCCGCTAGGCAGAGGCGGTGGCTCCGATGTCCTTGGCAAGGCTGCGCTGTTGACTTCCTGTTTGGACAGCTCTGGCTGTCCCCAAGAGTCCCGAGGCCAGGGGCCATCCAGAGCTCTGGCTGCCGCCTCCCAGCCTTGCTCACTGCTCCGGGACCATTCTCTCTCACGAGGTCTCATTCACAGAGCCTAAAGCTCACTCTTTTAAAAGCGGACAACTCAGTGGTTTCTCGTACTGTCACCACTAATTGCAGAACATTCCATCACCCCAGAAAGAAACTCGGGACCCGTGAGGCATCGCTCCCCTGCCCCCGCCCCTGACTCCCTCAACTGTGAGACCACGTCCTGTCTCCCCAGAGTTGCCTGTTCTGGGCAGTGCACACAAATGGGGTCACGCAGCGTGTGATTCCCGTCCCCGCAAGTTGTACGAACTGGAGAGGGAAGGACGCCTTGTGGGCGGCCTGGACAGGTAGCGCCATGCGCCTGCGCCTCTAACTGGGGAGGGGGGAAGGGGACTGCCCAGCGTCCGGGGTCCCTGGATGGGGGATCGAGAGCATTGCCCACCCGCACAGCTGCATGACCTCTGCATCTTCTCTAAGTCGGTCTCTGAGGGACATCCTATGCATCTCGTATTTTCCCTTCAGTACGTTCTTTCACTGATCATACTTCACGTGCCAGTCGTATCAGAAGCGGGGACGCCGTGCGGACTGGCACGTGGAGAAGCTGCCCGTGGGGCGCCCCGTGAGGGGAGCAGAGGTCATCTGTCAGGCTCCAGCCCCGGGGGCCTCCCCGCCCCCCACTCGGGAGCACGGGCGCGTGGGTGAGGTGGCGGTCCTGCAGGGAGGCCGGCCTCACGGGGAGTCTTCCTCCCGGAGAAACTCAGCACCGAGGGGGCTCATGCTTCCTGCTGTCTGTTCGCCCATGAACGACAACCCTGCCGTCATCTGTCACCTGTCATCCATCGCGTCCAAGATGCTACCAGCTGGGAAATGGGCGTTATTTGCCACTAAGAACAGGACAGCACCTGTGTCAATAGGACACACTGGACAGAGGGAGGACCGCGAGACACGGCCACTTAGTGCCGAAGTAGGCCCCTGTCTCTCCCGAGTGACACGTCTGGGGCACCGTGCGACGGTCTTCTGTTTCCCACTCTCTGCGTTCGTCCGGATCCCTTGTTAGGCAGCTCCTGGCCTCCTACACGAGGTCGGGTCAGGTCTGTGGGTGGTGTCTGGGGACATCTGTACCTGTCACCGCCAAGGCGCTCCTGACATGGAGCAGGTGGGGGCTGGAGGGGCCGTGCGGCACCCCCCAGAGAGCACCCCAGCCCCGCATCGTAGCGCCGAGGGGAGGGGGCTGGTCGGATGCCGTTTCCCAGCTCCCTGGCACACGTTCGCTCTTACTCGATCCGGGTTAGTTCTGGCCCCCGCAGAAGCCTTTAACAGAGGAGGGCACCCGAGACCCGAGCCTCGCCCATTGAGAGGCGGGTTTCGTGGACCTCGTTTTTGTTCTCTTGCACGCCTTGCACTCTACTCCTTCAGTGAATCCACATAGGGTACTCGTGCAAGCGTCTGGGAGGTGGAACACCCCGTCACTGTCTTGAACGTACTTGCTCCCGGGGCCCAAGCATCTGCAGGGAGGGCTGTGCTGCTGAGGGGGAGGTCTGAGGGGCCAGGAGCTCTGAGGGGAGGAGGTCGAAGCAGGGCCAGTGGGACCCCAGCCACGGGGACCCAGGGTCCTGGCCCAAGACCCTCTCCCTGTCCTGGGCAAGGTCTCCCATTTTGGTTTTTCTCTCTTCCCCCCCAGGGATGCCTTATGGCAGCCGCGAGAACTCCCTCCTCTACTCGGAGATTCCCAGGAAGGTGCGGAAGGAGGCCCTGCTGCTCCTGTCCTGGAAGCAGATGCTGGATCACTTCCAGGTGAGCCGCCCGGGCCCCGCCCCTCACTTCCGGGGGGCCCCCCGGAGTGGGCGCTCCCGTGAGAGCTCTTATCAGAAGCATCGCTTCCTTTTCCTCGCCTCCCAAAGACTGAGGCCCTTTAATGGGGGTCGGCGCGCCTGGGAGGAAGATGCCGGGGCGGGCCGAGGCTGCTTGGTACCCACGGAGGTTGGCTTCCTTCTGGTTGGAGGAGCGGTGTGACGGTCGGGGGTGGCAGGTGGGCGGGGGCCCAGTCTGGATTTCTGCGCGCTGGTCCCGCTGTCCCTGGTACGCCGAACCTGGTACGCCCCAAGCCGACCAAGCATGGGGTTCGTTGTGCTTCGGGTTCTGCTTTTTAGAGACACGTTTCTGGCCGTCAGCATTCCTTGCGTTTCCTGGTCGGATTCAGAATTCTCAGGGAGGCTACGTGGTGTCCCCGGTGGTCTACCTGCCTAGGAACTCCCCCACGCCCGGGCTTGGGGGTGCGGGTGGTCCTGAATTTGCCCCCCGAATTTGCCCCCCCCCATGCAGAGCAGGAACGGGTGCCGGCGGGTGGGTTCACTGAACGTTCTGGATGGACGGGATGGTGATCCGGGCGGGAGGGAAGTCTGTGGGATTGGCGCTGGGGACCGGGAGACAGTACCCCTCAGGTGGCCCTCCATGCTGCTGGGTAGGGGAGAGGTGGGTGTGTCTTGGAGAGGCTCTGGGGACAAATGTGGGTGGAGGAAGCCTAGAGATGGGCCAAGAGAGGAGGTCTCCGGTGAGCCCAGAAGTCAGTCCACCCCGTTACCCCGAGCCTGCTGGGTACCCTCCTGGCCTCCAGGTTCCGGCCTGCTCTGGCCCCCGCGAGCTGCCCTGAGCAGCGGTGCTCAGCAGAAAGTTCTCTCTGGCATGGACCGCAGGCAGATTGGAAGAGCCCTCCCGGAGGTGCCCAGGCCAGGGGATCTGCGCCCAGGGTGCCCAGGTGCCTGGCTGTGCTGCTGACGCCGTCCCTGTGTGTCCCCAGGCCACTCCCCACCACGGGGTCTACTCTCGGGAGGAGGAGCTCCTTCGGGAGCGGAAGCGCTTGGGGGTCTTCGGCATCACCTCCTACGACTTCCACAGCGAGAGCGGCCTCTTCCTCTTCCAGGCCAGCAACAGCCTCTTCCACTGTCGGGACGGGGGCAAGAACGGCTTCATGGTGAGCCCTGGTCACTGGCCGCGGGTGGGGTCGGGGGGCTGGGCAACCTCCTGTCCCCCTGAGCCAGGCCTCTGTGTCCCCAGGTGTCCCCCATGAAGCCCCTGGAAATCAAGACCCAATGCACCGGGCCCCGGATGGACCCCAAGATCTGCCCTGCCGACCCCGCCTTCTTCTCCTTCATCAACAGCAATGACCTGTGGGTGGCCAACATCGAGACAGGCGAGGAGCGGCGGCTGACCTTCTGCCACAGAGGTGAGGCTGGACGGGGGGCCGCGCTCCTGGCCGGGGCGGGGGGGTGGCGAGGGGGGTGGCGGGGACCTGGAGCACCGGTGTGGATGGTCGTCGTGGCCACCGGCACAGCTCCTGGGGGGGCCCCATTCCCACTCCATTACCCTCCGAGCCCCAAGCAGCTTCTCGGACCCTGCCGGCCCGGTTCGCTCTCCCGTGTGGTCCGGCCCCACAGGAAGCCTGGCTGCCTGGCTTGTGGCTTCCTCCGCGGGAGTCGGCCTCGGTGGCCTGTTGCCCCCACCAGGCGCTTGCTCTGCGTTCCTGCTCGTGCAGGCCCTCCCCGCTCCTCCCTCCGTTTGACGGAGTCAGGCTCAGTCCTCATGTGCTCCCTGGGTTTGGCCCTCACTCCCTGCTCCCCAGAAGTGACCTCATCTTCCGGCATACGTGTGTGGAGCTCTGCACCGGCCTTGGCCTCTGGTCACGGGGCCCCCGTCCTGCCCCACGGCCCCAGCGCCCTCTCTCTAGACTGAAGCCGCTCAGCCCAGGCAGCCTGGACGCTGGCCACGTCCAGAGATGATGTTAGCTGTCCCGGCTGGTCGAGGACGATTCTGGCGTTGAGTGAGCGGGGGGCCGGGGGTGCAGCTCGACCCCTCAGTGCGCCCACCACCCTCACCTGTAGGACGTTCCGGCCCCAAATGTCCGCAGTGCTTGGGGGCGAAGGCCGCCCTGCTCTGTGTTCCTCACCCCATCTGGCTCCCTCCCCGTCCAGGCTCGCCCAGCGTCCTCGATGACCCCAGGTCTGCAGGTGTGGCCACCTTCGTCATCCAGGAAGAATTCGACCGCTTCACTGGCTACTGGTGGTGCCCTGCGGCCTCCTGGGAGGGTAGGCACCTACTTCCCCGTCCTCCTGCTTGTCTGCTCTTCGCTCTTTTCGCCTAAAACCTCAGCGTCTTCCTAACGGTGTTAGCGTCCCGGGCTTTCGCGCTGCGCTGATAGGACCCCCAGCCCCGAGTGGCTCATCACGTTGGGATAGGATTTGACGTTTGAATTTGGGGGAATTCAGGGGAACCTTCAGGGCATTGCAGTGCGCACACGGGGGACTCGGACCGCCCCTGGGGCGTGGACGGGCCTCAGTGGGTTTAAATTAGTTCCACACAGATGGACCCTTCAGTTGTCTCCAGGCTTTGGTTTTTCTTTTGCTTTGTGTGGTACACAACGCCACAATGAACGTCTTGGTACATATCTCCTGATCTTCTGGGAGGTTCTCAGTGGTTTATAACCAGGGCCGGTTCTGCTCCCAGGGGACTCCGGGTGGCGTTGGGGACATTTGCCGTTGTCCCACCTGGGGGCTACGGGTACCGAGTGGAGAGGGGCCGGGGTAGCTGCTCAGCGTCCTACGGTTGCCCTGCCCACCGATAACGATCCGGCCCCCGGTGTTGGCAGTGCCGAGGATCCCGATCCTGCTGGTGAGAGAGGTCTAGCAGTAGGAGAGCCGAGCCGAAGCTGCACGCGGCTTCAGTCTCGATGGGCTTTGCCAGCAGCTTCTGGAGGAAGCTCTCTCTCTTTCTCTGTCCATGCACCATGGGGCTGTCTCGTACCTTCTGGTATTCAGTCGAGCAAGACCCGTCTTCTGAGCATGGGGGACCTGTTTCCGGCATGTGTGCCAGAAGCGTCTGACCCTTATGTGCTGGTGGTTGACTTCTCCGTGGCTCGGAGCCTCGGGGAGCTGGGTGGGGCGTGCGGCCGTGACAGAGCTCAGCTCACCTCGTCCTCACGCTGACTGAAAAGGAAGACTTCACGGTCCTAAGCATCAGGAGGAACAAGACACAATCCCTTGCCAGAAAGCAGCCCACCTACAAACTGAGGTCGGCTCCCAGGAAAAGGAGGGGTCGCCGGCGTCTGAGAGGCCTCTGCGGTGCACAGAGATCGTTGGAAGGCGGGCGGGCTCCCTGCTAACGGAGCTGATGCCGGGCCCTGTCCTTCCGCCTGGCCCGCGGTCGTCTCGCGCCCCTGTGGCCTGTGCCTCTGGGACGAGGGCCCTGGGTCAGGTTGTGTAACCCGTGACTCCCTACGGGGCCACAAGCCTAGGACCGCTCTCTCCTGGTTGGTAAAACGAGGACACTGGCAGAGAGCAGGCTGTCAGTCCCTCGGCGCTCCGGTCGTCGGGGCCACCCGGGGCACTGTGCCGTGTTGAGCAGTGTCCCTGGCCCCTACATGACGCGTCGCTCGAGTTCTGATAACCGTGCAGGACGGCCCCTGGCTGAGATCCACTGCCTCGATGGTCTCACAGGTCCTCTCTCTGCTCTGCTGGCGGGGCTCAAAAACGCCTTTAAGGAAGCCCCCCACATGCTGCAGCCCTCAGCCCCCCCCCCCCCAGTGTGGCCCTCTCCCAGAGCCCACAGCCACGGTCGCCCCCATACTGTCTTGCGTGGAGGGACAGGGCTTTCCTTAGACCACGGCAACCCAAGAGTACCCGAGTTTGAGGCCCGGGAATCCTCCCCATGGAGCAGATGGACACGGAAGTCCTAGATACTGGTTTTGAGTGGCCTCAGGCCAGCCCCGCAGCCCTCTGGGGCGCCACTGGGCGGGGCCAGGCCGCTGTTTCTGGAGGCATCGCTGGCCCCGTCCATGGGGAGTCGGAGGCAAGGGTCCAGGAAAGCGCAGACTGGGACCCTTTATGCAGCCTCGGAAGGAATGGCCACGGGCTCCCTCCCTGTGACGTCAGCACCGCCAAGGCCCGCATTCCAGTCTGAACCGTCATCACCCGGTGATTCATGCGATTTATCCTAAGCCTCCTGGAGCCGTGCCCCACGGGCTCCTCTGCGTGGGCCGCCGGCACAAAGCCCCATGGACGGGGGTGGCTCAACAGGAGGCATTTACTGTCGCGGTCCTGGAGGCGGGGACTCTGGAGTCAGGGTGTGGGCAGGGCCGGCTCCTCCCGAGGCCGCTGTCCTTGGCGGGCACCCGGCCGTCTTCTCCCCGAGTCCTTGCATGCTTGTCTCTCTGCACGTGTGTGGCCTCATCTCTTGTTAGAAAGTCATCAGTCCTGTTGGGTCGGGGCCACTCTGACGACCCCATATTAAGTTGTCCCCTCTCTAAAGCCCTGTCCCCAAATCCAACCATTCTGAGGTTCTGGGGGCTCCCAACGCAGGAATTCAGTGTGGACGTAGTTCCGCCCGTCAGACCCCGTAAGGCCACCTCCCATGATGCTGTGTACTGGCATCAACTCCCTTCTCGTTCTCCTTGTCGGGGTCCCGAAACGGGCCCCCAGGTGACACGTGACGGGGTTACGGTCTTGGGGAGCCGGGTTTCTGGCCCTAAGCTTCACGGTCTGGGCCTGGGCCCTGCCGAGGCGGAGCTGAGCAGCCCGGGGGTGGAGGAGAAGGGCGGGGCAGCAGCCGTGGTGCAGGGCACCCCCAGCAGCCTCCGCTGCCCCTTCCCAGGTTCTGACGGCTGCAAGACGCTGCGGATCCTATATGAGGAGGTTGATGAGTCCGAGGTGGAGATCATCCATGTGCCCTCGCCCGCACTAGAAGAAAGGAAGACAGACTCCTACCGATACCCCAGGACAGGTGAGGGCGCGGGGCAGCGGTCTGGGCCTCACAGAGGAGGCCTGCCCGACCGGGGTGCCCCACGGGATCCACAGAAGCAGGCGGGGCTCGAGAACAGTGACAGGACCACGGCCGCAGTGGGTGGCACCCGCTCTCTGCCTTGGGGCTCAGGAGATGATGGGGGGCGGGACTGGAGGGGTGCAGGCCCCATCCAAGGGCATGTCAGACCCTTGTCACATTGTGAGAACGCAGACTCACGTCTGCCCCATTTCTCAAGAGGCCAGAAATCCCCATTTCTCTAGAAAACAGCCTAATCCTTAAACATTCTTTGAATTCTTTAAAAACACTTAGTGATTTGCACACAGCGCACGCACTGGCCAGATGCAGGTTGTTTTTGAGCTCCTCCGAAGCATGTGGTAAGCGCCTGTTACGCGCAGCGACGTCTCTAACCCCTGGTGTAAGTGGGAGACGTCAGCTGCCCCCGCCCAGCTCGGGCTGACGGGAGCTGGAATTCACATGCCCCCCGGCCAGGCGCTGGGCCCGTGCAGGCCAGACTTGGGACTGGCTGTGGAAACAGCTGGAGCCTGAGCCCAGCCCACCTCTGGAAGGTGCCGTCCGGTTATCCCAACTGGTCAGCCACCTGCCTCCCGACAGCTCGTGGGGGACAGGTGGCCACCTTATGGTCACTGATGGTTCAGTTGTGGGTGTGTCCCGTCTTGGCCACCCACTTCCAAGCTCCGTGAGGCAGGGAGGCATGTTCCTTATGTCTGTGTCCCTGCACGACCCACCGTCCGCACCCTGAACGGGCTCATGTTCTTAAGTGGTAAAGACGGTTGTCACAGCACTGACGGGACAAGGTGCAGGTCCAAAGTCAGAAGGGCATATCTGAGGGACTTTGTGCCTGGACGAGAAGGGTGGTGCACCCACAGAGAGACCTTTGGACACCCGGTCCCTTCCTCCCCCTCCCTTCCACACTGGCTTTGTCACCTTGCTGGGGCATCACCCCTTACCTCCACCCCAGATACCTGTTCTGAGCCCTCGTGGGCGACACCTGGCGGACTCACCTCCCTCTCACTTCCGCAGGCAGCAAGAATCCCAAGATCGCCTTGAAGCTGGCCGAGTTTCAGACTGATAGTCGGGGCAAGGTGAGAGTGGCCAGGGCGCCCAGGAGAAGCTTCTGGGTGGAGGAGAGGAGGGCCTGGGGGAGGTGTTGGAGACAGGCGGACAGTTGGGTGGCATCAGCAAGGCCACTTACCCCCTTTCCAGGGGCAGGTCCTCTCCTTAGCCAGCCGAACTGGAAAAGGGCCTGCCTATGTACCCCCATCACCCTGAGCCTTGGTCTCAGAAATGAGCGGCGAGCCCGGCCTCCTCTGTCTCCACGGGCGGCGGCCATGCTGATGAGCTCCTTTGAACAGAAAGTCCCGTGAGGGTTTGCAGAACAGAGAGCTCCGTTGGGTGGTCATCTGGGGGGACTCGACCTCCGACCCGGCCGTTCCCGCCCCCCAGCATTTGGGCAGATCCTCACATATAACTTGATTGGAGCTGTCAGTGCTCCATGCGCTTCTCTCTGTCACCTGGGGTCGGGACAAGTGTCCGCGTCCCCCAGGGAGTACTTGCTCAGGACCCCGCAGCCAGGAGGGTGGGAGAGGCCACGACGGCGAAGGGCGCCGGGCCTGGGAAGGGAGACACGCACACGCCGGAGGTCAGAGCGCTCAGACAAGCTGAGGACACTCTTGCACGTTTTTGTCAGAATGACTTCCTAGGTGAGGTTTCAAAAAAAAAACAACCCGTAAGCTACACTTATTTTCACGATTTGGTTTTGGAATGATGCGGCCCTAACCGGACCCCTCCTCCACTCTTTCCCCAAATGTTCTGGTAGCTGGTTCACACACCGGACGCCGGGTGGCGGGCGCCCCCTGGGGACCAGTCCCTGGGGGGATGCGGGGGCAGGGGCCATGCCAAGGCCCTGCCTGCCTTTCTCCCCACCACCCTCTGGAGGCCATGTACTGCCCCCCCCCCCCGGAAGCTGCAGTAGCTGCCGGTTGTGTCATCCAGGGCCACCGGGCTCTGCGGTCACGGCCCAGACCAGAGCCGCGGGTCCCAGCCCACCCGCTGTCATCGTAACCAAGGACCGAGTCCTAGGGACTTAAACAACAGAAGTATATCATCTCCCAGCTCCGGAGGCTGAAAGCCTGATAGGATGGTGTGGGCAGGGCTGGCTTCTTCCGAGGCTGAAAGGAGAGTCTTTCCTGGCCCCTCTCCTTGCCTTGTAGATGGCCGCCTTCTCCCTGCACCTTGCAGGCATCTGCCTGTGTGGCCCCGGAGTCCATGCCTCCCCCTTATGAAAGGGGGACCACCCCCTTCTTTGGGATTGGGGTCACCCTCTTCCTTACCCTCACCTTACCTGATGCCCCTGGTAACCACTCTCCTTCCGAATCCTGCCCCATGCGGAGGCGCCAGGAGTCAGGACTCCGACACGGGTGTGGGGGATACCGTGTCCGCCCCGGAAGTGCCCGCCTCCGCCTGGGCAGCATGTGGGCAGGCCAGAGTGTGACCCGACTCTGCTTTCCCTTTAGATCGTGGCCACGCAGGAGAAGGAGCTGGTGCAGCCCTTCAGCGCGCTCTTCCCCAAGGTGGAGTACATCGCCAGGGCCGGGTGGACCCGGGACGGCAAGTAGTGAGTGTCACTGGCAGGACACGGAGGGCTGTCCCTGTCGCTCACGTGGTAACCCTCCTCCACGGCGAGGACACACCTCTCTAAATGGGCCCCACAGGCCCCATGTGGCTCGACGCCCGTTTTCATTTGGTCCATGAGCCGAGAACAGCTTTCATGCTTTTTTTTTTTTTTTAAAGATTTTATTTATTTATTTGAGAGACAGAGAAAGTGAGAAAGAGCATGAGAGGAGAGAAGGTTAGAGGAAGAAGCAGATTCCCCATGGAGCTGGGAGCCCAATGTGGGACTCGATCTCGGAACTCAAGGATTATAACCTGAGCCGAAGGCAGTTGCTCAACCAACTGAGCCACCCAGGTGCCCAGCTTTCATGCTTCTGAATGAACAGGGTGAAAAAAAAAATCAGAAGGCAGAGAACATTTCATCACACGTGAAGGGGATACGAACTCCATGTTTCTTTCTTTCTTTTTTTTTTAATATTTTATTTTTTTATTTGACAGAGATCACAAGTAGGCAGAGAGGCAGGCAGAGAGAGAGGGGGAAGCAGGCTCCCCTGCTGAGCAGAGAGCCTGATGCGGGGCTCGACCCCAGGACCCTGAGATCAGGACCTGAGTCAAAGGCAGAGGCTTAACCCACTGAGCCACCCAGGCGTCCCACGAACTCCATGTTTCGTTGCCCATAAATCAGGTTTTCTGGGCATGTGGCCACGCTCCTTTGCGTACGGATCATCTGTAGCGGCTTTCACGCCCGGTCGGCGGGGCTGGCCGTGGCCCGAGAGAGCGTGTGGCCTGGAAAGCAGAGCTGCCGGCCCGCTGGCCCTTTGCTAGATAGACTGGGCTCCTCTGGCTGCACACGCTCGTCCCAGAGCCTGGACGGGGGCTCCGAGCCCTCCGCAGGCCACAGGCTCTTGTGGGCAAGCACGCGCGTCCTCGTGGCTTCGCTCACTGGTTTGGTCTCCGTTGTCGTCTTCGTGCCGAGATCCGGCCGCCCCACCTGCGGGACTAGCAGGCCGCCATTGCAAACGTGTCCGTGTACAGTTGGAAAGGGTACCGAAGACAGTTTGTCCAAGTTTTGCTCCAAAGCAGTTGTTTTGAGGACAGAACATAAGGACAAAGGAGCTCCCAAACGGGATTTTTTTTTTAAGTAATCTACACTAGCGTGGGGCTCGAACTCATGACCCTGAGATCAAGAGCCGCTCTCTCCACCCGCTGAGCCCGTCAGGTGCCTCCCACCCCAATCAACAGGATTGTTTTTAAGTAACTTTTTTTTTTAATTTAATTTATTTATTTGACAGAGAGCTAGCACAAGCAGGCAGTGCGGCAGGCAGAGGGAGAGGGAGAAGCAGGCTCCCCACTGAGCAGGGAGCCCGACATGAGGCTCAATCCTGGGACCCTGGGATCATGACCTGAGCCAAAGGCGGCCGCTTAACCGACTGAGCCACACAAGCTTTTTTTTTTTTTTAAGTTGCTATTTGCTTCCATCTCACTCCTTAAGGATTCTCGTTCAACCGAATAAACAATTTGTTTCCCCCCAAAAGAAAGAAAGAACATTGTTCGCTCATAGCAAAATGGGAAGTAAAGAATCGTGTATGTGACAGAAACTGCAAATGTTTTTGAAATGCTGCTGTAAGGTCTGATGACATGGGAGGTTTCCAAAATAGTTGGGTTAGAGAGTTCTGTCACCCCCTGGGCTCCCCTGAGGCATGTGCTGGCCAGGAAGCCTTCGAGGGCTACGGGCTTACCAGGTCAAGTGTAGACCACGTTGGCAAGGGAGGAATGTTTCTGGTCCCACGTAAGTTTGAGGAGGGAGGTGTCTGTCGCCTGCCCCCCACCCCCCCGCTGGGCCCTGAGGCCTTTGGCTCCTCTCTCCTCTTGCTCTCTCAGCGCCTGGGCTATGTTCCTGGACCGGCCCCAGCAGCGGCTCCGGCTCGTCCTGCTGCCCCCGGCCCTGTTCATCCCCGCCACCGAGGATGAGGAGGAGCGGTTGGCCTTCGCCAGAGCGGTGCCCAGGAACGTCCAGCCGCACATCGTGTATGAGGAGGTCACCGACGTGTGGATCAACGTAAGGGTGGGGAGAAGCCGGGTGTGCACCCCGCCCAGGCCCCCAGATCCCCAGTGGGGCAGGGCCGGGGCAGGCGAGAGTCCCGGGGGCGGGGGGGCTGGGTTAGTCCTCCAGCGAACCAGCAGAGCCCCACCTTCTGATGCCTCTTCTCTCTCCTTCCTGGACAGGTTCACGACATCTTCTATCCCTTTCCCCAGTCAGAGGGAGAGGATGAGCTCTGCTTCATCCGTGCCAACGAGTGCAAGACTGGCTTCTGCCACTTGTACAAGGTCACCGCCATCTTAAAGCCCAGTGGCTACGACTGGAGTGAGCCTCTCAGCCCTGGGGAAGGTGAGCAAAGCCTAACTAACACCACCGCTCACCCAGGCAGCCGTCTGTGGCTCCGGGCACTGCTTACTCACTGACCCCGCCCTGTGACCCGTCCCAGAGGGAGGGGCAGGACGTGGAAAAAGCCCGCTTGCCCAAACATCCTTCAGAACATCCTTCACGGCCTGGCGGGGGTTTTTAGAGCCAACTGTTCGTTCAGTCAGTGGTGTCTGTGTAGCACCTACTGCGCACCAGGCCCGTCTCACACCAGGGGCTGGCACAGCACGGCCACGGATCAAAGCCGGCCCACCACTTCCTTTTGTAAATAAAGTTTTCTTGGTACATGGTCACTCTCATTCATTTACAGAGTGTCTGTGGCTGACTTCATGCCACGATGACAGAGTTGAGTAGTGGGACAGCAGTGTGACATCTGTCTTGCAAAGCTGAAAATATCGGCTGTCTGGCCCTTTATAGGAAAAGTGGCCAACCCCTGCTGTAGGTGCCGGGGGTGTAATTATGCAAAGAGAAAAGAAAACCCTGGCGGTTACCGAACTCTCTAGTGGAAGGGATGAGCAGTGATCCAAAAACAATTGAGAGTAATGAGTGCAGGGGCAGAAGCAGCAGGACCAGAGGCCGGAGAGTGAGGGGCCTTTTTTCTAGGATGGAAGGTCAGGGGCATCTGTGGATAACGTGTTCAGACACCTGGAACAGGTGGCAGAGGCAGCTCCACAGATCATTCCAGGTTGAGGGCACAGCCTGTGCAAAGGTCCTGGGGTAGTAGCTGTCTGGCGTGTTGGAAGGGCAGCGAGGAGACTGCTGTGGCTGGAGCAGAGTGAGTGAGGGGGACAGACGGAGAAGGGGAGGGCACAGGGGATGCGGCAGGTGGTGCGGGGTGTCGGGGGCCTCAGGGAGGACTTTGGCTCTTACCGTTGATCTTGTATCAGTTTAAAGCCGTCCCCGGGGTTGCTGTGTGGAGTACGGCCTGCAGGGCAAGGAGAGGTGCCAGGGATGGGTCACGGCAGCGGGCTGGGCTAACCCAGGGGGATTTGATGCTGGATGAACTTTGACCTCCGTGTCACCACGGCGTGCTGGTGATTGGCTGTAGGGTCTGAGAGAGAAGGAGGAAAGACACAGGCGCCTGGAGGGAGTTTGGAGGATCAGTGTGAGACAGGAAGATGCTGGGAGGGACAGTTTTAGGAGAGAACGTCCAGGTGGGGCTTGGACATGTTCACGTTGTGGAGCCCGGGAGGGGCTGTGCTGCGCAGGCAGGTCTGCGTGCCCAACGTTCCAGGGACAGAACGCACCTGCGGTGGGCGTCCTCACCCAGACGGCCTCTCGGCCTTGGGACGGGACGGAGCACCAAAGGCTGGGTCTGGGCCGGAAAGCAGTGTGGGCTGCGAGCCAGCCCAGGCTCCTTCAGGCTCTCCCCCGTGAGCGCTGCGGACCCTGGGCCAGCTTGTCCTCAGTGAGGGAGTCCCAGACTCTGTGGGGTTGAGCAGTGCGCCCCGACTCCTACCCACTCAGTGCCAGGAGCACCCAGGATCGTGACAGCCCCAGATGTCCCCAGACATGGCCCTGTGTCCCCCGGGGTCGGATCACCCCAGGGGAGCCCCGCAATCCAGAGGCAGTGCCACACGGAGTGTGGAGACTGGAGAGCGTGGAGTGTCCGGGGGTCCCAGCCGGGGGCAGGAACAGGCGAAGCCATGAGCTGATGGGGGTCGAGGAAGACGGGCACAGAGGAGCGACTGCCATCTCAGGGTGTTGTCACCGCTGTCACCTGGGCTATAACGCTGTCAGCACAGGCTGGCGCGGCCATCTCCAAGGCGGGTTTCCCGTGGCTCTCCAGTGCTGTGCGTTCCCACGTGTCTGTCTGTCTGACTTGGCCACACCACCCGACCTTACCTCGGGAGACCCCACCGGGCACCTCCTCGTTCCAGCCTCTGGCGGTCGCTGGGTGGAGCTCGCGGCAGGTGCCCCTCCGGGCCCTCCGGCCTCTCTGGTGGGCGCGCCAGGTTTCCCACCTGCCCTCCCCGCTCGCACTTCCCGCCACGTGGCTCGGGCCTGCTAGGCCAAGAAGGCGAGACCGTGGTCACTTTGGACTGAAAGGCATGAGTTCTTGAAGGTGCCACGGGTGGGCCTGGGGAAGAGGGAGGAGGGCCGGGAGGCTGGAGGACCAGCGAGAAGCGGGGACGGCACCGGCAGCAGCGGCGTGTCCAGGCCGCACGAGGTGTCCTTTGCTGTGGAGGGTTCCTGGGGAGAGAGAGACAGACAGAGAGACAGAGGGCCGAGCGGGTGTGGTCGGCAGCCCCTCCACTGAGAGGTGCCGACTGGCCCCCGGAGGGCTGAGGGAGCGTGGCCAGCAGGGGGGCATGCCCCGGGTTCTCCCAGAGGGGCAGGAGGAAGGAGCAGAAGCAGGGCTCTTCCCGGTCGTCCCGTGCGGCTGTGCTCTCCCTGCCCTTTCTGTAGGCGCCACCGAGAGCGGCCGCGGTAAAGACTTGAACGAGGGCCGTCCTCAGCAGCACCCGAGCTAGAGCTGGACCGGCACAGAGGAGGTTAGCGGATCCTCTGTGCGAGGATGACACGCAAACTGGCACAGCATTCCAGCTTAAAAAAAAAAAAGATCGGGACGAGTGACCAGTCGGCCGTGTCCAGCCTCCAAGGGAGTGAGGGACACAGGAGGAGGCTCCCTCCCTCCCAGACCCAACTGTGCCCAGAATCAAACAGCCATCGCTCGTAAACCATCTCAATAAATTTGCAATACGTGCCAGCAGGTTTCCCATAATTATTTACCTGGCGGAAACTCAAAAGTGAGATCTACCCAAAAAAATCCAAAAAGGATGTCATCAGAGCTCAACCAAGCCTTTGCTCAGCCAAAGTGGGTTTTTTTTTTGTTTTTATTTTTTTAATATTTTAAAAATTTATTTGTCAAAAAGAGAGAGAGTGTGCACAAGCAGGGGGAGAGGCAGAGGGAGAAGCAGGCTCCCCAATGAGCAGGGAGCCCAACGTGGGGCTCGATCCCAAGACCCCGGGATCAGGACCTGAGCCCCCCAGGGGTTCCTCAGCTGAATTGGTTTTAAGCAAGATCTGGTTTTCTTGAATCCAAACATGTGCTGAGAGGTCACAGGTCGCGAGCCCGGAAGTTGATGGTTTGGCCCCAGTGGGGCTTCTAAAATCGGTGCTTCCGGTACGAACGCAGCTGTCCGGTTTTCCCCGGGAGATGCCGGAACCTGCACACGGCCTCCGTGGCCGGTTGGCGGGGGCCCCGCTCTGTCCCGTGGCTGAGGCTCAGCCAGCTCACTCTCGCCTCCCAGCTGGCCCGGCTTGTGCAGGGGGCTCGGGGACAAGTTTGCTCCCATGGAATTTGGCCTCAGGGCCTTTGAGTCCCCTTCACGCCTGCCTGGAGCCCCCTTCACCTCTTCCTTTCCTTACTTCCAGATGAATTTAAGTGCCCCATCAAGGAGGAGATCGCGCTGACTAGCGGTGAATGGGAGGTTTTGGCAAGGCACGGCTCCAAGGTACCAGAATCTCTTTGCAACCCTCCCCTGCACCCCGCACGCACGCTTGTACACGCACACGTGCACAGACACGTGCGTACGCTCGCTCCAGCCTCCCTGCAGACCCCGTGTGCCTGTGGCTTCTCTCTTCCCTCCTGGCTGCGCCTGCCTCCTGCTCTGCCCCACTCAGCTCCGTCCTCTGCTCCGGCACGCCCAGGGCCATGGGGCTCTGGCCAGCTGGAGACAAGCCCAGTCCGGGACGTGGTGCTGCTCTGTGCACCCGTGCATTCCATTAGCCTTCTCCTGCTCCTTGAAGCCACCTCTGCCCGGGAGAGCACTTTACGGGACACTTTGCCTACCGTGGGATTGTCCTGCGGCGTCCAGCCAGGGCCTGCCCCGAGGTCTGTCCCTGGGAGGCCTGGGGACAGAGATGCAGCTGCAGAGACAAATGGTGTGCCTTCCACTCACCCAAATACACCAGCATAAAAACGTGGCAAGACTTGCCTCTGACCAGAGCTCCTTCACCAGGGTCCAGTTCTTTTTTTTTTTTTTTTTTAATTTTAAAGATTTTATTTATTTATTTGACAGAGATCACAATTAGGCAGAGAGGCAGGCGGGGGCGGGGGGAAGCAGGCTCCCCGCTGAGCAGAGAGTCCGATGCGGGGCTCGATCCCAGGACCCTGAGATCAGGACCCGAGCTGAAGACAGAGGCTTTAACCCACTGAGCCACCCAGGCGCCCCAACCGGAGTCCCAAGTCTACAAAATTCCAAATTTTATGGCATGATCTCTTAATCAGACTTTCTGGATCCCTACCTCACACCAGCATAAGTGCTTCCTAGACCAGAGGCAGACATTAGAGACATTAGCATGTGTAGCACGTGTGCGTGCATCCCAGAGCTGTTCATGCAGGGGGAAATAGCGGTCAGTACACACTTGAGTGAGCCCACGAGGAGTGACATCAGTAGGTGCAGGTGGCACAGGTATGGGTGTTGATGAGAGCAAAACCACACCCGACTTGGAACAGAAGCAAGGTGTCAGATTTCACGTTCACCTTCCATTTGTGAGGCGAGTGGGAGGGTCGGGCACCAGAAGGTTAAAGGTTTGCTCTGCTCTAGTTGCTTCTTGCTAAGAGGCGCCCCTGGGCTCGCAGTCCCTCCCCCTCAGCACTGCCCACATCGGGGCGTCCCAGGCACTGTGGGGCGGCAGGAACCTCCCCAGCCCCATCCATCCCAAGTGTGACAACCACAGATGTTCCCAGATGTTGCTAAATGTCCCCGGGGGAGGAGAGGGCAGGATCGCCCCGATGAGGACCCTGCTTTAAAGTAACCTGAAGCCTTGCCACCCCCGTGCGCCTTGTGGCCCTTGCATGCCTGGGTTTTTACCCAGACTTTAAACAAAAAAAACTCACAGCAGCATTTTACTTTATTTTCATTCTTAACCGAAATCTCGCTGACAACACAGCAGCGTGTTCAAGGTTACAAAGGGAATGACTGGCCCCTCACATCCCCTCTCGAGCCCGTGTGTACCCGCAGAGCGCGGGTTCAGGGTCTGAACCACCTGCACTATTTGGGGGCCTCGGCGCGGCGGGGGGAGGCCTAGGCATCCGGGGAGCGCCCCCTTCCGAGGATGCATCTTCTCTCATGGTGCTGGTGACAAAACTGGCCGGTGACTGCGTGTGGCTAGGGGTTTTCCAGCGACATACCGTTTCTAGAAAACCTACATTTACTTTAAAAGGATGGCAACAAAGGGTACATCAGTGTCATACAAACCGAACCGTTCTAAGTAACCCTACATTAGGGATCCCCTCACTCTCCACCCCACCCCAGCTCCTGAAGCCTCATCCCTGCCAGAGGTGGCCGACCGCGGCGAAAACCCCAGCAGAGCGTTTCTGTGGGCACACATCTCCACCGGACCTTGGGGTTTTTTGTTTTGTTCTTTAAAGACTTATTTACTTAAGTCATCTCTGCACCCGGCATGGGGCTCGAACCCACAACCCCAAGATCGAGAGTTGCACGCTCCTCCAACTGGGCCAGCTGGGTGCCCCTCCACAGGACATTGTTTTAGGGGATTTGGCTTTTTTTTTTTTTAGAAAATACAGTTTTATGCGGCCACAGAGAAGTGTGAAAGTGTGCCATCATTTTGAAACCCATCTATCTTTTTGGACGTTCAAGTCATCGCCTTTTTTTTTTTTTTTAACATTGAGAACACAGTGTGTTTATTGTCCCACTCGACGTCACCCCTCAAGCGAAGCCCTCAGGAGCAGGTCCCCGGAGCACAGTCGCTGCTCAGAGAACACACCTTTAAGTGTGTCACCCCCGTGTTGCCGGGTTGGCCCCAGAGAGGCAGTGAGTGGCTCTTCCGATCCCCAGAGCAGAATTCCCTCGCGCTGTCCCTGAGGCCTCATCACCTAAACATCACACTAGGCTCTGATGGGGGTTCACGCAGGAAGCAGGTGCCGCTTCTTAGCCTCGAGCGCCTGGGTCAGAGGGGTGGGCTGACCCCTTGGGGACCAGGGCTGGGGGCGGATGGGCCCTCGGGCACAGGCCAGCCCCTCCCTCAGCCTCTGTCCCCAGGCGCTGTGCCCTCTGCTCTGCCCTTGCAGCTCTGGGCATGCCCAGAAGGGGCTGTCTGGGCTTGGCCTCCCAATTTCGAGTCTACCAGGGGACACGCGGTGAGCTCGGCTAGATCGCCGTGCGCTCCTTCCCCACCGGGTCTGCAAGGCGCTTCTCTCCAGCTAGCTCTTCTCCAGCCGGTGCGCTCCAGCCCGCTGGGGAGAAAATGTGTCCCGGCCACAGAACTCGGGGGCCCTCCCCGTGGGGGCAGGGAGAAGGGCTGCTTCACGAGGAGCCCCTGTGCCCCCACAGATCTGGGTCAACGAGGAGACGAAGCTGGTGTACTTCCAAGGTACGAAGGACACGCCCCTGGAGCACCACCTCTACGTGGTCAGCTATGAGTCGGCTGGCGAGATCGTGCGCCTGACCACTCCCGGCTTCTCCCACAGCTGCTCCATGAGCCAGGTGGGCCCTCCCTCGAGGTACCTGCGGGCACCGCTCCGGCACCCACCCTTAGCCTGTCGGAACGTTCTAGAATGTCAGGCACTGACCCTGCCCGGGGCTCCTTCCGGTCCAGGGCAAGCATTTGGTAGCCCTCCGTGGGCTGTAGAACCAGCAACGCCGCGAGCAGGCCCCGGCATCAGGAGGGTCTGGGTATGGGCCTGGGTCGGTCAGTTCCCACTGGGGGGAGGGGGTGTCGCTGGCCAGGGGACAGATTCCTCGTGGCCTCGGTTGGTGTATCCGTGAAACGGGGGTGATGGGAATAGCACCCACCTCATGTGAGTGGAAGAGTTTTTGAAGTTGAAAGGAGTGAGCACACAGGGCAAAGGCAGTAAATAGGCTGGCGGCTGGCAGGGGCAGCGGGAGCCAACGCGGCCTGGGAGGTTGGGAAGAAGGCATCTTGCAGTGCTCAGCGCCCCGTCCCGCCTGCAGAACTTCGACATGTTCATCAGCCACTACAGCAGCGTGGGCACCCCGCCCTGCGTGCACGTCTATAAGCTCAGCGGCCCCGACGACGACCCTCTGCACAAGCAGCCCCACTTCTGGGCCAGCATGATGGAGGCAGCCAGTGAGTACCCCCACATCCCTGGGGACCCGGACCAAGTCTCCCCGCCGCCCATCCCCAGGAGCCTCCACTTGCCTGTCTGTAAAGTGGGATGCGGATGCGGCCCGGTTATACGACCCTGGCGAGAGGGGCTATTCTGGCAGCTTCGAGGCAGCGAGGGGCCCAGGAGCCCCCAGAGCTCATCGCTGAGCATTACCAATGGCCTCACCCGTCCCGTGCGCCCTGCCGCCTGGGCCAGTCTCTAATTTCTGCACTGCGGTTAAGGACAACGTGGCGACCAGCTGCCAGACATGGGGGGGTCCCCATGTGGGGCGTCCTCCCTCCCTTGGGGTGCTGTCTCCAAGGGCATCTGTGCAGGGCACATGTCCCAATGCCTTTGTGGAAGAAGCTGGGGGGCGGAGTTGGGCACGGGCACAGACTTGAGGGACAAGAGGCAACTTACCTGTTTGCCTAGGAGCTTAAAGTGGTCCAGGACTCTGCTTAGGTGACCCCAGATTCATTGCTGGACGCAGAACTGTAGTCAGCCTCCCTCAAGCGTGTCCTTCTCTATGAAACGGTCCCACGGCAGGCAGTCCGCAGGATGAAAACCGAACACTCCAGACAGCGCTTAGCCCATGGGGATCATGCACTTAGGACACCCTTCCCTGACCCCAGATTTGCCACTCGCTAGATTTCTAGGACATTCCAGGAAATAAGACTCCCTGGCGTTTGTGGGCTGTCTGTGGGCTGGAAAGCGTCCCGTCATGTCACCACCTTCTGGGACCCAGTAGAAGTCTCCAGCTGTAGCTCCCTCAGTCTGTGACTCTCCCAGCATCACCGCAGGACCTGACCACACAGGAGCCCTGGGCCCGGTGTTAGAGATGAAACCAAGGGAAGGGTGGGTCTTATGACCAAGACATCCAGCACAGCAAGGGGGACAGCAGTGGGAAGTCTCGGGTCCTGGTCCCCAGCCCTGGGCTTCCAGGCAGGTGGACTGATGCACCACGTTTGGAAATTACCAGTCTTGCCACGTTTGTAACCCGCCTCCATGAGCAGCGGGCCAGCATGGCCTGCGCACCAAGCCGGACCACTCCTGGTCATTTAGGGACTGTCCCCGGCCACACTGGGATCGGGACAGCCAAGCCACGTAGTTAAGCCACAGAGACAGAAGTCCTCTCCTCACCATCTGAGCCTTCACAGAAAGTACTTGCTGCCTCCCAACCTCTGTGACCATTGACTTATTTTTTTTTTAATTGACTTTCTCTATTTACTTAAATAAACTTTCAAGGTAATCATGAGTAGAATGAGTAGAAACCCAGTCGCTTGGCAGAAGTGAAGGTGACAGTCAGACCCTGGCTGTCGCTCAGCTCCTGGAGGCGTGGCTGCCCCCACAGCAGATTAGGTCAGCAAGTGTCGCCGGGGACCACAGCCTGCCGCGCGCACACTCATGGGGCCAGAGTCCTTTGGGGCCCTCGGATTCTGATTTAAACCGTCAGGAAGCACAGAAGATGGGATGCCTCCCGTCCCCTTTCCACAGCCGCCCTGTCTCCGCAGGCTGCCCCCCGGATTACGTGCCCCCGGAAATCTTCCATTTCCACACGCGGTCAGATGTGCGGCTCTACGGCATGATCTACAAGCCCCACGCCGTGCAGCCAGGGAAGAAGCACCCCACGGTCCTCTTTGTGTACGGAGGCCCCCAGGTGGGTGTCAGCCCTGCTCCCCACACCCCTCCTTCATGTCAGGACTCGGGTGCCAGCCAGGCCAGGAGGAGGGTTCGTGCGAGGGGGCCCTTGCTCCCCTGCCTCTGGGTCTCTGTACACCCCACCTTCTCATCCGACTCCCTTCCCCTTTCACCTGCTGGTGCTCCCTTGTCCCTCTGGGAAACCGCCCCTAGTCCCTAGGTGTCCGTCTGGCCCACCTGCCCAGCAGCGACCCACTGTCACCCCTGGTCACCCACTTGGGGACAGAGGTGGCCATGGGCCCTGGGCCCAGTTCTCGGAGAAGGGAACAAGACGGGTCCAGGCGGGCTGACTGGCATTTGGGTCTGTGAGAGATGGCAGTTTCTCAGCTGGGGGCGTTCGGTCCCCCAGGGGACAGTTGGGGGTGCCCAGGAACATCTGTAGTCATCGCGGCTATGGTGGGGGCCTGGGACACTCAATGCCCCGCAGTAGCTGACCTGGCCCCCCAGGGCAGGGACCGACAAGGCTCTAAACAGTAGTAGCACCAAAGCGAGGAACTGGTTTAAGTCAAGCTGGCCCGAGAACACCACCGGTTTTTGTCTATTTTTAGAGAAAACCGCAGGTAGAGAGGGGCCAGAATGGGGCTGGAACAATCAGGGAGGGATTCCAGGGAAGGGCTGAGGAGGGAGCCCGTCCCGAGTGCAGGCTGGGGGCAGAGTGGGCCCCTGCCTGGCCTTCTGCTCCCCCGTCGCTAGAACCCTTCTAGGGCCACCCACAGCCTTCACGGTAAAGTACGGGAGCCCTGAGGAGGCTGCGAGACCCCGGCCCTCTGGCCTCTGCCCCATCCAGCCCCTCCTGCCTGGTATTCACACTGGAGTCCTCGCCGCTCACCCTAAAGCTCTGCGTCCCCTGCTTGCTGTTCCCTCACAGGTGCAGCTGGTGAATAACTCCTTCAAAGGAATCAAGTATCTGCGACTCAACACGCTGGCGTCCCTGGGCTACGCTGTGGTTGTGATCGACGGCAGGGGCTCGTGTCAGCGAGGGCTGCGGTTCGAAGGGGCCCTGAAAAACCAAATGGTAACATTTCTTCACAGTTTCTTGGGGCCTTCCCTGTGTGGCGAGGGGAGCCCCGGGGCTCAGGGGCAGTCCTGGCCAGCATGCCGGGCATGAGTAGGGGGGCCTTTTGGAACCGAGGAGAATGTCCACTCTGATGCTGGGCTCTGAGCCACATCCTGGGGGGGGACAGGGATCCACACATCCCACCTGGGGCCCGAGGCCCAGATGAGCCAAACGTGCCAGTGTAGGTGCCCCGTCAGCAGGAAGTCCTGATGGCTGGAACAGATGGGGACTGGTGGCTATAGAGGTGGCGGGAGTGGTGGTGGCGGTGGCGAGGACAGAGACAACGGTGGCAGATGGTGGCGGAGGTGATGAGAATGGAGACGGTGGTGGTGACGGGAGTGACGGTGGCAGCGAGGACGGAGACGACGGAGGTGACGATGGACGGTGAGATGATGAGGACGGAGACTGTGACGGAGCGTGGTGATAGCGGTGAGGACGGCAGTCGTGATGAGGATGACAACGGTGAGGACAGCCACTGTCCATCGAGCCTTAGCACGTTCGAGGCCTCAGAGCGCAGGACCCTCACCACCTCACTTCCTCCTCGCGCCCGCCGCCAAGTGGTCCTATTCACGTTGGCTCCTGTGTTAGGGATGAGGAAGCTGAGGCCCAGAAGGGGCGATGGGACTTTTTCCAGGTCAGCCAGGAGGTGGCAGGGCGGGGTCCAAGCCGGGCCCATCCGACCACCACCCCGGGAGCAGGTTGGAACAGGGTCTGGAGAGAGAAGTAGCTTCCAGAGAGCTTCTGCTCGTCCACACGGGACAGAGCTGGGACAGCAGGGCGCAAACGGAGGGAGGCCTCTGAGAGGTGCCCGGCCTCGTCCCTCAGGGCCAGGTGGAGATCGAGGACCAGGTGGAGGGCTTGCAGTTCGTGGCCGAGAAGTACGGCTTCATCGACCTGAGCCGAGTTGCCATCCACGGGTGGTCGTACGGAGGCTTCCTGTCGCTCATGGGGCTGATCCATAAGCCCCAAGTGTTCAAGGTGGGTCCCACCCCGTCCCTCTCCTGGTTGCGGGCACCTGCCTGTGCCCCTCGGAGCCCGCCCCCTGGAGAGGCGTCTCGGCAGGGGCCTTGCCACGTGGCTGTTTCTCCCCGCAGCAGCCCCATGGGGCCGAGCCCCCCTCCTCATTGCCCGCCACTGCTGACCCCAGGATGGCGTCCGGCTGCACAAAACCCCGCCAGCAGCTCTCTGTGGGAGGCTGAGCCCGGGACCCCGGCCTCGGATGGGCAGAGGTGGGGCATGGTGTGAAGAGCGTCGGGGGAGGGGCCCCCAGGCCGGCGGCACTGTCAGGGCACCGCGGGGCGGCGATGAGGAGGAGGAGGCAGGAAGGCAGTGGGACCAGGGAGGGGCCGATCCCGGCCTGAACGCACTCGTTCAGCCCACCCGCCCTCCCTCGACAACACACCATCCGCGGGGACACACGGTCTGAGGGCCCCTCCCCCGCCAGCCCCCCCGGGTGCATGCCCGCTCCTCACGTCCTTCGGGGGAGGCCCGGGACCACCGGCAGGCGAGCGAGGGCTCCCGAGACCTGACCTGTGCGTGTCTCTCTCTCTCCTCTCCTCTGCTTCTCTCTCTCCCCGTGCCTGTCTCCCTGACCCTGCTCCGCCCACTGTGGCCCTCAGGTGGCCATCGCGGGTGCCCCGGTCACCGTGTGGATGGCCTACGACACAGGCTACACCGAGCGCTATATGGACGTCCCGGAGAACAACCAGCTGGGCTACGAGGCGGGTTCTGTAGCTCTGCACGTGGAGAAGCTGCCCAACGAGTAAGACCCCCACCCGCCCCAGCCCGTCCGCGGGCCGGGCGTCCGCAGCCCCTCCTGCATCGGCGCCCTATTCCTGTGGGGACCGGGCCTCCCCCTCTGTGGCCGCCTCACTGCCCAAGCGCGAGGCCAGCTCTGGGGCCGTCGGTTGGTCTTGAACCTGATCGGCCTCAGTTCTGCGGGACACGACATGCAGTGGCTCGGGACACGGGTCCCCATGGTTGTAACATCCGGGGTCGTGGGAGCAGCTGAGACATACTGTCGGTCCCTTTCTCCCAAGGGAAGACGGGTGGTGGCGCCCTCTGGCGCGGCTCCGTCTGGGGAACCACTTCCCTGGGCCCACCTTCTGCGCTGGGCTCCCGCTGCAGGCCGACCCCACCTGCCCGCCCCCACCGGGTGAGGCTGCTCCCCGTGGTCCGGAGTGTGGCCCGGGCTCTCTGGGGATGCCTGGGGACAGCCGAGCTCGAAAACCCAGCGCTCTGGGCCTGTGCCGTCCGGTCCGGGAGCCAGGAGCGCCCCCCATGTGGCCTCTGAATTTCAGTTCACGTTGGTTCACAGCCACTGACAGAATCACTCCCGTGGAGACGGACCCGGACCGTCGGGCGGTTGTCAGGGGGTCGGGGGAGACTGCTAATGTCCGGGGGCTCTGCTGGAGGTGGAGAGGCCCAGTGGTCCCCGACATTGTGAATCCACCAAATGCCCTGAAGCGTTCAGTCTGAAATGAGGAATTTTTAGGTTATGCAAATTTCACCTCAATAAATCGTGTTTAAAAATCAAACTTTTAGGGGCGCCTGGGTGGCTCAGTCAGTTAAGAGTCCGACTCTTGATTTCAGCTCAGGTTATGATCCTCAGGGTCGTGAGATCGAGCCCTGTGTGGGGCTCTGCACCGGGCAGGCCTAGAGCCCGCTCAAGGCTCTCTCTCCCTCTCCCTCTGCCCCTCCCCTCCTCGCTCGTGAGTGCACTCTCTCTCAGAAAAAATCCAGTTTTTTAAAAACGACAGTTCCTTGGCCACTCTTGCCACATTTTAAGTGCTCAGTAGCCACTTGTGGTGGTGGTGATGACTGCACTGGGTAGGGCAGGTCTAGAACATTCCACCGTCCTGCGGTGCCGTGGGGCAGCACTGCTCTAGAAGCTTCCCTGCGACGCTCCCCTCCTTGCCTGGAAGGAAGTGAGGGGTCTCCAGCCCTGCTCGTCGCACCCCCAGCT
>CM052799.1:2872369-2914522 GCA_028533885.1 Nasua narica | reverse complement strand
GGCAAGGGGCGGGGCTTCTGCTATAGGGGGCGGGTCTTGTCAGTGAGAAGGGGTGGGGGGTGGGGGGGACGCCTTGGTGATGAGCCAGGCTTGGAAGAGGACAGGGGTTGGAGATGAGGGGTGGGGCCTTGGTGGCGAGGGGCAGGGCTTCGGTGGTGGGGGCGTGGCTTGGCAGAGGGGTGGGGGCTCGGCTGGATTTCCTTCAGATGGTGAGGCGTCTGGGCCCGCTCCTTTGGACCCCTCTCTGGACAGGGGCCCATGGGATCCAGTCGTCCTAGCATAAAAAGGGCGGTTCAAGCAGGAGAAATGAGAGAGACAGATTTTATCACGTGCTGCCACCCCCAGTGTCTCTCCCTCCCAGAACCCTCCCCGTGCTGTCCTCAGGGGAGTGCCATGTTGCCATTCGACAGATGGAGAAACTGAGGGTTCTCTTGGGAGAGCATTTAGCACACAGGGTGGAATGGGAGTCCTGTGCCCCTGCTTCCCTGTGAGAAGTTGGAGGTGAGATGAGACACTCCCGTTGGGGGTGGGAGCAGGGCAGCGTGTGCGGGAGGTGGGGTGGACCCCGCCTTTGGTTTCGGGTACCCTGGAACAGACAGGCTGGGAGGCTGGTGGTCCCCGGGTCCTCCTTGTTCGCACATCATGCTTGCTCTAGGCCAGGCCCCGGCCTGAGGGCGGAGGGCTCAGCAGGGCACCACACAGACCGTCTCCCTGCCCTCACAGCCAAAAGGAGGAAGAAGTAACCAAGGCGGCCAGACCCAGGGTGGTGTGGAGGGTCTGTCGCAGGCAGTACTGGTGCCCGAGGTCAGGGAAAGTGAGACTTGGGAGGCTGCAGGACACCAGGACCCAGGAGACAGGGTCTTGATGCCAGACTGGCAAGTTCTTGCAGAGCTCTGAGCTGAGGACAGTATGATTAGACTTGTGCTTCATCCAGGGATGGATTAAAGAAGGCAAGGGAGGAGGAGGAGGAGGAGGAGAGATGTCTGGGCACTTGGTCGTATTCCAGAGTAATGAACTGGAGCAGTGACCGTGGGCCTAGAGAGGAAGGAATGGTTTAGTTCACAAACCCATCTTGCTGGCAGGGAGAGGTGAGGAACGGGACCCCTGGCCTTGGTACAAGCCTGTCCTACGGGCCCCCAGGGTCTACCCGAGACCGGCTAGCGTGCCAGAGCCCTCGTTTCATGGTCAGAGGCGAGACCTAATAAGCTCCTGTCACCGTCACCCAAGGGCCTGGACATGGGCTCAGCAAGGTCTCAAGGACCGGGTGATTCCTTGGGGGTGGCCCTTGGCATCCAGTCCTGACTCTTCTCTGGGGATAATCCCCCTCAAGTGGTGAGGAAGAACCCAGAAAACACTTGACAGAGCCTGGGGTGGGGGCCTGCCACGGGAGCCAGGGTCGTGCAATCCTCGCGTGGCCTTTTGGCCAAATACAAGTGGCTCTAGTGAGCACCACCAAGAGTCCCCAAGATTTGATTCCCCCCCCCTCCCGCTGATGTGGGCTCATTGCACCTCCCAGGGTTCCGGGACCCGGGACAGCTCCTAGCTCGGGGGCAGAGAGGCGGGCTCTCCGGTGTGCCATTCTGAATGTGCCCGGGCTCTGTGTTTGAGGGAGTAGCTCCGTCAGGCCTCGAAGAGCCCTGGACAGGTCGAAGTTCCTCATCCGGTTTTCCAGGCTGGTGGCTGCGGTCAGGGAGGTTGTCACTCGCCCAGAGTGCCCAGCAAGCAAGTCGGGTGGGGGCAGAGGGCGTGTGGAACCCAGGTCCCTCAGTCCAGGGTGCTTTTTCCACAGCCCCCCAGGAGCCGCCCTGAGCCGCGGTGGGGGGGGGGCGGCAGAGGCAGGGTGCCTCTGTGTCACCATCCCTGCCATCTCTGTCCACCCAGATCTACCCCAACGAGAGACACAGCATCCGCTGCCCCGAGTCCGGCGAGCACTATGAGGTCACGCTGCTGCACTTTCTACAGGAATACCTCTGAGCCCCCGCCGCCGCCGCCGGGCCTGCACATTCAGAGCACAATGGCACCGCAGCCGGCCGCTGCCACTGGGGGAGCCGGCGGGAGGGCCCGAGTGGCCCCCCCGCAGACCCGGGCGCGGCGCCTCCTCCCACCGCCTCCGCTGGACAGCCCCTCCGCCTCCGCCTTCGCTGCCCCCACGCCTTTTCTCCTTTTTGTAATGCTCCCGGGTTTTTTTGCCTGCTGCTTCTCTGGTTGCCAGGACGGAGAGATGAGGCCCACATCCAAGAGGCACTTCCTCAGGCCACCCCCCTCCCCTCTACGTTGTCTGGGAGCTGGAGCCTCAACTCTACCGGGAACCCCGGGGGACGGGACCCTGAGGGCACTGGGCGGGGCCGGGGCTCCTCCCCGCCCCGCAGGGGCACACCAGCCCGCACAGAAGCATGCATTCGCCTTTCCTTCCAGACCCGCCCCCTTCAGAGTGTGTTTTGTTTGGGGGGGCATTTTCGATGATTATTTAAAAGACAAAGCAAAGGGGGCCTAAACCTAGAATGGGGTCCGCCTCCGGGCCCCAGAGTGCCAGCCAGCCGCCGGCACCCGTGGAAGGGGGCACGGCCCTTCTTCCAAGCCCGTCAGGGGAGCGGTGCGCAGCGGGCCGCGAGCCTCCCGCCCAACCCGGAGCGTTAAGGCCGGCTCTGAAGCGCCCGCCAGCGCACACCCGGGCCTCCGGCCTTGGCAGTGGACCCCTCCCCGCCTCAGGGTAATCCTTACTCCTGCCTCTTCCTGCCTGCCAAGGGTTCTGCTGGCGGCGGGCGAAAACAACAGAGAAAAGAAGCAAAAACAAAAACACCCCACCAGAAACGAACCACCTCTACATATTATGGAAAGAAAATATTTTTGTCGATTCTTATTCTTTTATAATTATGCGTGTAAGAAGTGGACTCAGTAAACGATTCCAGATGAAGTGCAGAGGCCTGCCTGAGGTTCCTTCCAAGCCTGGGGCTGGGGCCGGGCATTCCTCCCACCAGGCGGGGTCCTGGGAGGCGCAGGGGCTGGGAGATGCCCCGCCCCTCATCAGCCGGTCCCAAGGGGCCTGATGCAACCCCTGTGTGTCCCACCAGGGGCCCAGCCCACTGGCTTCCTCAGGGTAACAGCTTCAGCCAAGGTGCATATAGCCTTCTGGCCCGTTACTCTGCCTTGGATGCCTTCACTTAACTTTGCTTCTGTGCCTGACCAGAGGCTTGACTCCGTGGTTCACTGATCAGGAATCGCCAACCAAGGAGGGCAGGCCATTCCCCTCCTCCGTTTGTCCCAGCAGCAGAGACCTAGGGAGCCGGCAGGCTGCCTGCATAGTTGGTGCTCTCGTAACTTGAGTTGCTAACAGCAGGATGGCCCCTCCTGGCTGGACTTGGGGAAGTACCGCTTTTATTTTTAATGGCTTAACAAGTTAAACTGTAGTGCAAAAGGATACACAGAGAAAAGACGCCTTCCCTCCAGAGAGGTGATCACCTCCCAGTCTCTATTTTTAACACCCGAATTCTCTTCCTCCCTCTGAATGTGCCAGAATTTATTTTGCCAGGCACCTATCAAGGGATAACCGGTTATTCTGGGCTTTTCTGTTCAAATCCGTATAAATCAGGGGTCAGTGGACTTAATCTGCAAAAGGCCAGAGCGTAAATATTTTAGGCCTTGTGGGCCAGACAGCCTGGGATACAACTACTCAACTCTGCCTTCCTGGTTCAAAAGCAGCCCAGGATGATATGTAAATGAGTGTTTGGCTAGGTGCCAATAAAACTTTATTTTCAAAACCAGGCAGCCCGCCAGATCTAACCCACAGGCTGTAATCGACCAACCCCCTGTATAAGTGATACTGCAACAAATATGCACATATTTTGGGCATATGTTTGAGTTTATAGGGTAAATTCCTAGAATTATCAAAAGGCGTACTCGTTTTTAGTTTGACAGAGTACTGCCGGATTGCCTTCCAAAGAGAACACGTCAATGTAAACTGCTCCAAGAAGGGTGAAGTGTGCCTGTTTCCCCATTCCTTTACCAGTACTACCTGCTATCAGATGTTGTTATCTTTGCCAATCTTAGGAGTGAAACAGGGCATCTCGCTGTAATCTGAACTCACGTTTCTTTTATGTGTGGGGTATTTTCATGTTTTAAGACACTTGTTGACTAGTAATCATTGGCCCACCTTTCTTTTGATCTATTGGCCTCATTGATTTGTGGAGTCTCTTTACATATGAAGGAAATCAGTCCCTTGTTATCCATATTGCAAACTGAATGATGTTGTCAATCTCGATGTGTTTTATGGTTAGGGAGCTCAGCCAATGAAATGTTTAAAATCCCAGTCTTGAGAATAAGATGTCTTTCACTTAAATCTCTGTGCAATACAGTGGAGGAAGGGACTGGTCACAAGTCACAGAAGCACAGAAACCCGTGGCAAAGGGTACTGGGCTTGCTCCAGGAGCCTTGGCATCTGGAAACCTGCATTTGTCTCCAAGCAGGAACTCTTCCTCAGAACCTTCTACTCCTGCCTCACTCAGTCGGTACTCAGATTGCCATGAAACAGCATCCGTTGGCCTAACTTCAGTCATTAACATTCCTACCTGACAAGGAGTCCCAAAATTGGAAGTGGGGTGCCAACAGGAAGGAGGATGGATGACGGGCAGCTACAAAAGGACAAGTGTCCGCTGGCAGAAGGTCAAGGTCTCGGAGGTGGCAGGTAGAGACATTTGCTTCTTCCAGGCTGTTATGTGGGCCACTTTTCTCCACCACTGGTGGGGGAATCTGATCCGTCAGTGGGATCCAAACAGTCCTCAGCACTGTTTGAGGCTGCCTGTGCATATGCTTTCCTGCTGGAAAAGCTCATCTCTTCCCTAATTGGCAAGAACCCATATGCGATGGACGTAAAAGCCTGTGTCATATTGGATGCAGAGACTTCTCAGTTTGGCATTTGTGTATCAGATGTGTATGGCATTTCAGCACAAACACACACTGTGGACATATAGGAGGCTGCAAAAATAGTGCAGAGTCCCATGGACCCTTCACCCAGCTTACTCTTACCTAAGCACAGTGCATTGTCAGTATCAGAAACCGACATGAGTGCAATGCAATTAACTAGACTCTATACCTTATATGGGTTTTGTCAGCATTTACATGTACTCACTGGTGAGTTTGTGTCTATTCCATTTTGTCACCCTCCTGTAGCCAACACCACAGTCATAATACAGGACCGGTTATTCTCAAGAAAGGAGTTTCTCCGTGCAATCCTGTATATCCACACCTATCCCGCTTATGGTGTCCTGAGCAGAGAGAGGGAGAGATGTCCATGGATATTTGTGTCACCAAATGGTTTCCTTAAGGACTGCTAGATTTCATGCCATGATTAAAAAGCAGGGTCTTTGGAGTGATGGCGGTTGTTTTTTGTTTGTTTTGTTTTTTACTTTTAATCTCTCCAGTGTGGTTTTTTTTTTTTGTTTGTTTTGTTTTTTTTGAGGTAAAAAGGAAAAAACAAAAGAGGTTTGGGCTCTGTCTTTCGAAAAAGAAAGCATGCACACACAAACCTCCCTATCTTCAGTGGGAGACTCAAACAGCTCACAACTGAAATATCTTGTTAGCAACAGCACTTGGCCACTAATTGAATCCTTCTGAGTGATGGACTGAAGGTCAAACACAGCAGGTGAGGTAATGGGAAAGACATCAACAGGACCATGCTGTGTGAAACACAGAATAAGACTGTCATCATCCAGTTTACAAAGCCAATTTCCAATGGGTCCAGAGCAGGCAGTTGCAAGGAGAAAGAAATTTATTAATGTGAGCAGATAACCCAATTTAGGACAGGCTGTCCATACCCAAAGGACATCAGTGTTGGAATTAGGGTTGCTCTGCAGAGGCGTTGGCCTGCTGGAGGACCTTGCTAACCCCACCCCCCAAACTGACTTTCATTCTGTCTGAGGGAGTTAGAGGGATTTGAGACCCTGAAAGGTTTTTCAATAGAGCCCTGCTTAGGGGTTACTGTGCCATTTTCTTTCTGGATTCTGTTGTTTCAAGTCAAGAAGGACTAAGAAAACTAGCTTAATTCTGGACACTCCAGACCTCACCGTTGCTGTTTTCTTGAAAATTTAGGCAATTTGTGACCAAAAAAAGGGGGGGGGGAGAAGCTTGTATTAAGAATTCTTATTTGTAGAAATTTCACCTGCATTTCCTCAGTTAATTTTCCTGACAACCCCCTGAGGTAGGGATTATTTTCTTTTTAGTTTATTTTGAAATAATTTTAGGCTGACAGAAAAGCTGCAGAAATAGTACAGAGTTCTGGAGACCCTTCACAAAGCTTCCCCTGATGGTCACATCACCGCGTAACCATGGTGCGATCAAATTAATGAAGCCAGGAAATTAGCATCAATATAATTCCATTATCTAATACGTAGAGGCCATTTTTTCTGGTCCAGGATTGTTACTGACTGAACACATCCCTCCAAAATTCGTATGTTGAAATCTAACACCCAGTGTGATGGCATGGGGAGTTGGGGCCTTTGGGAAGGGATTAGATCACGAGGGTGGAGCCCCTGTAAATGGAATGAGCTCCCTCATGAAAGAAGCCCCAGAGGGCTCCCTGCCCCTTCCACCCTGCCAGGACAGTGAGAATAAGAGCATAGGGCTGCCTATAGACACCATGCCTCACTAGATACCTGGCCTTGGTCTTCAACTCCCGGTCTCCATAACTGTGTGAAATAAACGTGTGTTTGTTTATAAGCCTCCTGGTCTGCTGCATTTTTGTTACAACAGACTGAACTCAGACAAGGACCCCATGCAGAATCCCACACTATGTTTTGTTGTCTTGGTCTCTTCACTCTGTGATGGTGCTTCAAGCCTTTGTCTTTCATGATGTTTTTGAAGAGTACTGCCCTGATATTTTGTGGGATGTCCCTCAGCTTGGGAGCCTGCAGGATATTTGCTTATAATTAAATTGAAGTCATACGCTTGGGACAGGAAGTCTAGAGGTGCCGCTTAAAATGTCCTTCTCAGTTGTTGTTCGAAGTCTCATTGGTGACCTTGGGCTAAAGATGGTGTCTTCATTATAAAATGACTATGTTCCCCTTTATAACTAACAAGCATCTTGAGGGAAAATACTTTGAGCCTATAAGAATATCCTGTTTCTCATCATACTTCCCCCCCACCGCCAATTTTAGATGTTAACCTTAACAAATAAAACTGCAAGTTATTTTACCGGTAAAAATAGGTTTATTCAGGAATAGCAGAGAATTGCATCCCAGGTCAAGCAAACTACACCAAAAACCGGAGGTAAATCTGCAGAACAAGGGAGAGAACTACTCTTCTGCAGAAGAAAGAGGAAGTCGGAAGGGGTTGCTATAATCAAAAAGTCTTCTGCCCTCAGTGCCAGGTGTGGTGACTTCTCATTGGCTGGACTGTGGTTGTCTCTCATTGGCTGGGTTGTGGTTGTGTCTCATTGGCTGAGCTGGGACTGTGTCTCATTCGCTGGACTGTGGCTTTTTCTCATTGGCTGGGCTGTGGCTGTCTCTCATTGGCTGGGCTCTGGTTGTCTTTCACTAGCTGTGCTGTGATTATTTCTCATTGGCTGCCTCTAATTGGCTGGGCTGTTGCCAGGGCAGGAGAAAATTTCCTTTCTTCCTCCTGCTAGTGCAGTGAAGTAGGTTAACATACTATGGGCTTGCAAGGTGCCGGGCTTTCTGTTGGGTCTGTAGTTGACCAGAAGGCATGGGGTGCAGCGCTTTCCCTGCCGGACTCTCCACTCCATTATAAACAAGGGTTTATTATTAATTTTAGATCCATCCAGGGATCTTTGCTGCAACAATTGAGATATTTGCCCAGTGGTCATCGTCCATTTCCCTCATTCCAAACGGAACTTACTACATTTACGAACTGGAAGAGCTGTGGACTCAGTCACAGGGTTAGGAATTGCAGCACGGTTAGACTTCTGGGCCACTCACCCCAGGGACTCACCCTGGAAGTCCAAGCCCCGCCCCAACATGGCGGCCCCGGCCGGGGAGGAGGCGGGGCGCGCCAGGTCACGTGGCCGCGACGCCGCCGACGTGGCCTCCAGCGGTCGCCCCACGTGTCCCTCGCCGCGTCCCGTCACCGCCCCAGCCCTGCGGACCCGATCCCAAGATGGCGGCGCCCAGCGAAAGGAGGAACGGCGGAGGCGCGAGCTTGTGGGCTGCGTTGCTGCTGGCGGCAGTGGCGTTGAGGCCGGCGGAGGCGGTGTCCGAGCCCACGACGGTAGCATTTGACGTGCGACCTGGCGGCGTCGTGCACTCCTTTTCCCAGAACGTGGGCCCGGGGGTACGTATCGCCGCTGCCCCGGGGGCTTGAGCGGTGGCGCCGGTGGGGGCGGGTCCCGAGAAGGGGGTGCGGACGGTCGGGGGTGGGAACTGAGTTGGGAAGGGGCTCTGGGCGGCGAGGTCACCACTGCGGTGCGACTGAGCTTACAGGAGCCGGGTGTCCTGGGGTCCGGGGACTCGGAGGGGGTGGGACCCCAGCCTCAGTACCTGTTTCCTCTCGCATGCCCAGCGTGCCCAAGCAGCCCTCACTCCCAGACCAGGCGATTCCCCGGCCAGTGGAGGGCTGAGCCGCCCCAGAGGCGGGGAGAAAGGAGGCTGAGGGGTAGGTAGTTCGCCTCCAGGCTCTGCGGAAGGTCAGCCCCGGTGCAGCTCTGACGAGGGAGGAAGTGGACAGAAATTGCTCTTTTTCTCCATTGCACGAGGCCCTCCCTCTCTTTCATTGAGGTGTGAGGCAAGGCCCTTCTCACCTGGGGGTCAGTAAGCCTGGGTCTAGCCCAGCCCTGTCCCCAGCTTGTTGGAGAAGTTCTTCCCCTCCCACCCTCGTGTTCCCTGTCTGTAAGGGATGTCGTTAGATGCTATTTATTGAGTACTTCCTTATAGCCAGATATTGTGCCAAGTGCTTGATTCACTAGGACCATTTCGCAGATGAGGAAAACAGGCTCAGAAAAGCTTTCACTTGGGACGCCTGGGTGGCTCAGTTGGTTGGGCAGCTGCCTTCCGCTCGGGTGGTGATCCCGGCGTCCTGGGATGGAGTCCCGCATCGGGCTCCTTGCTCATCAGGGAGCCTGCTCCTCTCTCTGCCTCTGCCTGCCTCTCTGCCTGCTTGTGTTCTCTCTCTGTTAAATAAATAAATAAGATCTTCAAAAAAGAAAAGAAAAGCTTTCACTTGTCTGAGGCCCACAGCAGAGCAGAGATGGGCCTTCTGGTGTCCATATCCTGCTTCCAAAGTCTATGTGCCTCGATGGGTGGGTTCTTGGAGGGTGTAGGACCTCCCCGCTCCTTCCCCTCTTCCTGTTCTTCGTCCCCCAGAAGCCACCTGAGTTGTTTGTCTGGACTCAGGAGCGCACCAGCAGGGGGGCAGGTGGGGGATTCTAAGGGGTAGACTCTGGGAGGCCTTGTGGGGCTGGCTTCCAGGGACATCGGCCAGGAATCTTGCTCTGCCTCCTTCCCCTTAGTGCAGATGCTCAAAAGCTGGATCTTCTTGATTTTGGATCTCAGAAGGACATCCTGAGACCCTCCACCGTAAGCACTAAGGATCACCTCCTAATAAGCTTTTTTCCACCTTCCATTCTCCAGGACAAATACACTTGTGCGTTCACCTATGCTTCTCAAGGAGGGACCAATGAGGTGAGTTGTTCAAAATTCCACGTAGTGTTGTATGGCAATATCCACTGTCACGGAGAGATGCTATCCAGGGAGCAGTGGCGTTGGGTCATACCTTAATTAACTTACACTCCCAGAACTATTCTTGTCTCACCATTAAAAGATAATGCTCAAGGTAACAGGCGATGGTAGATTTCCCTGTAATTCCACAGAGTGAACAAATGTCTGGATGCAAAGGGCCCAGTGAGATACGGACGTGTGGCGCCCATGAGCCTCTTAGGGGTATTTTATTTGCCTTCCGTGCTCCCTGACAAATCATAACAAGCTTAACAGCTTAAAACAGCGCCCATTTATTATCTCACAATCCTGGAGGTCGGAAGCCACGGTCGGCTCAGCTGGGTGCTTCATAAAGCCCAAAGCAAGTGGTCAACCAGAGGGGGTCTCATCTACAGGCTCGTTCAAGTGGTTGGTAGAATTCAGTTCCTTGCCGTGTAGGACTGAGGTCCCCATTTCTTGGTGGCTGTTTTCTCCAGCAGCTGGTGGCAGAGAGGAAATAAGATCCGAAGCATAAGAAGAATGTGATTCATCATTGCTGGCGGTGGGGGGAGCATAGGGCCGGGAGTGCAGGTGGCCCCTAGGAGCCGAGGGCAGCCCCCGGCTGGTGGCATGACTTCAGTTTTACCACAGCAGGAACTGAATTCTGCCGTAAGCACATGAGTTCGAAGGGGACTCTGAGCATCAGACAGGGGTACAGTCTGCCAACCCCTAGAGTCCAGTCCTGTGAGACTCTGAGCAAAGGGTCCGCCGTGGCCGGCTTCTGCATCGGGGACTGAGAGCTGATCAGTGGGGAGTGCAGTTAAGCTGTTAAATTTGTGGTCATTTATCACGCAGGGTGGTGACTTGAATACCCGCCCTCCACCCCCACCCCCCCACCACCCCCCCCGCCCAAGGTACATTCACATCCTAATTCCTGGAACCTGTGAACATAACCTTATTTAGAAAAAAATATTTGCAGAGTAAGTCCAGGATTTCGCAATGAAGAGATCATCCTGGGTTATCCGAGTGGTCCCTAAATCCAGAGACAGCTCCTCTTACAAGGGATGCTCAGGAGATTTGATAGGAGAAGACACACAGAGGGAAAGGCCGTGTGAAGATGGCAGCAGAGATGGAGGGGCGTGGCCAAGGGACTCCTGGAGCCACCAGAAACTGGAAGAGGCAGGAAGGATCCTGCCCCAGAGCCTTTGGAGGGAAACCAGCCCGGGGACACCTTGATTTGGACTTTTGGCCTCCAGAACCGGCAGAGAAGAAAGGGTAGTGGTTGTAGGGTAGCAGGGTTGGGGTGTAGCCGTGGACTAGCAGCAACGCACCGTTAGAAGGTACCCTGAGAATAAAGTGCTGGCATGGACTGCTATCTGCATTCCGCCTCTTGATCATACTGGGCGGGAGAGCCGCGCATGTTCAGGAAGACAGAGACTTTCTGCTCAACATCGTTAGAAAGAATAAAAGAAAAGTGAAGAATTCATCACTATAAAAAATCCATAAAAACCTTTTTTTTTTTTTTTTTTGAGATTTTTACTCATTTATTAGTGAGAGAGCACGAGCAGTGTTGAGAGGCAGAGAGGGAAGCAGGCTCCCTGTCGAACAGGGAGCCTGATGTGGGGCTCGATCCCAGGACCCCGGGATCATGATCTGAGCCAAAGGCAGACACTTAACCGACTGAGCCCCCTAGTGCCCCCCATCTTTTTGTCCCTAATTGAGCTTTCTTTCTCAACAACCAGACTTGAGGAAATATTCTTTTTCCATAACAGTGTGTGGCCCTGTGTCACCCAACAGTGCAGAGTCGTAGAAATGGGGGCTGCTTGGGAGCCACTCTCGTGCCTGTCACTCCCGGCAGGCTGGTTCTCAGCCCCTCTCTCCTCCCCCTTGGGACAGCTCGTTGAAATGGGCAAGAGCGGCTCTCTCTCCCCCTCAGCACCACTAATGTCTGGGATTCGGATCCGGGTCGTCCTCTGAGGGACCTGTCCCAGGCGCTGGGGCCTCGAGCAGCCTCCCCGGCGCCCCCCCCCCCTCAGGGCCAGGAGCACCCCAGTCCCCAGTCCTGACTTCCAAAAACATCTCCAGACATTGCCCAGTATTCCCTGAAGGACAGAATTATCCCTTGTTGGGAACCACTGGGCAAGAGTGACTTCTGTTATTCTAGATGTGTCTTTGTAAGTAAACGATTCCCGGTGGCCTTATTTTAACGAGATGTAGCAAACAAGCTGTGACCCCCTGCCACCAAGGCTTCCTGCGATCGGCCGCCCCTTCCTGCCTCACCTGCAGGCCTCACTGCTTCTCCAGACGGTCCTCTCCACTACGGGATGAAGCCACTTGGTGGAACGTTTGTCCTAATCATGCACCCGAGCCCGTCCGTCCAGCCTGCCCCCCGGCGCCCAGAACCAGTCCCAGCGCACCTGCTTCCACGCGGCCGTCTTTTGGGGGGTGTAGATCATTGATTTACGGAGCAATGAACCGAAGCAGCCACTCTACCGCAGCGTTGACCGGGGGCCCCGCGCTGGGCTGAGCCACGCGCACATCTCCTTTCTTCCTCTCCACCGCCCCAGGAGGCCACACCGCTCCAGCGTGACCCCATCTCACACTCGAGGACATGGAGGCCCAGGCTCCGCCAGCTGGGAAGTGACCGAGGTCCCTGGGGCACAGACCCCTGACCACTGCTCTGTGCTCCCGACCCAGGGTCACTGGCAGCTTGGAAGAGAGTACTTGCACCCCCGACCAAACTTAAACTCTTAGAGGTGGACAGCCCGCTGCCGCGTCGGGTGAGGGAGAGCCAAGGTCACGCACACTGGCCGGGGCGGCCGCAGACCGGAGCCTTGCCTGGGAGTAGCGCTTGGGTCACAAGCTGTCCTTGCAGTAGTCGGCTGGATTGGTGTGGTTTGGAAGAGGGGCGCATCCTGGAGGAAATCGCCTCTCAGCAGAGCAGGCGCGTCGTGGCACGGAATTGTCCCAGAGCGGTGACAGCGCCCGGGCAGGTGGCGCCGCGTGAGCCGGACGGGTGGGCCCTTTGGTGGCTGTCCTGCGGCCGCCTTCCCAAGTGAATGAGATTGTCAGCGAGCGCGCAGGATGGTTTGACGTTCTGCGGCCTCCACCCGGTGACAGTGGCACACAGGGAGGCACCGCAGAGATGCCCCTGGGAGCAGCCGGAACAGAAGTCCGAGGGGTCCCGGGGGCGTTCCTGCAGAGGCCTCATCCGAGAGAAGAAGCCCCAGCGTCTGGTCAGGGCCGGGGGGCGCCGGGCGCATGGAGCCGGGGCCTCTGAGGGACCGCGGCCGTGCCTGCCCCTTCCGTGAGGGTTGGCTTCTGCAGAGGGCTGCCTTGGAGGCCAGGGCTGTGCGGTCACCCTGTCAGGTGACCGGACAGGGTTACTCATAATCTCAGTGCCCGCCAGGAGGCGGGGCGGCCGGGTACCTCGGCCGTGTTCGGTGGGGACACCAACGGGCCATTTCTTACAAAGTTAGACAGAGCCCCGCCCTCCCACCGCGAGCCGTCCACCCACCTGGAACGAAAACTCAGCCACGCAAAACCTTGCAGGTGACCACTCACAGCAGCAGGGTTCACGGTGGTCAACAGGCGGAAACAGCCGTGGCGTCCGTCGGTGGGGGGACGCACCCACACAGACCCCGCACCGGAGCCTCAGTGCCGGGAACAGGGGCGGGGACAGACCCTGAGCCCACATGTGTGGCACGTCCAGAACAGGCTCCTCCTCAGACGGGAAGGGGGCTCGTGGAGGCGGGGAAGGGATGGAGCATCTTTCTGGGGTGATGGAATGTTCTGGAACTAGATCTCTGCATATGCCCGGAAACCCAGAATCGTACGCCACACGAGGGTGAATTGTGTGGTGTGTCAGTATTTCTCAGTCGAGCTGTTGGATAAATGACCCGTGGACACGGCCAGTGGCGTGGGAGACTCTCCAGGGCCCCACGCTGAGTGAAACCACACGAGCCTGCACACTATCCCATTCCATCGGGCACGGACTTGCAAAGGCACAGGTCCGAGATGGGATCAGCAGTTACCAGGAATTTGCAGGAACCCAGGGGACCCAGGGCCATAGATTTGGTCCATCCCTTGAGTGGATCCTGGACACAGAGCTAGAAGCATTTCTCGGAGTTTCTAGAACTGTCACCAAAAGGGGAGCTTTTCCCCATCTGCCGTTTATATCTTAATAAAAACTAGTCACAGCTGCTCATTACGCGTCATCTGTCGTACGTGGCCACTCCTGTGCCGAGTTCCCCAGGGGCTCAGGCTGTCCCCAGAACACTCACAGGAACGACTAATGCCCAGACTTGAGCCTCACCATCTGCACACCGCGCCCTGCAGCCACGAGACCGCGGTCAAGCTCTCATAACCGGAAGACCGCTCAGAGGGATGGCGACCCTCTTGCTAAGAAACTCTCCGTTTTAAATTTGTTTGCATTCATAATTTCTTAAACGGTGTGTTGACATCTGCCTTATCTTCAAGAGCCTTTTCAGAGCCGTGGAAAACCTCCCAGATCTGTTTCATTGCAGAAAACCAGTTTCCAGGTGCTCAGAGGCCTTGGAGCCACGGACAGGTGTTTTTGGATGGGGAGGGAGAAAAATCACCAATCCGTAGGTGTGGCCTGCAGCCATCCCTTTGTCGAGCCAGAGTCCCTGGTTCCCATATCCCTGCTGCGGGCAGACAGCATCTGGGTGACCGTTTACTCCCATCGTGATGAACCTAAAAATGGCCTTGTTTTTGTTCATGGAGAAACTGATGTCGACCCCGGAGTACCGGTACCGGGAGTATCTCATTACCCCGGGGAGGGGCCTGTAAACTCACATTTTACTAGCCACACAGACGCCTTAGGCCCCCCAGAACCCACAGTGACTGTCCATGTCCTCCCGCCAGTTCCACAGGCTCCATGAAAATTAGAAGCAGCTCGTAGCAGTGTATTCGGGAGTCATTTAAAAGTTTTAATCTGCAGGGGCGCCTGGGTGGCTCAGTCGGCTGAGCGTCCGACTCTTAATCTTTCTCATTTGATTTAAAAAAAAAAAAAAAGCGAACGCTTTCACATCCTTCCAAAAGAAGAACATATAAAAAGCTTTCTGGTGCCTTCCATCACCAGGTCCCACCCGTGTCCTCCCTGTAATCGCGAGCATTGCGGTCTCGTGTCTGCTCCGAGGATTTAGTCCCGATCCAACAAGCACAAATATAGGGTCTCCTTTATTTTAGTGCTTGTTTTTCTTGATAGGCTTTGGTTATTTATTTACTTAAGATTTTATTTATTTATTTGACAGACAGAAAGAGATCACAAGTAGGCAGAGAGGCAGGCAGAGCGGGGAGGGGGGGGGCAGGCTCCCCGCTGAGCAGAGAGCCCAGTGCGGGGCTCGATCCCAGGACCCTGAGATCATGACCTGAGCCGAAGGCAGAGGCCTTAACCCACTGAGCCATCCAGGCGCCCCGATAGGCTTTGTTTTTTAGAGCCATTTTAGGCTCACAGCAAAAGTGAGCACAAGGCACAGATTTTGATACATCCTGGGACCCCCACGACATCCTTCCCCGTCATTGATGGCTGCCCCCGAGAACGGGACGCTTTTGACCATCGCCGAGCCCACATGGCCACGTCACGGCCACTCCAAGCCCGTAGCTGATGGTCCGGCTCAGTGTCAGTGTTGCACCTTCTGTGCGTGTGGACGGATGCCTGAGGAGATGTGCTCACCACGGTGGTCCCACTGGGAGACGTCTCCCCGCCCCCGAGCCACGCCGCAGCCAGGAGGCCCAGGGAAGGTTCGCTGCCTTTGTAGAACTAGAGGGCGTCCTGGGCTGACCTGTGTCTTCCCTCTCTCCTCAGAAGTGGCAGATGAGCCTGGGGACCAGCGAAGACCACCAGCACTTCACCTGCACCATCTGGAGGTGAGCCTGGGGTACTAGTGGCGGGGGGGGGGGGGTTGGCTGTGGTGTCTCGAAGCGGCAGGACCCGGCACCCCTGCAGGACAGGGGCTGGGGTTGATGGCCACCCACGTGCAGGCGGGAGGGGCGGGGTGACACTGTGCTGGGGAGGGCTCCCCAGGGAAGCGCGTGGACACTGGGGTCCCCCGCACCGTCCCCCTCTGTCCCCGCCCGGCAGTACGGCGTGAGTGAGCGGTGGCCCCGAGAAGGGAGAGGGAATGGGGTGCTGAGCCCAGTGGGGGAGGGCACTGGAGCCGCGTCACATCCTGGCCCTGCTTCCTGGTCTCTGTGGCCTGCATCCAGTTCTCCTGACGTTGCTTGTGGGGCTGGTGTAGTGTGGGCATTCCGGGGGACACACAGACGTCCAAGCCCTGGTCCCGCCCTCGGGGGGTCGGCAGAGGGGGACAGATCCCGTGGAGGGCCGTGCCGGACGCCCGTGTTCGAGTCCTGCTTGCAGGCACCGGCCCCACAGTCCCCTGCTTCCTGTTGCGTAAACAACAGGAGCTTACTAGGTAGTGCTGGGGGCGGCCTCACCCGCTGCGTGGACTGGCCCCTGTCAGCAGCAGGCAGAGGGGCCCCGGGGGCCGTCCCGATGACGGTGTGTGAGCGCCAGTCCCGGGCCACACACGCCTGCGGCCACGCTCGGCCCCAGAGCCGCCCTGACTGTGGGGCCGCCCGCTCGCGAGCAGTCCTGCCTGAACTGGCTGTTGTCCCAGCTTCGCCCGGCACAGCCGCTGGGGCTTGGAGGGCGCGGGAGGCTCCTGGACCTCCCCGGCCTCCCTCCTGCCGCGCCCCCTGCAGGACTGTCCTGGCCGCCCCCCCACCGTGCTGCCCTTCCACCCCCTCCCCATCTGCTCTCCATACGCGGCCACACAGGGCTCTGCTCCCCGCACCCACTGTCGTCCCCTCGCTGCCCCCGGCCCTCTCACAGCTCCTCTCTGCTCTGGCCATGCCGACCTGGTGGTTCCATAAATGCTCCCGCTGGCACCCTTCACGGGACCCCTGCCCTCTGCTCGCTCCCTCCTCTGCCTAGTTAACTCCTGTACTTCTCCACCCCTGGGCCGTTGCCATTCTCTGGTTCCTGGTACAATGCCTGCAATGTCTTTGGCGCTCGATGAAAAAGCGATCGGTCTGTCCTAGAACAGTTTGGACCCAGGAGGAGGAACAGACTTGTCAGCAAATGAGCCAAAAGAATGTTCTAGTAAACAGGAAAGAAGAGACGTTGAGGAGGCTGGGGCCGACCCCCTTGCCTGCCCTTCCTTTGCAGGCCTCAGGGCAAGTCCTACCTGTACTTCACACAGTTCAGGGCGGAGGTGCAGGGCGCCGAGATCGAGTACGGCATGGCCTACGTGAGTGCGGGGCGCGTGTGGGGGCGGCTGCCGCAGGGCGTCCCACGTGGGCCGCTGGGGAAGTAGGGAGACAGACGGAGGCCCTTAGACATGGGACACCGCACAGACTCCAGCCCAGGAGGTGCCAGGGAGGGGGCTCTGGGGCCAAAGCGGGACCGCGCTGACCCCTAGAGACCCAGCAGGCGGAGCGGGAAATGGACACCTGGCTTCCCTCTCCTACCCCCTGCCGTGGGCCAGCAGGAAGCCAGAGGGGAGGGGAGGGGCCCCAGGACCCTAGCGGGGACAGCGAGGGCAGGAGCGGGCCCAGAGGCACAGGCAGTGTGCTCACTGGCGTGGGGGAGGGCCCCGCGTCCTGGGGCTCCCGGGACTTGTGGTTCGTGGCCCAGAGAGCGGGAGCCCTCCCAGCCGTCCCACCGCTGCTCCCTGCGCTCCCGTGCTCCCGTCGGACTGGAAGACTCATATTTGGCTGACTTGAAAGAGACACCGTTGTGATTTCTAAAAATTGCATTCGAGAGACGGTCCCACTTCTGTCATTTCCGTATGTTCACCGAAGGGGAAAATACCTTCCTCCGGGATCGGCAGCCAAGGCATGAAGTTTTAAGCCGGTTGACAATCTCTTAAGTGGATTAACCGCTGCTTCTGCGGGGTTCCCTCCCGTGCTTAGGAGAGCGGCGCCCGCGTGCCCCTGGAGGCGGAGGGGGCGGCTTTAGCCGGGACTGCCCGCGGGAGCAGAGGAGCGGCCTTCGCCGCCGCCTTTCCCCGCAAGGGACGTTTCCGCTTGTTCTCTTCCAGTCGAAAGCTGCGTTTGAGAGAGAAAGCGACGTCCCCCTGAAAAGTGAGGAATTTGAAGTGACCAAAACAGCAGGTACATAAGGGGGGCTTGAGACAGACCCCAGGTTCTCAGGCACAGAAGGTGGCGGGGGGGACAGCACCCCCATCAGAGGGCCGGGTGACGCCCCAGTGTCTGCAAGCTGCTGCTTTATATAAAGGGCCCCTAGTAAGTATTTTCGGCTTTGTGGGGCCGACAGCCTCTGCCGAGACCACCCAACCCAGGAGAGCAAAGCCGTGAGCCACAGGGCACCGCACGGGCCCGGTGACGTCCTAATAAAACTCGATTTTATGAACACGGAAATGTGAATTACATATCACAAAATACCATTTTCCTTTTGACTTTGGCTGAAGCTACGTAAAACCTAAGAACCACCCTTAGCTCGTGGGACAGCCCAAGCCCTGCTGGGGGCATCAGAATCTCCCGGGGCCCTTGGGGACGTTCGACGGGATTGCTGCCCAGAAGGGGGCGCCTGGGATGTCCACGCAGCCGGCCTGTGCTGGGTGCTGGCACAAGGAACAGCTTCGATGCTTGGGCAGCGGGGTCAGGAACCCCTAAGGTCGGGGGGCGGTCCCTAGGTGTCCTGAGCCGTGTTCAGCCCCGAGGGACAGGTGCCGAGCGGAAAGAGGGTGGGAAGCCGCAGAGCTGGGGCTCCGTGCGTGAGAACAAGGGGGGTGAGCAATGAGGACGATGCACACGGGCGTGGAACTGGGTCGTAGGGCCCTGAAGGTCCTGAGGGACACGAGGTGAGGCGAAGGATCCTTGTGGTTGTGGGCATTGCCAGGGAAGGGGGTGCGGTGAGCGGGGCTTTTGGGGGTAGGGGCCTTGGGTCTGGAGGGAGCCCCGCCCCACCGGCAGGTCCTGGGGGTGCTGTTCTGGGTAGAGATCCGGGACGGGAGGTGGGGCGGCCGGCAGAACCTCGACCTTCGGGCGCACAGCAGAGGGGCAGGGCTGAGCCACTGGGGACGGAGGCTACCATCCCCGGCCCTGCCGGAAGGGCGCCATGGGGCCTCGGACAAGTTTGCGGGAGGTGACGCAGCCCGCCCTCGGCCCCCATCCACCCTCACCGTGGCAGAAATGACCATGGCTCTCCCCACCCTGAATGTTCCTGAGGCCTCCCGCTGCCCTCAGGACTGGCCCACCAGCCTCTCCTTTCTTTGGTCCCCTCGCCCATAAGACTTTCAGGGCTGGGGGCCCAACCACGTGCTTCTCTCACAGTGTCCCACAGGCCCGGGGCATTCAAGGCTGAGCTGTCCAAGCTGGTGATTGTGGCCAAGGCATCCCGCAGTGAGCTGTGACCAGGAGCCCCATCGGGGGGCGGCTTCTCCTCGTCTCTGCTGGTTTTCTAGGGGGGACTATTGGTTGATGTCTTCTGAACATGCGGCAGGGGTCTGAGACCCACAGCTTGGCTTTCTGCTCAAGAGGCATTGGGGCACACGAAGGGGGGCTCCCAGGGGAATCGCGGCTTTCTTGCAGCCAGCGCGGGTCTCCCCGTGGATCAGGCAGGGCTCTGGATCACTCCCAGGGAGAGCGATCCTGCTGCCCTGAGCCCAAGCCAACTGTTGTCTTACAGTTTTCCCCGGGGGACCTTCTTCCAGCCTAACTGGGGAGAAATGAAATGTTCTTTGATATTTAAATAAATGAGATGGTTGAAAAGCAGCCACAGTGGGAACTGGCACTGGTGCTGGCCTATCTGGGCGTTCAGGGCCCGGGGCCTGGGGCCTGGGGGCGGCAGCAGGATCTGGCCGCCCACACTCGCCTGCCTGGCTGGAGACGGGCGCCCTCTGTCACCACGGGCACCTGGACTCTCCAGGCCCAGCCACATCCCACGGGTGCCCCTGCCGGGGGCGGGGAGTGCTCAGGCCGACCCTTCCTGCACCTGGATGCTTGGCTTTGATTCTCTTTCTGAAGCCAGACTGCACGTCGCGACTTAAAACAACAGCAACCACAAACAGAGGCAAACAAATAAAACCCTGAAATGCCCCAGCCGCTCAGAAGGTCCTGCTCTCCCAGCAGTGGGGCCTGGGAGTCTGACCCCCGCTTGCCCTTCAGCCTGCCCTCCGGCCGGGCCTTCTTGTGAGCAAACGAACGGAAAAGAAACCACAGGCCGTGAATCCGAACCCTTGCTCATCGGAATCACCGTGTGGGGTCGATGGAGGGCTCTCCTCCCCTTGCTCTCACCTGGCCTCCCTCGTGCCAGCCCGAGGACCTGGGCACGGCCATGAGCTGCTTGCCAGAGAAGCCGGTGTGGAGGTTTCTGCCCCAGATCTCACACCTGTAGGAAGTGGAGCAGGACTCTCCGCCCGTCCACACCTGCGGCACGTGTAGACCTGCGCGGGAGCACGAAGAGCAGCGTTCTCACAGCACGCGGCTACTGCAGGGGCCCCCACGGCCCCGGAGATACTCGCAGGGGAGGGACCCCCATCCCTCACTGCCCAGCACACACACACGCCACGCAGCTTGTCCACGGGGGGCTCTTCCCACCCAAGAACGGATGCGCTTTGAGGTCAGGTGGGCAGGGGGACCTCAGGGAGGGCCAGGAGCCTTTGCCGCTCCGACTTGGGGTTTGGTGGACGGAGAAACCACGGGTGTGTTGCCGCAGCTCCCCGGAGGTGGCCGGCCGGCCGCCCGGGGTCCCCTGCAGAAACAAGGCAGCAAGAAACTGGCGGGAGTGACATGGCCTCGGGCCACTGTGGGTCGGGGGCCTGACCCCAGCAGGAGGGACGAATGTATCCACGGTCGGCCTGGAATCACTGACCACTTCCGAATCCCAGGGGGTCATCAAAGAGGCAGAGCCGGTGGCTCCTGTGTCGCAGGACACGGCAGGACATCCGGATGCAAACTAGTTGCCCTGGCCCCCACCAGCCATTTACAGGCATCTTTCTAGATCTTTCCAGTAAACTCGAAAAGGAACCCATCCTGGGCCCAGGGCCTTTGGTCATGATGTGGAGCGAAGCCGAACCCTTGTTTGGGGGCGCCGGCGCCGAGCTCTGCAGGCCCGCGCGTCCCCCGTCCCGGCGCCGGGGTGGGGGTGGGGGCGGGGGGCGGGACAGAACTTGAACCTCGCAGCGAGGACTGCGGGCATGTGACGTTACACGCGAGCTCAGTTTGAAAGGCAGGAGCCCCGGGAGGACAAGAGTAAAGCTGTCAGCCGGCACTAGCAATTTAATCGTTAGTCCCACATAATGCAAATAGAGGATGTGTGCTTTTATTAAAACTGTTCTGTAGCGCTCTTTGGTTTTTCTACATTGAATCTCAAATTTACCAAGAGTCAGGACGGGCCGGAAAGCCCAGCAGGGCACCAGGCACAAAGCGATGCGCACGTGGATGCTTCCAATGTGCGAAGCCCGGGACAAAGGTTCTCCAAGGATGCTTTCCTCGGGAGATGGGAGGGCTGGTTTGCCTTAGTGGGGTGGGGCGGGGGTGGGAACAGCTGGCTCTCGGGCGGGAGACCCTTGGCTTCTCTGGGAAGCAGACACCCAACCAGAGAAAGGCCGTCGTGCCCCTGGGGCCATAGTGCCCTGGCGCAGGCCAGGGGGAGGCAAAACGGCGTGGTGGGGACTGCGGCGGGCCGGAGGGGTGAGGTCCACGCAGCAGCATCTGCGCCCAGTGCGGACTCAGGCAAGGGTCCGAGAAAAACCCCACCACAGTCTAGATGGTTACGTGCACTTTCCTTGACTAACGCCCGGTGTCTCGACCAACGGATGGGGCCCAGCACACCTGTCGTCTCGCCTACAAGGGACAGCATGCCTCCTGTTTGAAAGCTTTGCCCCACAGACCTGGTCCTGCACAATTAGTCAGGAGACCCCATCCCCCCTCCCCTGCCCCGCAGGTGCCCCGAACAACCTTCCCAGCCCTGCCGGGGCGCACCCGCCACCCGCTAGAATGCAGCCACGCTCCCACGCCCTTCGTGTCCATCTGCGCCCTGAGCTGAGTACCGCCGCATCCTCTGGGTGTCGCCAAAGCCAGAATCGGCTGAGCGTTGCTTTCTGAGGTCTCGTCCCAGCACTCACTGGTCTGCCAGCCGTGAGGTAATCGTCTTCAAATGGGCGTGCGTCCCAGATGGCTTTACCCTGGAGCCCCGAGTCGGGGGCTCACTCTGTCCCCTCCCACGTGGGAGTCCGGGCTGCGACTCCAGCCCCATCAAGGCGTCCTCGCTGACAGCAGCCCCCCCAGCGCTCTCCTGGGCTCCCGGCGCTCCTGTCCTGGGGCCGCTGGAACTGAGCGCCCCCGGCCCCAAGGAGGGAGCAACAGAAGGGTGTTCCCTCTTGTTCCGGGGGCCAGAAGCCTGCGATCCGGGTGTCAGCTGGGCCCTTCCAGGTAGCTGCCCCTGCTTCACAAGGTCCCCTTTCTACAAGGACCAGAGGCCCAGCCCTATACCAGCGTGACCACATCTTAACTAATGACATCTGCAACGACCCTGTTCCCCAGGAAGGTCACATTCAGAGGCTCTGGGGGGCTAGAACCTCAAGAATCTGGGGAGACACAGCTCACCCTGTAACAGTCCCTTTCCTCCGGTTCCCCATGACCCTTCACGTCATTAAGTGGCGAGCGCCAGCTTCCGGGGGCATCTGGTGGCCGGAGGGGTGGTGCGGGTCAGGTCAGGTCAGGAGGCCTGGGCAGGCAGCAGTCTTGGGGCGCCTGGGGAGGCCGCAGGCCGGCAGACTGAGCTCTTCCCCTCTGGAGATGGGGCGGAGGGAGAGGTGACCAGAGTCCTTAAAGCCGCTGCCTCCCACGGATTAGCGCCCTCTCCAAGGGGACGGGCACCTGTCCCAGGGATTTGGCCAGAATCGGATGGGAGAGAAGGAGCTGCCCCCGCCCCCCACCCCCCGCAGGAAACCCGGGCCCCGAGGTCATATGCTGTCGTCGTCCAGCATCCTGGTGAGGCCCTCGCAGATGCGGCGCAGGTGCGAGCGGTAGGGCTCGGTGGGGCCGTAGAGCGCCGCCAGGAAGTCGCAGTCGGCCAGGTGGCCGAAGACGTGGTTGATGCGGCCGTGGGACTTGGCGGTCAGGTGCGCGCCCACGGCCTGGTGCAGCAGGTCCCGGCACTCGTGCAGGGCGGCGGCCAGCACGCGCCGGTCGAAGGTGAAGTCCACCTGGTGGAAGCTGACGGCGGTCATGGCCAGGCGGCGCGCCCTCTGGCGGAAGCGCTGCAGCAGCGCCAGCTCCTCGCCGCCCAGCTGGCCGCCGCGCAGCAGCACGCCCAGCTTCACGGCCACCTTGACCAGGTTCTTGAGCACCTTCTGGGCCTCCTTGCGGCTGCGCGTGAACTCCTTGGTGGCGCGGTACAGCTCGTCCAGCACCTCGCTGCTCGTGTCATCGATGAACACGGCCACCGTGGCCTTGGACGCCATCTTGCTCAGGAGCTTCTTCTGGGCCTGCAGGGCCAGGCTCTTGGTGCTGAAGGCGTCCATCGGCCCTGCCGGGAGGAAAGGCACATGGCATCAGTCCCCACGGCCCCGGGCCTTCCAGGGACCATCCTGGCGGGCCCCTTGTGTTTGCTGCCGCGGCGTGCCAGTCCGTGAAATGGGCGCGTGCCAGTGGCCCAGCCCCAGGGGAGCCCTACCCGCGGAAGCCTGCCGTTGCACACACCCGCCAGGGCTGGGTGGAGCCGTGTCAGGGACACGTGGCCCGTGCCACCCTCAGGAGCTACAAGATGCCATCGCGGGGGCACCCCCGAGAGGCAGGGGTGCCGGTAGGCCTCCTGGAGGGAGGGACGGGTGAGAAGGTGGGCAGAGGGGCCGACAGACTTCACACTCCGCGGCCCTGGGGGGGGGGCAGGCTAGAGCACTGAGCACGAAAACAGGGCCAGACACCTCCGTAGGGAGGCTCGTGAAAAGTAGCAGTCACACTGAAAGGATGGGGACCCAGGGGACCCTAAGGGATCTAAGGGAATTCGTTTCTAAAACAAGAAAGAGGGGCGCCTGGGTGGCTCTGTTGGTTAGGTGTCTGCCTTTGGCTCGGGTCATGATCCCAGAGTTCTGGGATGGAGCCCCTGCATAGGGCTCCCTGCTCAGCGGGGAGTCTGCTTCTCCCTCTGCTCCTCCCCCTCCTTGTGGTCTCTTTCTCTCTCGTTCTCTTTCTCTCAAATAAAATCTTATAAATAAAAAAGGAAGGAAGAAAGACGGGGATGGAGAGGGAGGGAGGAAGGGTAAAGTCAAAAGAGTGAATACATAATGGTGAAATCTGGGCAGGACATTCTCCAGTCCCTCAGACCCGCCATATCCTCGCTGTGGGCTGAGGAGAGGCCCAAGGGGAGTTACCGCAGGCGATTCCACCCCCCTCCCCAGCCCAGCTTGTCATTCCCCACCCTGTCCTGCAGTTCAGTAGGATGGGGTCCCAGGCCCCAGGCCCTGGGCCATTTAAGGCAGAGGAGCCCGGTCACTACCAATTCCCCAGCCTTACTGCCCCGGCGCGTTCCCGGCAGACAGCCCTGAGGCCCTCCTCGGGAGAGGAGTGAGTCGGGTGGACAGCAGCCTGGGCTCTGGGGCCCGGGCGTGGGGGGCACGTGTGAGGTTTCTAGAAACACATTGCTCCGGTGACACGTCCGATCTGGACACACTGACTTGTGACCGCTTCCACCCAGGACGGGCCGGGACAGTGGCCAAGGGGAGCGGCAGCTCTCGGGGCACAGCGACCAGGCCTCCGACTGCACTCAGTCTGTCCCTCACACCTGTCCCCACGGCCGACTTCCAGATGCCCTGAGCCCTGAAGCTGCCCCTCCAACCACCTCCTGCCAGCGGGGCCAGAGTTCTTCCAAACCTGCACATCTGGGTACGACCCTTTCCTTCTGAGGACCAGCTGGCAGCTCCCATGGCTCCCGGGACCCGGCCTCAGGCCTCATTCTGCCATCCTCCCTGGTGAACTCCTATTCGTGCCCCCGGGGCCCTGGCTCCTGGGCCCCTGCCTCTCCTTGAAGTTTCATCCCTCAGCTCAGCTTGGATACTACCTCTTCTAGGAAGCCATCCCCGAACCGCCAGACTGATGATGAGGCACCTTCTCTGGGCCACGCAGTGCCCCAGGCACCCCCCAACACTGCCCTGCCCCCGCCCCACCGCTGACTTTCACTCCCCAGCTGGCCGGCCTCACCCCCGCCCACACTGGAGGCGAGGGGCCTCCTTCCTTACCTGCCTTGTCTTTGGAGACTCCAGAAAAATGAATGAGGTGAGCCCGAGGCCCACCTCCAGCCCTCACCCATTGCCCCAGACCCTGGTAGAACCCACCCCCATCCCGGCCCCAGGCTGGCCTGACCAGGGAGGCCGCGGGGGTGCCCGTTCAGCCCCCAGAGCCCCCATAAAGCCTGTCTTTGTGTGAGCTCATGCCCCGAGAGAAGTCCCGCCGGCTGGGCTGCACCCCCGCCTGCCCTCAGAGGTCAGGGTGGGCACGGGGAATGGCAGAACTGTCTTCCCTGCCCCCCACAGCGTCCCCAGCATGTGGGCTACGTGGGCCTGGGCCAGTGCAGGGGGGTGGGGTGGGGGGGGCTGCTGACTCGGCACCACGTGGCAGGCCCTGAGCCGGCAGCGTGTGCCCATTTCATCATTTCCACCAGGCAGTAGGCCGGTTGCCGGTTTGCTGAAGAAATTACACAGGCTCAGAGAGGCTGAGCCACTTCCCCGAGGCCACACAGCAATATAGCAACGGACTACCTCTGCAGGCCTGCTCTTTTCCGCCGTCCCCACTTGGTGCCTGCAGAGCACCTCGAGTTTTCAAGGGCCAGAAGCTGGGTTCAGTGACTAATCCAGCCCCACTACTTAGGACCTGCCTCCCGATCTGACCTCGTAGTCAGCCAACATAACCGCCCTGTGCCTCAGTTGCGGGAAGATCTAACTCACTCTGTCCTGGGGCAGATGCTGTGGCCAACAGCCGTGCCCTCCAGGCTGTGAGCTTTCCCTGGGCCAGGGGCTGGATGCCACGGCCCAGAATTCTGCCCTTCAGCTCCCTGAAGGCGTAGCCCCACTGGTCTGTGAGATTTTCTGGGAAAAGGGCAGCAGCAGCTTCAGGCTGCTGAAGGGAGTACCTGTGCCTCCCAGATGCCTTCCCACTGGTTTCTCTAGAATGCTCTATTCCGTTCTGTGGACTCGGACCCCTCCTCTCCCTGTTACTCCTCCTGTAAACTGTTCCTCCAAGTCTCACTGTCGCAGTCACCTCCTCCTGGAAGCCTCCCATGGCGCCCCGGGCATGCTCCCATTTTGCCGTGCACACCCTGATTTCACGGTTCGTCTCCCCGGCCTGACAATGCAGCCAGGGGCCGGGGCTCCCTTGTTCATAGGGTGCCTCCGCTGCTCAGCCCAGGGCCTGGTACACAGCAGGCACCCCATAAGTGTTTACTGAATGCACGAGGGAAAGGATGTCCACAAACATCAGAAACGAGAAGGAACCCCCAAGGTCTCGGGTTCAGTCTCCCCAGCTTACGGAGGGACAAACAGACTCAGAGAGGGAAAGGACTTTCCCTGAGTCCAGGGAGGAGGCCCAGGCGCCTGGACGCCCCCTGGAGCCCAGGTCTTGCTACCTATCTTGGTTTCTGTGTGACCCTCAGGGGCCGGGGGTGGGGGGCGCCTCTGGTCCAATCTGCACGTGCTAGTTGAGTGATGGTTCTGGAGGGGAGCTGGGCCCCCAGCAGGACCTCCTTCCTAAGCCCAGAAGGAAAAGGGGGTGGGCGGAGGCAGCTGCAGCCTCCGTCCGGCCCTCCACACTCCTAACCCCTCCAGCCAGCCCCCAGACCTTCTCACACCTGGGCCAACCCAGCTGCATGACCCCCCTCCTCCCCGACCCATTGTTCTGCCAGAAACCCCCGATCCCAGCAGGCAGACAAGGAGATGACTACCATCCCCGGGGAGCAAGCCATGGACAAAAATAAACCCCGGCCTTCCTTCCTTCCTGCACACTCCCCCAGGTCTGCGGGCGGGCAAGCCAGGAGGTGGCCAGGCTTCGGCACGTCGGCCCTTCTGGGGCAAGGCCTTCCCAGGAACTGCCGAGGGGCTCTGGTCCCAGATGGTCAGTGTCCCTGGTCCCTGCCCACCGAGTACCCGAGCGTCCCATTATCGTCGAAGCTAAACAAGCCTGCTAAAGGATTGAGGGCTTGGCGAGAACACTCATTCAGTCCCTAGTGAGCATTTATGGGGCACCAACTGTGTGCCAGGCACTGGGGATATTGGGATGACCAAAAGAGATCCTGTCCCAGCCTTCTGGGGGACTCCAGCCTTCTAGACCCAGGCCACCTTATTATAAAATAATTCGGGTCCCCTGTTTCCCTGAAATGCACCCACCAGCTTATAAACAAAATAGGGGGCGCCTGGCTGGCTCAGTCAGTTAAGCATCTGCCTTCCGCTCAGGGGCCTGTGATGGAGCCCCGCATCGGGCTCCTTGCTCAGTGGGGAACCTGCTTCTCCCTCTCCCTCGGCCCCTCCACAACTCATATGCTCTCTCTCTCTCTCTCTCAAAAATAAAAAGTATCTTTTAAAAAATCTTTAAAAACGTAAACAGATGGTACAAAGGTGGTATTCTGAGGCAGACTGATCAGGGAAGGATTCTGGGACACCCTGTGTGTTCTGTGTTCATCTGGGCCTATACAAATGGAAAAAGCCGTCAAGCTAGATGGTCGTAAAATTCCCGTGATTATGCTAAAACCCAGCAAATTGTACACTTTCCAGGGATGATTTATGGTATCTGAATTTATATCTCGATAAAAACAAAACAAAACAAAAATCTAGTCTTACTCCAAAGAAGAAACATCAACGGCCAACAAGCGGCTGGAAAGTTGCTCCACCTCATTGGCTGCTAGGGAGATGGGGGGTCAAAATCCTAATGCCCTCCCGCGCCCCCCACCGCCGGGGCTGTGATCACTGCAAGAGGCCGTCCCCAGAAACTGAGGCTGGGGTCAATGAGATGTGGCAGCTGCTGTGAAAGCTCATGTTTGGCTTTCCTCTAACAAACCCAGACTTGCCATGTGACCTAGCAATTCCGCTCCTAGGTAGCTCCCCAAAAGGGATGAGAACGTACGAAACACGCAAGCTTGCACCGACCCGTGCACGGCAGCGCGATTCATACAGCCAAGCGGTGGGATCAACCACGGGTCCCTCAACAGGTGAAGGGACACACAGCGCATGCGCCCCCACATGCACAACCCACGGCCGCGACCAGGAGCGAGGCTCCCCCACGCACGGCCCCTGGGACGGACCCCAGGCCCACGATGCTCAGAAGGCCTGACAGGGTGTGAGTCCACGTGTGTGACACGCCTAGAACAGGCTCCTCCACGGAGGGCAAGGGGGCTCGTGGGGGCTGGGGGCTGGAGGCAGACAGTGATCGTGGGGGGGGCAGTGACTAGGGATGAGGACGGGGTTTCTTTTGGGGGAAAGGGAATGTTCTGGAAGTTGAGCACTTTAAAGTGGTGAATTTTACGGCATGTGGGTTATAACTCATCGAGCTGAACACTCACTATATATATTAAGTGTCTATGTGTTTTATGCCTCATACTTAAAACGTTAAATAAACTTAACATTTAAAAAAATCAGGATTTGGCCCATAGGGTAGTACAAACAGAAATAAAAGGATCACACAAGTTGAGATTTGTAGATCACTTCCGCCTTGCCAGGCACATAGTAGGCGCCTAATAATACAGGGTCGAGCAAAAAGAATTTCCCGCCTTTGAAGCTCAGGCCCACTGCCCTTGAGGATAGAGCACATCTCCCAGAGATCTGCTTATGGGGCACGGCCGTGAACTTGTAGCTACAAATCCCGATCAAAAAGAGCTCCACCTTTCCCTCAAGTGACCCGGGAGCTGCATTTGGGAGCAGACGCCGTGTATTAAAACCGTGCAAAAGCCCACTCAACAGTTTGTTTCCGGCAGAACACGAGGAAGTTGGGAGCACAAGGGGCCTTACTCAAGGCACGTGGCTGGATGCCTAGTGTCCCTGCTTCCTGCCCCCCAAAGCCACAACATCGTATTGTCACCACAAGCAAAAAGAAAGCCCTCCAAATTTCCAAAATAGTCCCCAAAGAGGCATCTTCCTTGCTGGAAGGAGGAGATGCCAGAAACCAGTGAACACAAAAACAAAACGGGAAAATTTCAGGGAGAGATAAGAGCCAAGGAAGACAGGGAAGTGACAGCCAGGGACAGCAGGTGACCTTGGCCAGGATGGTCAGGAAGGCCTCTCTGAGGTGGAGCTGCCGGAGCTGGGACTAGAAAGACAAGGTCTGGCGGAAAGGTGAGCCAGGCAGAGGAAACAGCTGGTGCAAAGGCCCTGGGGCAGGACTGTGCCTGGTGGGTTAGAGCAGTGAGGAAAGTGAAGACCACTGTCTGGGTCCTCCCACAGCCCTGATATCTCCCCACAGGGACCCCCGACCGGCCCCATGGCCTTGGGGGCAGCTTTCCCATCTATGAAATGGGTGTCCACATACAGAATCCTTGGTCCACATTCTTCCCCGGGACTGTGGAGCCCAGCCCACCCCCCTTCTGCCAACCCCACTTTGTCTTTTGGACTCGGAACTTTGTCCTTGCCCCTAGTTTGGACTCTCCATCTCCCGAACTCCCTGCAGCCTGGCCACGGACCCTGACCTTGAGCCTCTGAGCTGCTCTAACATCCCTCACCTGCAGAGGCAAAGACGGGAGGTAGGACTGTTCCTGAGCCTCCCCTGAGAGGTGAAGGGCACACACCAAGGAGCGGTACCCTCCCAGTGGACCCTGTTCCTTCTGGTCCCTTTAGTTCCCAGACCCAGGAGCCGGGCCAGTCTGTACCCCGTTACAGCCACAACCCCCTCTGTAGTCTCGACGTCACTCAGTGGGCTCCAGCCTCACCCATCGCCATGCTCCATGTGCTGTGTCTCTACAGGGGTGGGGAGCAGGGGGTATTCTCAGCATAAGGGTCCCCCTACTCGGAGAGGCTTTCCCTGACACTCCAAATCATTTGCCCCCAATCTCCTCCACCTCACCTCGCTTATTTGTGATAATTCATTGTATTGGCCTGTTGATTCATGACTTAGGGTTCCTAAGCCAGGCTCGAGGCCATGAAGGTGGGCAGTGGGTCTGTTTTAGTCCTGGCTGGATCCCTGGTACCCAGGCCTGGGCAGGCAGTGGATCGTCACTAGAGGGTTGTTGAATGACTATTTGATTACTGAATGCAAATTGAGGCACAGGTAATGCCGGTGGGAAATAAGTTGGAAAGCTGCCCAGGCCCTGTTTGTTGGGAGGCCCTGGAGGTTGGGGGTGGGGAGACTCCTCCTGGCCCTCCCCCATCCAACCGGGGCTGAACACACCGCAACCCCATGTTTTGTCCCCACAGCCAAATCGATTCTCGCAAAACACTCTTGGTAAGTTTCGCCAAACTAGGATCGATCACTGGGCCTTCAGATGTGGTTGATAAACACGTGCAATTCTGGGCACGGGAGGTCACCTGACGTTCTCCTTTACGGGAACAAGCCAGGCCGACGTGAAACAAGGAGAATGAGAACTGTGATCATCAGCAACGGGAGCAACGGTCCATGCCAAACCCGACAGCAGTTGTTCCCAGGGCCAGAGAGCGCCTCCTCGAGTCTTGTGCATTTGACAAGGAAACTGCTGGGGACCCGACACACTGTTGAGTTTAATTCTCATCACTGGCATTCTCTTCATCACTTTCTTGAGTTCGGCCAGTAGTTGGCAAACCATGGCCCACTGCTCATATTTGTAAATAAAGTTTTATTGGCACATGGCCGCAGCCATTCGCTTCCATACCATCTACGGCCATTTCTGCACCATAGTGGCAGCCTTGGGAGACGGGACAGAGACCTGTATGGCTTACGGAGCTGAAAATACTTATTCTTGGGCCCTTCATAGAAAAAAGCTTGCCAATCCCTGGTCCAGACAATCGACGGGACAATAAAACAAGCCCTGATGTGTAGTAGTTGCCAATTTTCATGGTGTATATGCTCCTCCCGTGGCCAATTTCAAGCTTCCAACCTGATGTCAGCGAAGGTAGAGCTTCGTTTCCTGACTGGAAGGCCCACCGTTTCCACCAACCACATCTGAGACATGAAAATGACCTCGAGAGTACAGATCGTAGTGAAATATGGTAGACTAATTAGGAAGTCATGATTTTTTACTATTTATGACATTTGCCTTTATATGAGTTTTATCAACCTACGATTCACACACCATAAAATGTGTCCTTTCAAAGTGTAGAACTCAGTGGTTTTTATATATTCACAGAGTTGTGCAACTATCGCCATTATCTGGTTCCAGAACATTCCACCACCCCAAAAAGCAACCCCGTCCCCATCAGCAGTACCCCCCAACCCCTGGCCCGCACAAGTCCCCTTCCCGTCCGTGGAGGAGCCTGGTCTGGGGGTGTCGCACACGTGGACTCACACCCCGTGGGGCTGTCTGTGTCTGGTTCCCTCCCTGCGCGTCGTGGGCTCGGGGTCCGTCCCCGGGGCCGTGTGCGTCAACGCTTCCCTCCTTTTTATGGCCAAATAATATTCTATATCCTCGTTTCAAATACAATGTAAGCTCGTAGTCTGTCATTTTTAATAATGGCTGTGTTTAACAACAGCCGTAAAAATTCCTGATGAGTGGCAAGGGGCTCTCGTGAACCAGGCTGGGCCGGTGACAGCAGGCCCCGGGCCCCTGGCAGCCCGTCCCCGCCGCATGAATTCTTCATGTCCCACACAAAGGGCGTCAATAATTGATGGACCAGCTCGGCAGGGCCCGGCCAGGCCAGCCTCTCCATCTCACCTCTCTGAGCCCTGGCTGCGGTGGCCCCGGGGAGGGGGGGGGGGCCTCCATCCAGAGCAGCAAATGCCCCCACCGTCCTTGTTCCCGCAGGAGACCCTCTGCCGACACCAGGGCCCCCACGGCGTCAGCTGTTACCAGCCACAGCTGACTTCCCAGTCGGTGCCCAATTTGGATCCGGCAAAAGGAAGGGAGAAATCTGCTCATCTAAGGGGCTTGGGGGCCTCAGTGGTTCTCAAACGGGACTCTCCAGAGCCTCTGCGGGGCCACCCCAAGGACGAGCCGGGTCTGGACACCTGCCGGGCGGCAGGGGGCGCCGGGACACTGGCAGCTATGGTCCGACTTCCGCTGAAGCAGAGCTCGGGCACCAAGCAGGAATGATGGGCGAATGACCGGCGAGCACCGCCCACTCCCTACAGAAAAGACCAGGCCAGGCTGTGGCTCAGGCCGAGCAAAAGATGTTTCACAGCAAGTGGAAGAGGCCCTCGTGGGGCAGCAGTGTGGATGCAGCCCCTGGGGGAGTCCCGGCTCCACCCCATCTCCCCTCTCCACTGCCTGAGTCCTAGGCCCCTGAACCCTGGGCCCTCCTCCCCATCCGTCCTCCCCAAAGAGTCCACCAGAGGGCGCGGGTGAGCACTGGAGTCAGGACCCGCTTCCTCTGCCCACAGCCCTCCTGGCTCCCCTTTCGGGGATAAAAGCCCAAATTCTTCCCGTTGTCACAGGATCATGCCCCAAACCCCATCCCCTCCCCCTCTTCCCCTCACGCACTCTGTTCCAGTCACACGGGTCTCCTCATTGTTCCTCCAAAACTCCGGGCCTGGGCCTGCCCCAGGGCCTTTGCATGGGCTGAGTCCTGACTGGAATGCCCTTCCTCTCAGGTCTCCACATGGCTGCTTTTTCTTGTCATTCAGGCCTCAGCTCAAATCTCACCTCCTCAGCGGTCCCTCCCAGATCCCCCATCTAAACTACCACATCCATCTATCTCTCCGTCGTGTTCATGCAGTTACAATTAAGCAGAATGATATTTCTGGATGATAACCTGTGTTTCCCAAGTCCGATCTGCGAGCCAAGTGAGGGAGGGCACCGGCTTGGCCGTGGTCAGTGCCATGTCGGAGGCGCCCTGCACCAGGCTTCGGCTCACAGCAGGGGCTCAGAACCTGTTGAGTGAATAAGCGACCCCCCAGCACCAGAGGGGCTTAGGGTCTGAGAGCTCATCCAAAGGCCCCGCTGTCCAGCCAGGGAAACTGAGGCCCAGAGAGAGACAGAGATAGCCCAAGGTCACATAGGGAGTGCTGCATAAGCTCCTCTGGAGTGGGGCTCTCCCAGGTAAATGCTCCCCAACTTCCACTACCCCACTGGACAGAAGTGGAAGTTGAGGCGGGGAGAAGAGAGTCTTAGAGGATCTCAAGGACTGAGACAGAGGAACTTCTGGGAAAGTTCGGGTGGGGGAGTCCCAGAGAGTTGTCTGATCGTAGAGGGGTGGGAGTGAGGGGTACCCAGGGGAGGTGCACATGCTGTGTAACTGGCCCAGGCCTGCCCATCTCTAGGACCACCCTCCCCTGCCTCTACATCTCTAACACCTGGGGCCACGGACCCCCGCCCCCCATCTCTAACACTTGGGGCTGTGGACCCCCGCCCCGTCTATGTCTCTAACACCTGGAGCTGTGGACCCCCGCCCCCTCTACGTCTCTAACACCTGGGGCTGTGGACCCCCGCCCCCCATCTCTAACACCTGGAGCTGTGGACCCCCGCCCCCCCATCTCTAACACCTGGAGCTGTGGACCCCCACCCCCTCCACGTCTCTAACACCTGGGGCTGTGGACCCCCGCCCCCCATCTCTAACACCTGGAGCTGTGGACCCCCGCCCCCTCCATGTCTCTAACACCTGGGGCTGTACCTGGACGAGCCTCAGCTATTATTCAGCATCTGACTCTGGGCGGGGACATTTTAGCCACAACAGCTGGAGCTTTGTCCTCAGGCACCATCTCCGGGCCCCATTTGACGGACAGGGACACTGAAGCCTCTTCAACCCACCACATGGGATCACCAAGCAACCGGAAGGCCCCTGTCCTACCCAGGCCTCAGATGAGGAAACAGGTTCAGAGAGCACCTGACCTGCCCAAGGCCACACAGCAGGAGGGGACACCATAGGGCTCCCAATCTGCACCTGTCTGACTCACCTACTCGCTTAGGGACCTCCCACCCTCATCAGAGCGGCGATCGAGCTCCCCACCAGCAGCCCCCCAGTCTGGGGGGCTGGCCACTCACCTCCTACCTGCACCCCAGGCCACCAGGCCTGCCAAGTGGGAGAAGCACAGCCCAGACGTTTGTGTGGCTGGGGCGACAACTCTTTGTTCTCGTTTCCATAGGTACCGCGTCTGGGCCCGCCGCTCCGCTCCTCCCAACCGCCCAGCCCAGCCAGGCAACTTGTTATGTTTTAAAGTCTGTGTGCATGAACCTGGCTGGCGGTTGAAGGAACAGCCCAGGCAGAGGGCAGGGCCGTGTCTGGTGCGCTGGAGGAACGTGGGGTTGGTATGACTGGAGCAGAGTGAGGGAAGGGGAGAGAGGGAGGCCAGGAGGAGACTTGCAAGCCCACATTCCTGCATTTAACCTGAAAGCAGCCGTCTCCCATGGGGACTTCTGTCCCTTCCCATTCTACAGACAGGAAACTGAGGCTCAGAGAATCCAATCACTTATTTCGGGTAGCGTGGTGAGCGGCAGAAGGAGCCTATGGGTCTGATTCCAGGGTCTGAACTCCACAGCCACTAGGCTGAACTGCCCACACTTCTCCGTGGGCCCCCCCAGGGCATCCAACTCCGCCAGCTGGCCTCAGATACGCTCTGTTTACAGCTGGGGCTGTCCCTCCTCCAGGAGAGCCCCCCAGGATACAGGAGGTGGTGATGCTCGAAGATCTAGGTTAGGTCACCTGCCGATTACCTCGGCAGCTACAGCCCCAATTCACAGCTGACAAAACCGAGGCCAAGGCTCCAGGCCCCCAGGGGAGCTCCCTGGTGGCCATTTCTGGGTGGGCCAGGCCGTGGCTCTTCCTGCCGCCTGGACTAGCCAGAAGCCACACACATTCCCATCACCACACCTTTGGCCAGGCTGCCCACCACCTGGAATGCCCTCCTGACTTTGGAATCTGGGAATCCGGCCCTAGCGCCTGGCTCCCTGCGCGGTGAAAGGGGCAGAGTCCATCAGAGTCCCCATGGGAGTCGGGGGACGCTGGTCCCAGAGCATCAGCCCCGAGGTCGGGAGGGCAGCTCAGACCCAATCTGTCTTCCCCTAACCCATACAGCGGGAGAGTGACGGGGACGCAGAGGGAAAGGGAGAAACAGAGGGAAATTCGGGCGGGAATACAGACAGGCAGGGGGTGCAAGGGCATGGGGGCGAGAGAGACAGGGCGTCCAGGTGGCCCCCGAAGTGCGCCGAGATGGGGAGGCGCCCCGTCATCTCTGCCTCACCTGCTCTCCGGGGCCTGTCCGTCGGTCCGACCGTCGGGGCTCCGTACAGCCGCCTCCGAGGGGCCGTTGCGGGTGCCGCGGGACTCGGGCGGGAGGACTGAGAAGGGACTGGACGAGGCGGGGCGGGAAGCTCGGTCACGCCCTCTCATCGCTCCGCCCCCGACCCGGCCCCGCCTCGCTCCGCCCCCGCCCGCGCGGAAAGGACGGCGACGGGGGCGGGCCAAGGGCATGGAATCAGCCAATAGCAGTGCAGGCGGCGTACGAAGAGGCCAATGAAAGCAAGTCATCAGGAAGGGGGCGGTGTCTGGGGCGGGGCCAAGCGGTCTGGGGGATTCCTCCGGAATCTTGAAACAGGCCGGATGCGGTGTTGAGGGGCGGGCGGGGGGCGGTGTGAGCCAAAGAAAGGAGAGGAAGGAGATCCAGGGTCAATAACAGAGAGAGACCCGGTGGGGAGAGGGCAGGGAAAAAGAGAGCTCAAAAGAAAAACAGACCAACTCGCCCTGGGCAAGCTCTTTCCTCCCTCAGGGACTCTCTTTACCCACCGGGGTGTTAGAAACTGGGGCCGAGGGCGCCTGGGTGGCTCAGTTGGTTGAGCGACTGCCTTCGGCTCAGGTCATGATCCCGGAGTCCCGGGATCGAGCCCCATATCGGACTCCCGGCTCTGCGGGAGGTCTGCTTCTCCCTCTGACCTTCTTCTCCCCTCATTCTCAGTCTCTCTCTCTCTAATAAATAAATAAAATCTTTACAAAAAAAAAGAAAGAAAGAAACTGGGGCCGAAGCACGTTTCTAGGAACTCTTTATATCAGAATCACCTGAGAGTCCCTTAAAAAATGCAGAGTCTCGTAGTTCCCAATGGGCTGAATCTGACGCAAGATTGAAGACAAATCTCCCTGGGGTCAGGTAAATTCTCAGGTGAGGTTTGAGGCAGTTGCTGGGTGGACAGACCCTGGAAACCCCACCAGGGGACGCCTGGATCCAGCCTCGATATCCGTGGGAATGAGCCTGCAGAACACGCAGGAGCCTCCTGGCCGCCAGCGGGTGAGGTGGCTGGGCCAGCTGGGGCCCCCCCAGGAGGATGCAGCTGTGAGTCCTGGGAACTGGGCCCAGGAGCGGCTCCCAGCTCCCCTGATGCTCGGTTTCCTCCCTGCAGCCCAGCTCTAGGACCCAGTTTTAGCTAGGGCCCCGGGAGGCTAGAGCGGACCAGACGGTGTTTGTAGAATTCCTGCTGCGTGCATCGCGGGATGGTCGCAGCCCCAGCACAGGGTTCCGCTCCTGAGGCAAAAATAAATGAAATGTCTCTTTATCCCATCTTGGAGAGGGAAACTGAGGCTCAGAGAGGGCTAGTGACTTAGCTGAGGACACACAGACATGGGTGGCCTGGCCAGAATTCGAACCCAGGAGCGCTGGTCCCACGTCCTCTTACCTTCAGCCAAATCCTGCCCTCTCCCTAGTCCAGGGCTGCTCTCTTCTGCGTGATTGCCATCCAGGTCCTGCACTCCTGCTGTGGGGGGCATCCTGCGCCCCAGGGGGTGTTGAGCAATACATCTGGCCCCCCACCCACTGGATGCCGGCGCTCCCCCACCCCCTTCCTGGTCCCAACAATTTCTCCCTCTGCTACTCCCCCTGCTTGTGCTCTCTCTCTCGCTGATAAATGAATTTAAAAAAAAAAACCAAAAGTCTCTAATCATTGCCAAGTGTCCCCTAGCGGGCAGAATCAGCCCTTTGAGACCCGTGGCTAGAGATCCATCTCTTCATGCCTCCGCCGCAAACTGTGAGGACCCCTTCTTTGGGTCAGGGTCGTTAAGGAGGCCAAAGAGGCAGAGCGAACTGTTTTTAGCATCTCATCAAACCACAGCAAACTGTTTCCATGAGTGCAGGGTGGCCGTGGGTGGAGTGTGACCCAAGTGTTCAAACCCAGCCTTTTCCTGAACCCCCTGCATGTGTTCCCCTCTCTGAGCATTGGTTGTCCGAATCTTTGACCCGGGAACAGGAAGGCCTACGGGTCCGCAGAGAGGACAAAAAGTGCCCACAGGGATGCGAAGACATTAGACCTTGTGTACATTGTCAGTGGGATCTTAAGAAGGCACAGCCACGGTGCAGAAGTTTAGTGGGTCTTCCAAAAGGGAAAAAACCATGTGACCCAGCAATTCCCCTCCTAGGGATCGACCCCAAGACGTGGAAAGCAGGGACTTGGACTGATATTTGCACAATGTCTATAGCGGCATTACCCACAGCAGCCAAAAGGGGGAACAACCCGAAAGTCTATCCACGGAGAAACAGATCAACAAAATGTGGTCCATCCATACACTGGAATATTATTCAGCTATAAAAGGAAGAAAGCTCTGATTCATGCCACCTGGATGAACCTTGAAACCATGAGCTTAAGACGCCAGTGGTGGGGCACCTGGGTGGCTCAATGCGTCAAAGCCTCCGCCTTCAGCCCAGGTCATGATCCCAGGGTCCTGGGATCGAGCCCCTCATTGGGCTCTCTGCTCAGCGGGGAGCCTGCTTCCCCCTCTCTCTCTGCCTCTCTGCCTACTTGTGCTCTCTCACTCTCTGTCAAATAAATAAAATCTTTTAAAAAAGCAAGTAAGCAAGTGGAATAGAGGTGACCGGGGCCCTGGGGAGAGGAGAATGGTTAGTTAATGTTTAATGCAGACAGAGTTGTGTTGGGGATGATGGAAATTTTCTGGAGCTGGATAGTGAGGACGGCTGCAACAAAGTTAGTGTGCTTAATGCCCCCTGAATTGTACATTTAAAAATGGCTATAATAGTAAACAGTATGGTATACATTTACCACAATTTGAGAAAATGAATAATGTAATATACCCAAATCACTGAATTGTATGTTTTAAATGGGTGAATTGTGTGGTGTATGAATTACATGTGTTTTTCATAAAGCTGGGTTTATTTTATTTTATTTTATTTTATTTTAAAGTAGGCTCCATGCCCAGTTCGGAGCCCAGTGCAGGTGAACTCACAACCCTGAGATCAAGACCTGAGCTGAGACCAAGAGTCCGATGCTTAACTGACTGAGCCACTCGTGTGCCCCTTTAAATTTTTAAAAAAGGTTTTAAGTAATCGCTATACCCCAAGTGGGACTCAAACTCACAACCCTGAGATCAAGAGTTGCACGCTCTACCCACTGAGGCAGCCAGGCGCCCCTAAAGATTTTTTTTCCAAGTGCCCCACAGCACACCTGGTAATAACATTATTAGAGCTGGTTTTTATTGATCACTTTTTAAAAAAAGATTTTATTTATTCATTTGAGAGAGAGAGAGGAAGAGAGAGAGAAGACGAGCAGGGGGAGGGGCCGAGGGAAACGAGAAGCACACTCCCCACTCAGGGGAGCACTACTTGGGGCTCCATCCCAGGACCCCAAGATCATGACCTGAGATGAAGTCAGATGCCTAACTGACTGAGCCTCCCAGGTGCCCTATTGAGCACTTCTTAAGTGCCAGTCACCTTCGGCACTTTACATAGATTGGCTCACCAAAACCTCAAATCTTGTGATACAAGAGTCCCATTTCACAGACGATGAAATTGAGGCTCAGAGGCAGCAAGTGACCTGTGCCAGTTCGCGGCAGAAGTGGGATCAGGACCTGGAGCAATCTGAACTCTCAGACTCCTTCACAGCTCCTCTGGGCGGCCCCAGCAGCCCTGAGGTCTCCCCAGCCGAGCACAGGGCTGAACCAGTAAAGACTAGACACGGGGCTCTATCTGGGGTCAGAGATTCAACTCGGAATTGAGGCCGCGATAAAGGGCTACATCCAGGGCTGGGGGCTCAGCCGGGATCGGGGGCGCTCAGTGGGTGTCGGAGCTCGGCCTGGAGCTGGGGACTCCGGAGCGAGCGGCAACGAAGGGCTTGGTCACCGGTCCCGGAGCCGGGTCTCGGCTGCGCGGATTCCGGCCGTGCCCGGCAGGGGGCGTGTTCTGCGCGCAGCCGGGACAGCTGAGCGGCCTCTATCTCCGGAATGGGTGGCGGGAGCGCGCGACGTCTGCGTGCAGGGTCAGGGTCCCCAGGTCCAAGTCACCCTAGACACAGCCAGCATCACCTGCATCCCGAGATCAGGCCTCGCACCCCGTTGGGCCGTGTGACCCAGAACAAGCGACCCACTTCTCTGGGCCTCGGTCTTGAGTCTGCGCAATGGGACCACGGTGACGGCGCGTGGGAGATGAGTAGGGGGAGCCTGTGCTCCCGGGAGGCATTCCTCGTCCCCCGGCGGCTTCCCCACCGACTCCGGGCGCCTTGGGAGACCAGACGCGGGAGCCAGGAGCCCCCTACCCCACGCCCCAAGCCCAGGTTACCTCCCACGTGCCGCGTCCATCTGTGGCCCCAGCCCATCCGCCAAGCTCCTAGCCCGGCAAGACCCCCCCTGGGGGTGAGCAGGCCCAGGAAGGCATGGGAGGAGGAGGCGAACCTTGCCCGTGCCCGCACCGCGGCCCAGACCCGGGGGTCTCAGGGACCCTTCCCCGAGGGCACTGAGGGTGGAGGGGGAGGGTGCCTTCCTCCCGGGTCACGGGCTTAGCCTAGGCGAGGGGTCACGGGGCCCGCTAACGCGGAGCCAGAAGGAAGGTGGGGCGGGAGGGTGCTGCAGAAATTTCAGCCCTCTCCCTGCGCCGCCCCCGCGGCAGCAGCGGAGCGGAGGAGCGCCTGGGCTGCCGGTTCTGCAAGTGGCAGCCGCCGGCGTGTGGGAGGCGCGTGGATGCCACCAGACCAACGGCTGGTGCCGGCAGGTGCGTGCGGTTCCCGAAGAGGGTGGCCTGAGCCGCCGCCGCCCCTGCGGGTCGTGAGCCCCTCCCCCTGTCATTCCCGGCGGGAGGAAACTTCAGCCCTCGGGCCTGGGGGCTTCATCTGGAAGATGGGTGCAGTCGCAGCGTCAGAGATTTGTAAAACTCGGAGGGCGCGGTGTGGCTGCTCCGCGGAGCCCCCACCGCGCGTGCACATCCCGACCGCCTCCGCAAGAGGCCAGGCAGCGGCGACACGGCTCTGATGGGGAGCACACAGGCAGCTGGGGGAGCCCATACTGGTCACCTGACCCCACTGGGGATCCGGGGAGGCTTTCAGGGGGAGGTGACAACGGAGCTGAGACTTTAAGAAGGAGCTGGAGTTTGCCATGGGCAGAGGCGGGAAGGAGGGCCGGTTTTATTCTTGGCTTGCAGACTGTGCATAAGTCCTAGGCCCTCTCTGAGCCTCTGTTTCGTCATCTGTAAGTCAGACCCATGATATTCATCTCTGGGGGGCAGTTGCTGAGCCTGGCAGACAGGATGCAGGAAAGTGCTTAACCCACGGTGCGCCCAGCATGAGGGCAGCTATTATTAGTTGGGGGAGGGGGTTAGCTCTGGCCCAGAGCTCCCAGACTGCCAGAAGGAGGCATAAGGACCTTGTGGAAAGGATGGATGTGTTGATGGGGGGAAGGCACTCCAGAAAGCGGTCTCCTGAGCAAGGGTACTGAGGTTGGGAAGTGCTGGAGCCCGACAGCAAAGTGTGTGTGTCCTGATCAGACCACAGGGACCCTCAGGTCATCAAAGGCTGGGATAAAATCCGGGACTTTATCCTGAGGGCAATGGGGAGCCTTAGAGGGTGTTAGAGTCCCAGAGAGATTAGGGTATTGGGAAATTCACCTAGTAGCCAGCGAGGAGTACACAGCAGTGGGCAAGACTGGAGCGGGTAGTCCAGGGAGGAGGAGCTGTAGGGAAAGAGGGGGTACCCTGTGATGCCCTGGCCCAATCGTACCCCATAGGGTGGAGTAGGAGATGCTGGTCGTTCTGGGAAGGGCAGACAGCAGGCAGAGTTGGGGCGTGGAGGACCTGGCTGAGTAGCCTTTCCCTGGGAGACGTAGTGGAGGTGGAGAGAGTCGTGGGGGTTCATCGGAAAGATACGGAAGCCAGCAGTTCAGGGAGATGGCCAGAGTTGAGGACAAGTTAAGGGCAAAGAAGGGTCAAGGTCAGAGCTGGGGACACAGCTGGTGTTGAGCCAGCTGTGACTCCCCCAGCTCCCTCCTCACACCGGGGGGGCCCCCAGAGGACCCACAGCCTTGTCTCTGCAGGCAGATTCCCTCAGGCCACCTGCTTCCCTAGAGGGCTGGGTCACCACCTCCTCCCTCACCAAAGGAGCTCCCCTCCCCCAGGGCCCAGACTGACCCCGCGCAGGGAGAGGCTGCGAAACTCCCAAGGTCCCAGCCCTTGCTCAGATCAGCGTCTGCCCCCAGATCTGCAGCGGTTCCAACAGGCTCCCCCAGACCTGTGCGGGGGGGCCCTGCGCCTGACCTCCCTTCCCCCCCTGCCGACCCCTGACAAAGTGTTCTCCCAGGTTCTCAAGGAGGCACTGCCGCACCTCTGGGTCCTCCACTGGCTGACCCCACCTCGCCGTCCTCCACTTAGCGGCAAGACGGCTCCGGGAAGGAGCGGGTTCCGATCCCGAGCCACACACACCCCTACACTGAATTGTGTGGAACTGCGGGACTGACCGCGTCCACCCATGCGGACTTGTTACCATACCCTACAGGAAGTCACCGGGTGTTCACCGGAACCCCGACAGAGAAGCTGGGGCTCCCGCCTCTCTCACCCTGGGGACCTCCCGGGGCCCTCACGCGCTCCACACAGGTTAACCAGGCACAGGCTTGGTCCCACCAGGGAGCAGAATGGACAAAATTCGCCGCCTTCATGGTGGGGGCACGAAACAGGACCCCTGCAATCATTTCTGAATTATAATGATGCAGTTCCCAAAGGCAGCGAGGGCTCGGGCCGTGCAGGGTCCTGTGCTGGACCCTGGAACGGAAGAAAGGGCGTTAGTGGACAAACTGGAGGAATCCTGACGAGCTCTGGGATTTTAGTTCAAGATCATGCCCGGGGTTGGTTTCTTAATCTGGACAGACATACTGTGGTTGTGTAAGGTGCTAACATTAGGGGGAGCTGGGTGAAGAGCAGAGAACTCTTTGTGCTGCCTGTGTGACTTTTCCATAAATCTAAAATTACGCCAGAAGAGAGAGGAAAAAGGTGAAGAATGAGGAATTGCGAGGGCTTTTAACAGAGAGAACGCACTGATGTGGGTGGGGATGAGGAGACAGGTGTTGAGGGAAGGCAGCATTAAAGCTGAGATCCATCAGATGTGTGGGTTCAGCAAATGGGAGGTGAAGCAGGAGGAGAATTCTGGCAGGGGGGAATGTGCAAAGGTCCTGTGGCAAAGTAGAATGGTGTGTGCAAGAATCTAATGGACGGAAGGATGGCATGGCAGGTG
>CM052799.1:2796337-2866339 GCA_028533885.1 Nasua narica | reverse complement strand
GATCATGTGATAATTGTCTTTCTCTGACTGACTTATTTCGCTTAGCATAATACCCTTTAGTTCCATCCACGTTGTTGCAAATGGCAAGATTTCGTTTCTCTTGATGGCTGCATAGTATTCCATTGAATATATATACCACCTCTTCTTGATCCATTCATCTGTTGATGGACATCTAGGTTCTTTCCATAGCTTGGCTATTGCACACACTCACATTCTTTGATGAATGTCAGCTCCTCCCAGCAGTATCCTGGGTGCCTACCCCACCCCACATCCTGGGACATCAGTGGTGTTGATCCCATCTGTCAGCTTCAGTCTCGTTGCTAGGAAACCCAGTGCTCTCAACTTCCCCAGCCCCCACAGGGCACACTCCCTTCTGGGGTGGAAGAGATCAGCTCGTCCCATCTGCCTGCACCCAGCCCATGCACCCCCAACCGCCCTTCCTGGGAATGTCCCCGTTTACAGTGGACCCCATAACTCCATCTTTCATACACTCTAGTCACTTTCCCTGCGCTGGCTTGTTTAATCGTCACCTGGTGAGGTGGCACTCTTGCTGTCCCCATACAGATGAGAAAGCTGAACTGGCGGGGGGCGGGGGCGGTCACACAGCAAGCAGGGCCACTGAGACTAGCCCCTGAGGCTGCAGGGCATTTCAGGCCAGTTGCTGTGTGACCTTGGGGAGGCTCCCTTCCCTCTCTGGTCCCTCCACCGCCACTCCCCCAGAAAAGGAGAAGGTGAGGCCATGGGATACATTTCAATTCCACCTCCCAGCTCTAAGTTGAGTACCTGGGGAGGCAGGGAGCAGATGGAGGGCCCCAGAAATAGAGGGGGGCCCCACCTCAGTAGAGAAGGGGAACGTGGAGCTCAGAGATGGGCAGTGCTGGGGGAGGGTGCCCAGCACATCTGAGATCCTTGTTAACAAAGACCAAAATAGAATGTCAACGGAGAGAGGAGAGGGGACCGTCAACGGGAGAGCAGGGGGGCTGCAGCTGAAGGAAGGTCAGACAATCCCCAACCCACAACCAGTGATGGAAGGGTACGGGTGGGGGGGCTGCACGGTGGAGTGGGGGAGGGGGAGAAGGGGGGGCAGGGAGGGGGACAGGGGGGAAGGAAGGAAGGAAGACAGGGACAGGGAAGGAAGAAGGTGAGGGAGGGTGGGGGGGCGAGGCAGTGAATGAAGCAGGTGCTGCCCCATGGGAGGGAAAGAGACAGAGGGGAGAGAGAAGCAGACACAGAGACACACAGGTTCAGAGACATGCACAGACAAGGAGTGCTGAAGAGAGACGCGCAGAGACTCAGTCCCGCCTTAGAGACTCAGTGACATGCACATCATACATGTTTCATTTGCTGTTCTGTGTTTTTTCCTAAGTTATTTTGGGGGCCCGGGCAGGTCCTCAAGCCCAGGGGGTTCCCCCATAGACCACTCTCCGGCCCTGGAGGCCAGGCTGGGGCGGAAGGAAGCTGGAGCTGCTTGGGGAGGGTTGTTTAGAGGGGAACAGGAGAGGAGGCTCCGAATCTGGGTGGGAGGGTTAAGGCTGCACAGAAGAGGGCCTTGGAGCAGAGGCGCTAAAGGGTGGATAGGTGGCCAATCACTAGGAAGAAAAGGTTAGGAAAAGGGCATTCCAGACAGAGGGAACAACCTGTACAAAGGTCCTGGGGCACCACCAGGCCTGGCATGTTGGAGGAACAGCAAGGAGGTCCATGTGGCTGGAAGAGAATGAATGAGTGGGCGACAAGGAGGAGGGGAGGACAGGGAGGGGACAAGGACAGGTCCTGCAGGGCCCTAGGGGCCAGGGGGGAGGGTGGACTCAAGTTTTTACCCCCAGGGAGGTGGGAGCTCTGGAGGGCTATGGGCAGAGGAGGAATGGATGTGACTTAGATTTTAAATTGATCATTTTGGGGGCTCTTGGGTGGCTCAGTCATTGAGCGTCTGCCTTCGGCTTGGGTCACGATCCCAGGGTCCTGGGATGGAGCCCTGTATTGGGCTTCCTTCCCAGCGGGAAACCTGCTTCTTTCTCTCCCCCCCCCACTTGTGTTCCCACTCTCGCTGTCTCTTTCTCTCTGTGTCAAATAAATAAATAAATAAATAGTCTTTAAAAAAATAAATAAGTTAATCATTCTGAATTCTTTCACATGGGAAGAAAAACACACACCTCAGACAAAAACAATAAAACATTAACTATATTCCTTAACCGGGGTGGCCTTTATGGGATATTATTGTCTGGACTTGGTTAAAAAAACGTTCCCCAAATATAAATCAAGTAATAAATGAGCAATGACAAGTTGAACCTGATCGGTCGCCAACTCCAACCCGGAGCTGGACTCACTGACTTTGGGACACCCAGGCCTCCCGCTGGCCTGCACATATGACCCTCACCTGGGCTGGGGGGACCCCACTACTGCGCCCTCCCCTTGAGCCTCTCTGGCAGAGAGACTGGCTTCTTCCCTGAACTCGAGTACGAATGCCTCAGCTCTGAAGGCCTAATTGTGCATGAAATCCAATCGAATCATCAGGCCCCGATGAGCAATTCCCGAGATTATTTAGCTCACTGAAGTAAATAATGACATTAGCATTCTCCTTCGGCTCCTGAAGCCCCTCATCATAGTGCTACACTCTAGTTGCCTGCACAGTCTCTTACCTAGGTGGTGGAGACAAAGAAGACAGTGGGGGTCTCAAAACCCAGATGTCAGCACCAGAGGGACATGTAGCGCTTTCCCATGGATGGAGAAACTGAGGCTCAAAGTAGGACGTGTCTGAAGTCACACAGAGAGTTAAGACCTCTGGAATCCATCTCCACTTCTTCTGCCATCCCTGCAGGCAGTGATGTCTCATGTGGGCCCCCCACTCTCCTCTCCATCCCTGGGGGAGTTCTGGTGGGACTCAAGGGTGGCATGCAGAATGGAAGCAGGTGTGTGTGTGTGTGTGTGTGTGTGTGTGTGTGTGGTGTGCACAAACCCAAGACCCTTGTCTTCTTGGTAGATACAAAGGGACACTGATCAACGTTCTGCTATGCTAAGCAAAGTATGCAGGTTGAAAGGTATAAGGGTGACTGTGAATTCAACAGAAGTTTGGAGAGGAGATAAAAAGGAAGCAACAGGAAAAAAATCACATTGACTAGAAAACATAGCTGGAGAAGGTGATGAAAATATACCCACATATATCTGTAAATGCAATAAATGTAAGTGGACTAAACTTACCACTTGAAAGACACAGACTCTCAGATTGGACACACAGGAACAACAATAAACAAAATCCATCTCTTATGTTCTTTTGAAGACACTCACCTAAAACAGAATGCTGCATCACTGACAAGTAAATTGCCGAGAAAAAAAGAAAGAGATGGATGGGAATCTACAGAATAAAAGGGACTTAAAGACAAATCAACCAATTGTGTGTGTGGATCTTATTTGGACCCTGCTTTAAACTTTAGGGGAAAAAACTGTAACATTTCTTACATAATTGGAAATTTAAAGACTGATGGGATATTTGATGATTTTGTAGAAGTATTGTTAAATCCTTAACCGAGTGTCTCTGTCTTTTAGAGATACAAACTGATCTGTGTATGGAGAAATTATATGGTATATAGAATTTTCACCAAAATAAAACCAAAAGAGGTGAAACAGGATCAGTCATGAATTGATAAAAGTTGACATTGATTATGGGTAGCTGGGGATTCTTGTAGTATTTTCTCTACCTTTATATATGTTTGAAATTTTCCATAATAAAATGTTAAAAAAAAAAAAGAACGATGCAGATAAGCCTAAAAGTCAAAGGATAGAAAGAGATTTACCAGGCAAATATGAACCTCCCCAAAAGACTTTAGAATAATTAGACTCACCCCTGCATGAGTGGACCCTTACCAACATGTCTGCCATAGTCCCTCCCTCAGTCCTTACAAAGACTCTTTTCTCTGGTTCTCACTCCAGGCCCTTTGTACATGCTGTACTCCTGTCTGCACCATGCATCTGCTCCCTATTCTTACTCAGCTTTTTGGTTCCAACTTCAATGGCCCCTGCTCTGGGCAGTTTTCCCTGATCCCCACATTGGGCCAGGTGCATTGCTTGCATCCTCAAAATACCTGGGGGGTCCCCCATCGTCCTATGTTGTAAATCCCTGGTGTTGAGTCCATCACTCTACTAGGAGCCCCATGGAGACAGGGCTGCCGGACAGTCTTGGCCACTGCAGTGAACCCAGAACTCCCAGCACATAGTAGGTACTCAGTTCCTGTTTTCTGGCTGAATGGACCTGTACCCCTCAACAGTCCCTCCTTATCTTTAGACCTTGGATCCCACCCCCCACCATCGTCAAATGGGGTGAAACCCTCCCACACAGGCTCTGGGTGATGTATTGGAGAGAAGCAGGGAAAACGTCCAGGAGTTTGCAAACGGTAAGAGTATCATAAATGTGGCCTCCCCCTCTCATTTCAGGCCTGGGTGGGACAGACATCCCCCATTTCATCCCCTCAGAGGGGCTCATTCCTCCTGCAGAAGCACCATGTCTACCAGCATCCCCCCTCCCTCTGCCTTCAGGTCCCCCATTAGGGCTGCTGGTACCCAAGGTTACACAGAGAAGAACCAGAGGTCAAACGGTCCCCACGCCTCGATCCCTTTGCCTGGGACCCTTGTAATAATGAAGAATCGGACATTTTCTCCTTTTCCAGAGAAGGTTTGGAAAGATCAAGGCCCAGTAACCTGCTCCCTAGGACCCATCCCCGTGCCCAGCAGGCCCTGTATGCAGCAGGCGCTCCATAATCACTTGCCAAATGAATGGACACTTACTGCGTACCTACTGTGTGCCAAGCAGTACTCTGGGCACAGGAGATGCTGCGAGATCCCAGATGGGCAGAGTCCCTGCCCTCCTGGGGTTGACATTTCACAGGAGGACACAGACAAAAATCAAATACGTGTTCGTGGCCTCCCTGCCTGGAACAGAATGAGATCTTATCTGGATCTGGGCAGACACCGGGGCAGGCAACAACCAGGCAAGGACCCCCAAGGCCCGCCTCCTAATTACGGCTTCAAACAACGCACAGTGAGTGTTTTCAAGGTCTGGGCCGCAAGTTTGGCATAGGTCTCCCCGGGTGAAAACCCAGGTGTTTTCACTGATCCCCCCTGGAGAGGGCTGATCCCCCTGGAGGCTCCAGGGAGGTACCCTGTCCAAGCCTTTTCCAGATTCTGAAGGCCAGGGCTCCTGGGCTGGTGCCCTTCCTCTCCCTTCCTCCGCCTTCACAGCCAGCATGAAAGGCAATGGGGCCTTTCTCGAATTCCTTTGCTTCCCTTTTATAAGAACCCCTGCGATTACACTGGGTTCACGTGAATAATCCAAGATAATCTCTTCATTTTAAGATCCACTGATTTGCAACCTTAATTCTATCTGCAGCCTAGGCTCCTTTTGACATGGTCGGTAAGATATATTCACAGGTCCCCCGGGACTGGGACACGGACATCTCTGGGCAAGCATTAGCTTGTCATCCGTGGTTGGTTACACCGTTTTAGACAACCAGAATGCGTGGAATAATTCCTAACTGTGCCACAGTAGTCTTTCTCTCTTCCCCCTTCAGGACTCACTTCTGTGCATCCTTCAGATCTCAGCATATGGATCACCTCCTCTGGGAAGGCCGCCCTGATGCCTGATGTCCCCTCTGGTCCCCGCTGCTGCCTGTGTGTTCCTACTGCAGCATTTAACACCCTGTGTGGGTCACCTGGTGGCATGTCCGTCAATCCCACTGGACTGCGGCGCCCCTGGGAGGGCAGAGCGGTGTGTCTGGTCGCTGCCGTGCCCTTGCCTCCAGCCCAGACCCCAGAGCCCAGGCCCAGCCTGGCTCAGCCCAGGGGCTGCAATCCGCAGCTCCTCTTCCAGCATCCTCATTAAAGGAAGCCTTTTACTTAGGCCTCGCTGCCAATTCTAATTGATTGCCTGCATCCCCCTGGGGACTCGGGTTCTGCAGGTCGGCAGCTGGGCAGGGGGCCAGGCCATGGCAGGTGGGAGGGGGACTCCTGCTCTAGGAGAGAAAAAAAAAGGTGCAAGGGCTGGACCTTGTGCTTGCCTGCTCTCCCCTCTCCGGCCCCGGGGACTGGGGCACCCACTGACCTGCAGACCCAGGGCCTTCATCCCCAGCCAGTGTGAGCCCCGGGGATGTCTAGGCTTCACACATGTTACACCAAGAGCACACAGAGATGCACGCGGGCGTGTGAACATACACAGACAGCCCCCCAACCCACAAGATCCAGACAGAGAGGCAGCATAGCGTGGGAGCGGGGGTATCGGTCCCACCCTGCAGGGCGGGGCTCCTGGCCGGCTCCAGCGGAAGAGCACACGACTCCGGATCTCAGGGTGGTGAGTTCGAGCCCCACATCAGGTGCAGAGATGACTTAAAAGTAAAATCTTAAAATATATATATATTTACAAAACTCTTAACACAGAGCCTGGAGCATACTCAGTGTTCTGTAATGCTTATTGTTTATGTAGTTGGCAAGTCCTGATTGAGCACCGACTGCAAGCCAGGCCCAGCGGTTGCAGCAGTGCCTAGGATACGCGCTGGAATGACCACACGGGTGGGCGAAAACACGCACAACCGCATGTGACCTGGAGAGGTAGCTTCTCTGGGGGGCCTGATTATTTCCATCTCAAAGATGGGGTAAACAAAGCTCTGAGACAAGAAAACAATGGGCTTGTTCAGGGCATGTGGCCCCAGGACCTTTGCACAGTTGCAAGTGTATTTGGGAGATTCTTTCATTAATATCTGGCACAGCTTCTGGTGAGTTCCCAGAGCCCCGGACAGGCCTGGTATGCAGCAGGCACTCAATAAATGTGCATTGGCAGAAAAGCACCAGCATTGAGACCCAACTCTGGGATGTAGCCCCTCCCAGACATAACCTGAAAACTGCCCACCTGGGGAAGCCAGGCTGGGGGGACTCCCAACTCCCTGCCTTGGTCCCTACTTAGGCAGCTTCTAGAAGCTGGTTCCAACTTTCATCCTCCTGGAGAGCCTCATTATGGCTCCGCTCAGCCTGAGAGGCAAAAATCTATAGCTTCCTGGGCTTTGCCACCAAGGCATGAAAATAGAAACGACACCTCCGCCTGGACACCCTTGGGTCTAGACCCTGGGCTCCGAGCCCCTGGCGCCTGCTGTCACTTTTAGACCTTCCTTTGTGGGCTGAAGGGAATGACAGACTTTGGAGCCGTTTGGGATTTGCCCAAAACATCGGGAACTGGTAATAACCGTCATTAGGATAATGATTTTAATTATTATCTAATAAAAGTATATTTAGCAGCCTCCGTTTGGAGAGCGTTTACCACTGTTCAAGACACTTGGCGTCTTTTTAAAACCCTTTTGTTGATCCCACATTCCTCTCCAGTGACCACTCCCGCTTTTCTGTTCTTTATGGAGAAACTCTGAAAGTTGTCTGTCCAAACTCATGGTTCGCGCTTTCCCTTCTCTGTCCCCCAGGCCTGCCCCAAATCTGCCCCAAGGGGGCTCTCCAGACCCCTACACCAGGAAGATGCACTCTGGGCAGGTGGCCCCTGGTGGGAGCACCCACGTTGGTGGCTGCCCTGGCAAGTGGAGGGGACAGCTGGGTCCCTTCTCCCCACGGAGAAGCGGCCATCGCCTCGCTGTCCTGGAGCCCACAGCCCCCCAGCGCCCACGTGAGTTGTGGTCCCCGCTTGGGGGGAATAGGGGCTCTGGGTGATCTACACGGTCCAGGTGGAGGAGAGGGGGTTGAGGGGGTGCCTCAGCAGACAGCCGGGGGGGTCCCAGATACACCCAAATGTCGAGCTGGGCCTCCAACACTAGGCCCTGTCCCAGTACCGGATCCCCAAAATGTTCCCCGACCGGTTTCCCCAGGGGTAGTGTGGGCTTCGCAGCCGGATCCGACCGCGAGGTTGTGGGGGACGCGGGGAACCGAGTGTGCCCAGGTCCCCGTTGTGGGGTCTGAAGGGGAAGGAGGGACGGTAAAGGGGCGGGGGCGGAGGGACAGCGCAGGGAGAAGGTTTCCCAGGGCTCGCGCCCACTAACCTCTCTCCAACCCGGGGCGGTGAGATCTCCCTGCTGCCTGTGACCCTCTTCCCCAGCTGTGGCCCCTCCCGGGGAACCGCGCCGCCTCTGTGTCCCGACTCGAAGGGCCAGCATCGCTCGGGCTTTGCCAGCGTTGCCCAGAGACCGGTGGGCAGCGGGCGGGCTCCAGCCCCCTGCACGCAAGCCCCCTGCCCGCCCAGCCCCAGCACCGGGAGCCGGGACAATGCGCAGGGCAGAGGAGAACCCGGGCGGGCGGGGCCGGGGGCTTCGGGGGCCTGGGAACGCGGCGGCTCCGGGTTGGTGTGCAGGGAGGGGGTCCTGAGATCAGACAGGGGATCGGGGCGGGAGAAGGGGGACCTGGAGAAGGGGGCTCCGAGAGGGGCGGGGCCTCGGAAAGAGCCGGGAGTCTGCCTAGCCCCCTGTCCCACGGCGGGTCCGGAGAGCGAGGCCGCCCCCTCCCCTTGGCCGCTAGGCTCCAGCCGGGAACAGGTGTGGGGGGTTCTAAAGGCAGGAGTAAGGGACACAATCCCTTTCGGAAGTAAAGCGACATGGGCCCTCACCGCTATAAATACGCTATAAATACGAACACAGCTGACTGGGGAGGTGGGGGAGGGAGATCGGAGGGAACCTGGAGGACCCGAGAAGTTAGGGGCGGGTAGAGTGCGGGACCCGGAAGGGACCCTGAGCCCTGGGGACGAGGTCAGGTTTCTGGATGGATACACTCCTAACTCCCGAGTCCACAGGCCCCGAGTTAAAACAGAATCCAGGCAGGTGCTCCAGAACCTCCCTGAGTCCCTCCCACTAGGAATCCGCCCCACCTTTCAACTCCTTCGGAGAGGGCGACCTGGGACAGCCCTTCCTGGACAGTCCAGATGGAAATGGGACCCCTCCTCAGGTGGGACTTCCCTGTCCCTTCCTCATCTGCTGTAGCACCTACATATTTTATGACCGGAACAGCCAGCGCATTTGAGGTTCCCCTCCTCTGGGGGGACTCTTTGCTGCCCCATTATCCAGAAAACCCCTACAGAGACCCCCCCCATCTGGACTCCCAGTCCAGAGCTATATCAGACACTGGCAGAAGGACTCCATCCGTGCATAGCCCCCTCGAATCCCAGGGTAGACCTCTGACACCACACTACCCATCAAGGGACCAATTTTTTTTAAAGATTTTATTTATTTATTTGACAGAGAGAGATCACCAGTAGGCAGAGAGGCAGGCAGAGGGAGAGGGGGAAGCAGGCTCCCTGCTGAGCAGAGAGCCTGATGCGGGGCTCCATCCCAGAACCCTGAGATCGTGACCTGAGCCGAAGGCAGAGGCTTTAACCCATGGAGCCACCCAGGTGCCCCCAAGAGCCCGATTTTGAAATGGGGGATGCGTAGAAATTCTGACTTTATTCAGTCATCCATTCATCTTATTATTCAACAAGTACCTATTGTGTGGAAGTCTGTGCTGGGGGGCAGGAAATAGTGCCCCAGCCGGAGGGGGTCACAGTCTAGTGGGGGCGATGGTTGGTGGGTTGGTGGGGGCCAAAAGGCTGCGATGGAGGGGTTCGGGAGCCCGTGGATTGGGGAAGGTTTCTTACATGAGCTCAAGGCTAATAGGGAGAGCTAAAGGGAGGCAGTGAGGACAGCAAGTGCAAAGGCCCTGAGGCAGGAGCAAGAGCCCCTTGGCTTGCAGTCCCAGCTTTGCCCCGCTTTCTGCTGTGTGACCTGGACAAGGGACTGTGGCTCTCTGAGCTTCGGTTGCACCGCGCTTCAGGAGCGGGCTCAGCCGGGCACGTGGTACACAGCAGGCGCTCCATAAATATTTGCCAAGTGTTGACGGGAGAACAGAGGGTCTGGAGGATTGCGGAGAGAAGGCTCGCGGCCCCTGTCTGGAGGTGGCTTTGCTGGGGCAGCTTGTGACCTCTCTTCCTGGCCAAGGTGCCCCCTTCCCTGGGGCCCCTCCTGCCTGGCCCTCCAATCCTCACCAGCTGTCCCTCCATGTGTGTGTGGCCTGTGAAGAGCAGGGGCCTGTTCCGGGACATCCGATGCCTCGCTTCCCAGGGATTTCAGAGGAGTAGATGCACGGAAGTCCAGCTGCCGCAGGGGCTTAACCCTGGAGCCTGGGCGCCGGGTCCTCAGAGGCCCGACGCCATCCCTCTTGACCCTGTGGAGAGCCCTGGCGCTGCTCCTGACCTCAGTGGGAAAGACCCCACTTCAGCTCCCGGCTCCGGCACCGCCTGGCTATGTGCCCTCGGGAAGCTAGCCCACCACTCTGGTCCCTGCCCCCATCAGCAGTATCAGCCACCTCCCCGGTGCTTATCGGAGGCCCGGAGCCCGGTTTACAGCCTTTCTACGAATGAGCTCTGTCTCGTGGTGGGATTCCGAGCTCTCCAGCCTCGTTGACCCCATTTCACAGATATGAAAACAGAGCTAGAGGTGAAACAATCCACCCAGGAGTACCAACAATAGCACGCACTTCCCGCTCACCATGAGCCTTCTTGAGATGGATTAGCTCATTAAATTCTCCCCCAAATCAAATGAGGTCATGGGAACCCTTAATAGAAGTCCCTTGTGGCCAACGTGGAGCCTGAGGTCCAGAGACGCTAAGCCACTGACCTGAAGTCACCAAGCTACAAAGTTGGGACCCACTGGGGCCACCGAGACACTTCTCGGGGGCCTGGGGAGTGACAGCTCTCATCTGGGGGCCACTCCATGATCGGGGCTGTGATCAGCGCTCCGGTCTTGCCAGCACCCTGATCTAAACCTGTTAAGAAAACATACATAAAGCTTGGGGAGCACGGCAGGTGTTTCTGACGCCCCACGGGGTTGTGCTCTGAAATGGCCCCCACAGATCACTTTCTTTCCACTGCATTGTCCACTGCGCTATGGCTAGCCGCGGATGGCTATGCCGATTTCAATTTAAATCAGCTACAGTGAAATTACCAATCCAAGTCCTCGCTCGCACTAGCCACCGGGTAAGTGCAGGAGAGTCCCCGGCGGCTGGTGGCTGCTGCCGGGGGCGTGGATTTCGAACACGTCCCTCATCATGGAAAGTTCTATGGGGCGGCTTTGCTCGACCAGGATGAACCTCTCTCTGCTTGACTTTGCTCTTCTGCATCTGATTAGAGCCCAGGCCCTGGGAAGTTACAGTGAACTTGCAGATTGCAGAAAAGAAAACCAGGCTCAGGATCTGGGGGCATGGACAACACTCGCCAGCTCGGATCTGAGCTAATCTTGTTCTAATGATCTTTGCTTCAAATGCTCTTAGAACCAGCTTGGCCATTTCACTGGTGCCCCGAATGATGAGTTATTCAACCACGGAGACGTGTTTACGTAATGAGTCAGGTTTTCAACTTTTTGAGAAGGGTCCACTAACAGCCCTGTTTTGCAAATAGGGAAACCGAGGCTGGCTCCCTGCCTTCCTCCTCCCAAGCCCAGGGGCCCAGTCACTGCGCACCCAAACTTTCCACACCCAGGCACCCCCCTCCCGCAGCACACACCCCCCCCCCACCCGCCCAGCTCCAAGAAGCAGCTCCAAGAACCTGTCTTCCTCCCGCAGCAGCAGCATGGAGAACGAGGTCAGCCAACCGCTGGGACATCAAAGGGAATCTATAAATACAGCTGCAGGAGGAAAAATAGACACTTTCCTAGCCCCTCCCGGGCTTGCCTGTCTCCCACTCCGGATCTTTCCTGGTCGGGCTCCCACTCCAGTAGCTGGGCCAAAGCCCCCAACCCCGGGGACCCCTACTGGAAAGCAGTGGAGGGAAGCAGCTAATGGTGCTTTGGTTTCCCCTAATGGGCTCAACCTCCCTCCCCCGCTGTGACTGCGAAAAGAGGAGCATCCCTGGGCCCGTCCCTGGAGGTGCAGGTGAGATTCTTAACCCAGAAGTGGTGACAATGAGATTGTCAGAATCTTCAAATCCGAGAACCCTGGCGTCTTCCTTCTTTCTCTTAGGGAACACGCTGGACTTCTGTGCTGTGCGGGGCACCTGGAAGTTGGCGAGGCCAAAGCAGACAGTTCAACTTGGCCAGGGCAGTCCGGAGGGCTTTCTGGTGGAGGTGATACGAGCTGAGCCCAAAGGAGGATGGGAGAGATGGGGGGTGAGGAACCAGGTTGGGGAAGGGAAGGGGTTGAGGGTCCTCCTGGATTCTTTCTTCTTTTACTCCCCAAGTTCCTTGTTTTTGCATCCAAAACACTTCTCAGATCCTCCTATTTCTCTCCATGTCCATGGCCCCTTGCCCTGGTCCAGGCCCCTGGGTTGCTTCCCTAGACAGTCATCTCCTCCCTGGATCGCTGGGGGCCATGCCTGCCCTGCATACATCTCCAAAACACAGCCAGAGGGACCTTTTATAAAGTGAAATCAGATCATCTCACTTGGGCGTCTGGGTGGCTCAATTGCTAAGTATCTGTCTTTGGCTCAGATTCTGATCCGTGGGTCCTGGGATCGAGCCCCGCATCGGGCTCCCTGCTCTACTGGGAAGCCTGCTTCTCCCTCTCCCACTCCCCTGCTTGTATTCCTGCTCTCACTATCTCTCTCTTTCTCAAATAAATAAATAAAATCTTTTTAAAAAATCATCTCAGTTGCTCACTATAAATTCTCTCATGGCTCCCTAGTGCCCTTGAAATAAAATCCAAACTTTTCCCCATGCCCTCCTACCCAGTTTTTTCCCCACCCTTCCCTCCTCCCTCCCTCCCCCTCACTTACCTGCTCCAGACACATGGATCTCCTTACTGTTCCTCCAGGCACAGTCCTACCCCAGGGCCTTTGCACATGCTGTCCCTCCTGCCCTTTCCCTGTTTCCTTCCCAAATTGGCTTTTACTTCTCCTTTCCATCCCAGCTCAAATGTTACCTCTTCCAAGAAGCCTTCCCTGATGCCCCCAGACAGCTACTGCTCCTCATTCTTTCTCCTCCCAGCCCTTCTAATAATCTGAATAATATTTTAGTCATTCATGTGTTTTCTTATTTTGTGTCCATGGATGCCCTGAGAAGGCAGAGATCCTGGCTAGACCTCACCGTCATGGGCCTCAATTTCTCCATTTGTAAAATGGGGTGGACTTAGGACAAGTTGTTCCCGAGGGGAGGTTGCCCGCCTTGTCTGTCATTAAAGTTAGTCTTTCCCTTGCCGGGTTCTCTAGACTCCAGCAATCATTATGCTAATTGTGCAGGTTTTATGTAAATGACATGAGTATTTATTCCCACCCCCCCTTCCCCAAAATCCCCACTGGTAGAACTGGCAGTTGGGGAGTGGGCAACACCAGTGATGTAGGAGGTCGTGGCGGGGGGGTCTCCTGCCCCCCACCACATGCTTGCATCAGGGGAGTCACCTTCTTACCTCCACCTCCATCACGGCCTATTGGAATCTTCTGGAAGGGGAAACTGAGGCCAGACAAGGGGAGCCACTGGCCTCATGGCAATTCCAGGGCAGGGCTGGGATGAGAACCGGCCCATTGCTCCGTGGAACCCTGGAGGCAAAGGCGCTTCCCTGGGGCTTGCCTGGACCTTACCTAGTACCTCATTGTCTTTACTGAGCTCCTACTTTGTGCCGGTTCTGGGCTGGGCGGTGCTGGTGCTGCGGCCAAGCCCGTGGGCTTCCACTAAGACAGCCAGATGCCCTGGGGCTTCCAGTCTGTGGGCAGGATTCAAGCTGAGACATTTATGCTGGGAAAGAAAGAGAAGTTAGAGGGGTGAGTCTGGGAGGAAGGGAGGAAGGGAGGCAGCTAGCAGGAGGAGGAAACTGCATGGGCAAAGGCCCTGAGGCAGGGGAAAAGTGGTCCCTGAGGGACACAGTGCCCTCCACGACCTGCCTCCACTCCCTTCCTGCCTTTCCCTACTCCCTCTTTCCCCCTCCCTGGCTCATGCTCAGGCTGCTCCAACCACAGGCCTCCTCCAACAGGTCAGGCGTAGTCCTGCCCCAGGGACTTTGCACGGGCTTTTCCTCCCACATGGAAGCCTCTTCCTCCACATACCTACACAAGTTTTCCCCTCACCTCCTTCGAGTCTGCACTCAGATGTCACCTCCTCCGTGAGGCTTTCCCTGACCACCTATTTAAAATCCCTCCCACCCCAGCACTCCTCATCTTCTTTCCTTGCTTAATTTTTCTCTTTAGCATCATCTGGCCCAGAATAGATTTCACTTGTTTATACAGCCTCACATCTGTCAAGCCCATTGGAACGTCAGCTGCACAAGGCCAGGGACTCGTCTGCTCTGTTCATTGCTGAGCTCCCAAAGACTAGAACAAGCTGGGCATCCAGCAGGCGCTCAATAAATACTTGTTAAAGAAATGAATCTTGTCCTGCCCTGAGCCCCGTGATCTGCCAGGACAAGGCTTGGCTCTGTCTCGGTCCCCACTCTACCCCCAGCACCGCCCAGGAGAGCCCGGCACAGAGTAGGTGCTCGGTAAAGTTAGCTCGAGAAATAGATCCAGGCGGGGCAAGGCCCATGGGCTCCGCTCCGCTTCCTGAAGATGGTGGAGGTCCTGTGGCCAGAGCAGAGGGGCCCCCGGGTGGGGCGCAAGGGCACGAGAAGTTCAAGAAGAACGGTCGAGGAGCGTGAGCTCAGCGCCCACCCACAGCACCTCCACACGCTGACGTCAGTGTCACCTGAGTCGAGAGCTCTGGTGACAATGACCAAATTGCCACCAGCTGAGGTCATTCACACACACCCTCCACGGTCGCCGTCTGTTTTTTTTCTCCCTAACAGTTTTGACTTTCCTTTTATTTTTATTGTGGTAAACTGTACATGACGCCATATTTAGTGCTTTAACCATTTGGGTTCCATTCCGTGGCATTAAGCTCTAAGCACATTCATATTGTCATGCAGCCACCCCCACCATCTGTCTCTTTCCAGAACTTTCCACCTCCCCAAAAGGAGACTCGGTCCCCAAGAAGCACGGACTCCCCGCCCCGGCCCCAGCCCTGGCTCCCACCCTCTCCTCTCTGTCTCTGTGGCCAGGACTCCTCTGGGGACTTCCTGGGAGTGGAGTCCTGTGGGACGGGTCCTTCTGGGTCTGGCTTATTTCATGGAGCAGAATATCCTCCAGGTTCATCCATGTTGTAACGTGGGTCGGAATTTCCTGCAGACAGCATAGCCGTTCCACCACTGGCTTGCTTGCTCCAAATGAAGGGCAGCTCACCACTCTATTATTGATTCAAAAATAGATTTACGAGATGACTTTAGAGCAAAGAAAACAGGTTGGGAAGAGCTGCCCTGTCCACCAAAATGGTCAGAGAAGGTCTCTGGGAGAAATAAACACTGGCCAAGCACACAAGGATCTTTCCAAGTAGAGGAAGCAGCAAGTGCAAAGGCCCTGGGGAAGGAGCTCTGTGTGTTCACTAGGCTGGGATGGAAAGCCCAGGGGAGGGCAGGTTTTGAACAGGGATAATGTGACACTTTCCCCCTCTCCCCTCAAGGAACCATGGACTTGAGCCCTCTCTGTGCCTCTGTTTCCTATCCAAATCCAAGGACAGACCCCAGGGAGCTCAAAGGTTCCTGGAGCCCTCCCTCTACGCTTCCCACTTCTGGGGACCAGGGTGTCCCTTGCCTCATTTGCACTTGGGGGAGGGGGTTCTGGGACAACCTGGGCCTTTGGGGGAGGATTTCAGTCGTTCTGAGCTGAGGAAGTGGTTGTAATTGCTCTGATTTCCTCGCAACTCTGGCTACAAATCTTACCACTTCTCTCCACTGTTTCCTGGGCCCATAGAGGGCCCGTTTAGCTCCTGCCAGACACAGTCAGCCCAGCCCCTGGGTCTGAGGGGCTGGAGAGGGGGTGTCAGGCTGGGCAGCCCTCAGCCACTCCCCACTGACTGCCTAGCTCAAGACCTCCTGTGTGCCCAGGGCCTTGCACACGACCTCTGTAGGGGAGGGGGATTTGGGCAAACTCTGAGACTAGTGTCCCGGGTTCAAATCCCCACCTGGCTGAAAATGTCCAAAGTGGCTGGAGCCTACAGTGTACACCGTAGGTGCTTAATTAATGCTCCTGTAGTTATCATTTCACTGGGCACCCCTCCCCAGCCTGAAGGGGGGGTGACCTCCTGTTGCCCTATTTTGCTACTGAGGGAACCACTTGACCCTGGCTTCCCTACTGAACTCCCTTCCACCCTCCACATGATGGAGGACAGATGCCGAAGAGCTCGTAGGCATCCCCATTCATCCCCATTCACTCATTCATTCATTCATCTGTTCAACAGGCTTGTTGAGTGCCTACTGTGTGCCAGGCCCTGTCCCAGCCCCCAGGGACCCAGTGGAGACAAGGCAGACTCCAGTTCTTCCCCGCCACAGCTAACCGGCAGGGAATGGGGCTGGGGTTGGAAGAGAGTCAAATAAGTGAGAAAAAGGAATGCCATCAGTAAAAAGTACAGCAAAGCTATCACAACAGGGAAAGGGGTGGTGACTTTTTTAATTATCAATTTTTATGGTCCCCCGCTTCAGTGGGATTTCCATTTTATCTTATTGATGTATTTTTTCAGTAATGTCTACATCCAACATGGGGCTCAAACTCACAACACCCAGATCAAGAGTCGCATGCTCTACCAGCTGAGCCAGCCAGATCCCCCGAGAGTGATGATTATTTAGATGGGGACATGTTGGGGTGACATTTAAGATGGGACCTAAGTAGGTGAGGGACGAGGTGAGGGACGGAGCCACTCAGAGATCTAGGGGAAGAGGATCTCCACCAGACAGCAGCAGACACAGCCTGTGCAAAGGCCCAGAGGCAGAACTACGCATTTGAAGCACCCTCAAGCCCTTGACAGCTCCTCTCCCAACATTTCAGAGTGGAGCCACTTCCTCTTCCTACCTTGGATCCTTGGTACTTCCAGATGAGAGTGGCACCCAATGGGGCTAAAGAAGTAAAGGAGGGAGGGTCTGTGCCCGGCTCAGAGGGGCCCAAACACAGGGCAGGGGGTGGCCATCAAGACCCCACTCACTCAAGAGAGTGACCCCAAGTCACTTGCCTTAGGAGCTTTAGGGGTCCCTGAGCCCCTGGAAATTATTAAAAGCATGGGGTTCGAAAGACAGCTCCATGCCCTGGATCAGTGAGCCAAGAAGCCGTTTCCCTCCCGGCCTGTTTCCACCCCTGAAAATGAAATAATAGCACCCGTGCTTCGGAATCCTGGAGCTGCACACAGTAGGTGTGGATAAACGGTAGTTCGTCATTATAATTATCAACGCATGCATCGCATGGAGCATTTTCTGGACCGCAGGCCGAGTGGTGCTGGGTTGTCCTTGGAAAGGGCCACACCCTCTCTGGTCAACAGGTCTCCCAAATCCTTCAAGGAGGGTATTTGAACTTCCGGAAGGGTCCATTAGCGGAGCCCCACCCCATCCTGCCCTGTGAGGAGGCAGGGGTCAAAGGGTAAGGGGCAGGGCGGGGGCAGAGCCATGCCCCCACCTCAGGCGCGGGCGCGTGCACAGACTGGCGCGCGCAGACACACACACACACACACGCACACGCACACGCACACGCACCCCTACCCACCCACAATGGGTTCTAGGCGGTTAGCTCTGCGGAGGGACCAGCTGGGCGGATTTAGCCGGCGCATCTGCCGCCTGAGCAGCTGCCGTTCTGGGGGGGCTGGAGGGGGGATAAGGGACTAGGGAAAAATCTGTCCGAGGAGAATCGCGTCTGCGCTGCCCAGCTGCCGCCTCAGGCTGGGGGGACACCCCGAATCAGCCCGACCCCGGGCCCCTCCCCTGCCGCGGCCACCCCCACGTGCCTCTGGGGGAGGGGGCTCGGGGGAGGCCCTGACGTCACCCGCAGCCTCAACCAATCGGAGCTGCCCTTTCCGAGCCCCCAGGGGATTCCCAGGCCCGAGCCGCGGCTAGGGGCGCGACCCCGCAGCGACGACCCCCTAACCTGGGCTTAACAGAGGGCCTGCACCTGGTTAGGGGAAACCAGGTTGGGACCCGCCAAGGAGGGAGCGGGATGCAGGCGACCTCTCTGAGACGCTGCCCTCCAGCCCAGCTCCAGGGCCGCCCAGAGAGGGGCAGAGACCTGCGGGAGTCACACAGCAGGGCGCCGAGGCGGGGAGCGCTCAGAGGAGGCGCGCAGGCAGCCGGGCGGGGTTTCCCTTCCCCGCAGGCACCAGGCACCAGGCCAGGCTCAGCCTCAGCCCATCCCACCGACCCAAAGGCCGCCTGGGCCCCTCCGGGTCTCCCCCGGCCCCCTCGGACCCGGGGCCGCAGCCCCGCGGCGCTGGGAAGAAGGTGTCAGCGGACGCGGGGCGCCGGCAAAACCCGCACTGGATTCCGCCGGGGTCGGAGCAGGACGAGAGCGCCTCGCTGCTCAATCCGGCCGATCAGGAGGGGAAACTGAGGCCTAGAGGGGCAGGCTTTGGTCAGACTAATACAATTAGGAGGGTGTTGCTGGCGCTGGTGACTTCGGGCGAGGCTCTTCCCCTCCCTGGGCCTCCCTAGCTCCCCGAGGGCAAACTGTGAACTTCCTGCCACCCCCCTCCAGGTCAGGGCTCAGACAGTCAGGAGCCCAGGGCTGGGGGGAAGGGAGCAGCCCGGCCTGACCTTGCCCTGGTCCAGGGCATGAAAGACCCATTCATGTCCTCCCAAGCCTGGGTGGCAGCTGAGCCGGCCTGCGGGGGTGGGGCCTCCCTCAGGGCCTTTGTCCCTAGCAGGCCCCTCTGCCTAGTATAACCTTTCCACCCCACCGCCCTGCACCCCATGTGCTTTGCCAGATCTATCTTCGGTCCTTCTCTGGCCCCCAGATCACCTCCCCGTGGTCCTCACTCAGTCCCGGGGCCCCCATCTAGCTCAGCCTGTACCTGGCCCTTGCATTCTCCAGGCCTAGTTCTTCTAGACAGCTCTGTTCCTCTGAAGATAGCAAGTCAGTTCGTCTTTTTGACTGCTCAGCCCAGGGCCTGGCATCCAGTGGGTGTCCAATAAGTGCTGAAGGCGTAGATTGCCAAGGAGTCCATTCTGGCCAAGGCCAAGGGCAACGGAGGGCATGCCAGGGGCGGTGGGCACAGCATGAAAACCATCGTGGAGGTGGGAAGAGGGCCCCGAGCCTGGGCGCCAAGCTGAGGGGCTGGACCCCCTCCCTGGTCAGGCAGGGGTCCGTCCTCCAGGCGGGGCAGCACGCAGGGGTAGGGGCTGGCTGAGAGCAGGTGCTGGCTGATTTGCCTGGGACGGCGGCGCAGCCGGAAAGCCGGTCAGGGCAAAACCACTGGCAGGAGGGCCTGGCTGCCTGCGGATGTCTGTGGTCTCGCGCCGGTCCCTGGCGGACGCCTGGGGCCTGGAAGAACTGGATTGTCTCCACGGAAGCCAGGGAGGCTCCAGGTTGCCCAAGATCCCCTGTATCCTGAGGAGGAGGGTTCAAAGTCTCATCCCCCCTTTCCTGCCACGCGCATGGCCGCTGGGAAGCCACATACCCTCTCTGAGCCCCCAGACTGCTGGGAACCATGCATGGGACAAAGTGGGTTAAGGCCTGCCTAAAAGGTGCTCAGTAACCAGCAGTAAGAGGGCTCATGCTTTCTTCCCACCCCTCTGTGATCTCAGACAGGCTCCTCGACCTCGCTGTGCCTCCGGGTCCCAGCTTGGGGAGGGCTTCCAGGAGGAACGAATGAGAGGAATTATTTAGAAGACGCCCGGCATGCAGTGTGTGCAAGAAGGGCCACCAGAGGGGCACCTGGGGGGCTCAGTGGGTTAAAGCCTCCGCCTTCGGCTCAGGTCATGATCTCAGGGTCCTGGAATCGAGCCCCGCATCGGGCTCTTTGCTCAGCAGGGAGCCTGCTTCCCCCTCTCTCTCTGCCTCTCTGCCTACTTGTGATCTCTCTGTCGAATAAATAAAATCTTAAAAAAAAAAAAGGGTCACCAGATAAATGCATAATAGTAAAACATCTGTTAAGCACCTACTGTATACTGGAGATGCGGGAGGGACCAGGACAGCTCACAGTCCAGTGGGAAAGACATACACATACAGGACACACACATGGGGGGAGGTGCTTTGGACAGAAAATGGCACTGAGGCTCTGAGAGGTTGCCTTGCTGTGCTAAGGTCACAGAAGGCCGGACGGGGGTGGGGGTTATGGGGAGGTCTCTCAAACCTGAAGACCTCCTTGTCTTGGAGTCCCAAAGGGAGGGGATGAGAGTGCTCCCCACTGGCTCGGGGAGGCCAGCAGTCCTCTGCGAACCCCCTCTGGACCAGGCCATATGGGAAGTGGACGGGGAACAGCCCGCGCATTGGGGTACTCTCTGCAGCCTGCTTGCCTAGGTTCAAATCCGACCATTTCTAACTGAGTGACCTTGGACAAGACGCCTTCCTGTGCTCAGTTTCCTCACGTGTCCATTGAGTGTTGTTAAACATAATGCTTGTGGATTGCATCAATGACCTCATAGATGAAAGGGGCCATGTGGAGCAAGGGGTTCATGACGCCGCCGCATCATCTCCATCACCCCTTGGGTCTGCTTGGGGCTGGATCCTGGGGATGCGAGTCTGGTCAGCGTGCACGAGACCAGGAAGTCGGGGGGAGGCGGCGCAATTAGGCCCCCTACCTAGACAAAAGCAGGGTGCCTCCTCTTGGGTCGCTCCCCCACCCCCACCTCCGCCTCCAGCGCCTCCTGCCGCCCACCCGGCTCCTCCCTCCGTTCCGCGCCGCCGTAGCTCCGGGCCGGGTTTTGCGTGGCTCCGGCCCGGCTTTGGTGGGGGGGGGGCCGGTGCCCGAGGGGGGGCGGAGGTGGCGGAGCCGCGAGTCGCAGCGGCGGCCGCGGCGGGCGGAGGAGATGCGGCCGCGGCGCGCCCCGGGTCCGGCCGCCGCGCAGCGCCCCCCCCGGAGCCGACGCCAGCGCGCTGGGGGCCGGGGCTGAGCCCCCTCCCCCAGCGAGGCGCCGCGGGCCGGGGGCGGGGAGAGCGCGCGCCCCCAGCCCCCTCCCTGCGCGGGATGCCCGGCTGAGCCGGCCGGGCCGGGACAGGTGCGCGCACGGACACCCCCCCCCCCGCCCGCGCCCTCCCGCCCTCGCGCTCCCTCCCGCGCACTCGCGGCGCGGCTGCTCCGAGGTAAGCGCCCCGGGGCGTCTGCGAGAGGGGGCTGGGGGCGGCGCAGTCCCGGGGTGTCTGTCGGCACGCAGCTGGGGGGCTGAATCGTCGGCTGGGGCGGCCCGGTCAGGCGCTAGGATGGGGGCCTGAGGGCCCCGCCGCCGGGAGGGGGATGGATTTGCCCGGCGAGGGGGTTTGTGGAGCGCTATCGCGGGAGGATCTGTCAGCGACGCAACTGGGGAGGGGGCTGGATTTTGGGGGGGCCACTATATGGAACGGTGTAGTGGGGGTCCAGGAGCAACCGCTTTGGAGGGGCTGGATTTGGGCCTGGGGCGCTGAATGAAGCACCATAATGGGGGAGTCTAATGGCACCGCAGCTGGGGGGGCCTGGATTGTTGCCTGGGGGCCTGTATGTGGAGCTATAATGGGGGTTCTGTCGGCACCGCAGCGGGTGGAGACTTTGTCCGGGGGGGGGGCTGTGGGAGGCACAATAACGGGGCTCGCGGCTGCGCCGCTGGGGAGCTGGATTTGGGCCCAGGTGGGGGGTTCAGGGCCCGCAGGGGCCTGCTGGCCGGGGGTGGGAGGTGGTGCTGGGGGGCGGAGCCCTGAGAGCTAAGTCGAGGCGGACCCGGGACCCGTGAGGTGGTCCTGGCCCGGTGAGGCCCCTCCACCCCACTCCGCGGTCCAGCCGCCGCACCTTGGGCGCCCCTGAGCCCTCTCCTGCCGCACGCCGGGCCCAGAAAGAGTCCAGGGCCCGGGGCCGCGGGGGAGGGGCCGCGGTGGGGGGAGAGAGCCAGCCGGTCCGGATCCCCCCGTTGCAGTGGGGGCCTGGGGGTTCGGGGCCCCCCAAGAGCTGACAAAGGGACAAAGAAAGCGTCTCTCTCCGAGCGCGCCGGGAGAGGTGGGGGGCGCCCAGTGTGGCCCCCCTCCTGCGGGCGCTGATTGGTCCCTGGGGCGGGGGTCACGTGCCCCCCCTCTCCGCCCTGCTCTCCGCCTGCGGGCGCCCTCCGAGTTTAGGGCACCTCCCAGAGGGGGCGCTGCCATAGGAACCACCCCCCACCCCTGCCCCGGACGTGTAGACGCAGGGGTTGGGAGTATTTGCAAGAGTCCTGGGGCTGGAGGCGAGTCGCAGACCCTCAGCCCCTATTTGGCCCTCTCGGACTGAGGTCTTTGGTATCCTCCCCTCCCCGCCCTTTCGCGCCCCCCCCCCCCCGCCCCGTTGTCATTTTTGACCCGAAGACTGGAGGGGAACTGAGGCTTGGAGTTAGAGGAAGAGGCCTTCAAGCTTAGAGGAACTGGGTTTGGGCTTAAGGAGGAAAGTGAGAGGGCGGGGCCAATGGCTGGGCCGACAGAAGAGACCCCCCCTCCACCGCATTTACAAAATTGCATTTCTTCATGTTTCTCTGGGTTCCCTCAGCTTCTCAAGGAGTCCGCTGGCTGAAGTATCCCCTCCTCCATGGGGTCCCCCCACCCAGCCTCTTTCCCACATCTAGTAGGCGCTGTTGGTTTCCTTCAGGGGTGAATTTGGGGGTGTATCTGGGCAATTGCTCTAAACTCTATTTAGAATGAGTACAGCGTGTGGGGAGACAGCTGGGGCTCACTGGGTGAGGTCAGGGCCTGCCTGGGAGGGGGTCCTAAGTTCTCTGGGAAGTTGGCTGGGAGGACACTGTGGCCCACAGGAGATCCCTTGAATACTGGGTAGGTGGTCGCCTGGCAAAAGCTTCATTCAAATGCCACGTGAACTGGCCTGTTCACGTGGCATTTGTAAATGTAGATGGGGAAAAGTAGATGGGGTAAGTAGATGGGGAAACTGAGGCCCAAGAAATAGGCAGAGGGGGCAAAGAGGGAAGCCAGACCTCTCCTCTCCTGGGGTTGCTAGACAGGGTTAAGGGGGAGCTGCCACATCAGCTGAAACCCAGGAGCCCCCCCAAAGGTTTCCCAGGACCCACCACCCCCTGTCCACTCTGAGCTGTATGGAAATTTAGACTCGGAGCTTCAGTGCCCCCAGCCCTCTCCAAAAGAAAAAATTCAGTGTAGAGGAAAAAGCTGGGGCTAAGAGGAGGAGCACAGCTGTGTGACCTCAGACAGGTGTCTAGCCCTCTCTGGGCTGCCATCTCCCCAGGAGGTGCTCTTTGGATTTCGGGCCTGAGTGGAGGGAGATGAGGCAAAGGGAGGTCACACAAGAATGCCCTCGACTTGTACCTCTCCGCTCTGCCTCCAGTTCCCGCCTACTTTCTGCCGGGGCTGAGCACCCACGGGTCCTCAGGGTCCCATCGCCTCCTCTGCTTTGAGGTGAGGAGCTGTCTCTGAGCGGCAGTATGGCTTAGCCGGGAGGGGCCCTTCCTCCTGTAGGTTTGGGGTCCGCCTTTGTTCACTGGGCAAGGAAGGTGCTGGAGATGAGCTGTGCAAGGGTTTATTATCTGCAGCGGCTGCCCAGGGCTTGAAGCCGGAGTTGCTGGGGTTACCTGGGGCTGGACCTGGAAGATAGAAATCAAACTGTCCTTGGAAAGGTGACCCTGACGTCAGCCCGCAGGACAGGTGAGCTGGGTCCCTGGAGGCTGAAGGACATGCCGGTCGCTCCCGTCTCCCGGGAAGGTGGTATCCCTAGCTGACCCCAGGGCGTGGCCTGTCCTGCCTGCTGGGCCCTTTGTCAGAAGATGCTGGGGGTCCCGGGAGGCCTCAGGACACATGCAATCAGGCAAGACTGCCTGGAGGAGGGGGTGCTGGCATCGGACTTGAGGGATGGGAAGGATGATGCCAGAAGAGGGGGACAGGGATTCGAGGTAGAGGGAGCGGCAAGAATAGCCACAGCAGGGTGTGTTGGGGGAGCCCTGAGTGGCTGGACTATTTTCAGGGTGGGAGATAATGGGCAATTAGACCTGAGAACTGGATAGGGGCCAAGAATGCCAAGTTGAGCTTGGACTTCATCCCAAGGGCAGTTAGGAGCCACAGAAGGTTTTAGAGCAGGGGAGGGAATGGGCAACGTTTTAGACCTTGAGCAGCCCAAAGGAAGGATAGCTACCAGGAGACGGGCCCCTGGACACACACGGAGCTACTTGAGTGGTAGTGAGTTGCCTGTCGTGGGAGGCAGGCAAGTGAGGTCGATAGCCATCTTTCAAGAATCCCGGAAAAACAATTCTGATATTGGTCAGGGCCCAGGTGATCCTCCAAATTTCTTTTAAATTTCCAGGTACTGTGGGGTTTTTTGAATTATAATGTTTAAGATACTGTGATTCTGAGCTCTATGCCATTTGAGAGGGTGGGGATTCTCAGACTGATTCCTCCAAGACCCAGCAGTGACGAGGGCTGACTGGGAGTGTGGCCTCATTTAGCAGAAGTAGGGACATTGAGGCTCCAGGAGGCCCTACACTCAGGCCCCAGCAACCTGCCCACGTCCTGTGGTTGAGTTATGCACCCCACACCCTAGACACATCGCGGGTTCACCCGCCAGAGCCAGCGCTCAGTGTGTGGCCTGATCGGTCTGGACCTGAGCCACGTACTCTCATTATCGCAGTCCTTTGTCACCTAGCCTTTGGGGATGACCATGTAAAGTGGCAGGTATTAGAATGTGCCACAGAGGTGACTCGAGAGGCCGGAGACCCCTCTTCCATTCCTTTGGGCAGGGATAAGGCACCCCACCAGTCCCCCTCCATGACCCTTCACTGGTGGCTGCCCCAGGGGCTGCTGGGAGGTAGGCCGAGGCTAGTGAGGACTACTTTTCCCAGGATGCACGTTGGCCCCAGGCTGAGCAGGCCTTCCAAGGGCCAACCTAGGGGAGAACTTCCCAGCTGCAGGAGCCCAGAAGAGGAATATGGGTTCCCAGAGGGGCCCTAGGGGAGATCTGGTCCGGGGCAGCTGGGGAGATCGGTCACTCAACAAAAGCTCCTAGTGGTCCCCATGTGCCGTGCCCCATGCTGCACCCAGCATGGGACCCACTGGGATCCTAGAGAAAAGGCTTTAACTCCAGTGCCTAGTTGGCTCTCAAGGGACTTCCAGGCTGGAGAAGGGGAAACCGGCAGACCCTGGCCCTCTCTGCTACTTGGAGTCAGAGCCCAGGTGCAAGGAGCAAGTGGGGCTGGGGAAAGTTGGTCTCTGCCCACTGGATCAGAGAAGATGAATAGAGGAGGGGCACCAAAGCTGGGGCAATGATGGATGTGTAGGAGTTCGCAGTGGGGGTGGCTACATATTTTGCTAGTTTTAGAACCTTCTCCCTTTCCTGGAGGCCAAGGAGTCAGAATCCCTCAGGTCCCACTCAGCTCAGCTGATAGTTGAAACAGCCTTGCTGAATTATTGCCCTTAGAGACTGCCCATTTGAGTCAGACTTACCTGGGTTTGAGTCACTCAGGCACTCATGCCCCCTCTTTGAGACTCAGTTTACCCATTTGTAAAGCACAGATGTCATTCTCTCTCCCTTAGCGCTGAACATTTAAAGAAGAGGACACAGTTAACATGCTAGGCATAGTCCTGTTGTTTTTCTTCCTCTGGAAGAAGGAATAACTGAGAAGCAGAAACTTTGTGGCCTCTGGCCCTGATCTCATTTGGAGCTGTGTGGTCTTTGCCTTCACTTCATGAGGTGACAGATATTTAATAAGTGTCTTATCTACTAGGTGCGAGGTGCTGGGTAGCCAGCAATGACCAAGGCAGACTGGACCCTGCCTTTGTTGAACTCACAGCCTGGTGGGGACACAGATACCAACTAGGGAAATAGAGTAAATCAAGTATAATAAGTTTTCCGGGGCTGTCTTGGCTGATGGTGTCAAAGAGCGTGTCTCCAAGGAGGTGGCATCTGAGCTGAGTGGGACCTGGGAAATGAGATGGAGCCAGTCATGTGGAAATCTGGAGGAAGAGCATTCCAGGAAGAGGGTATAGGCAGTGCAAAGGCCCTGGGGTAGGACTCTGCCAGGTGCCTTGGATGCATTTGAGGCCTGCGTGGCTGGAACAAGAGTGAGTGAGGGGGAGGGAAGGAGGGGCTGGTCTTGCAGGGCCTTGGGGGCCTCAGGGGAAGACCTGGGTTTTTACCCCCAGTGAGGCTTGAACCCCAGAGGGCTGAGGGCCAAGGTGGCAGCACCCGACCCACAGCTCATAGCCCTCCTGTGGCTGCTACAGGGAGGACAGTCTGCGGGCAGCAAGGGCCAGAGCTGGGAGACCAGGACCGAGGCCTCTGTGCTGGTCCAGGTGAGCGATGATGGGGGCCGGCTGAGCTGAGGTAGAAGAGGGGAAAGACGTTGTGGATGGAGTCGATTTGGGACTTGCTTACAGAAGGAATCGGAGAGCCACAGGGCCCCTTTCGCTAAGGCAGAGGGAGTACTGTGGTTATGAGTGTCGTGGCTAGACTGTATGGCCTGGGTTCGAGTCCCAGCTTGGCCATTTCCTAGCTGTGCAAACTTGGGTCTGTCACTCACCCACTCTGGGCCAGTGTGTTCAACCATTAAATGATAAGAAGAACCCCTCCCCCCCACCCCACTTGTCCTTTCTGTACGGCCCACAGCACAGGGCTTGGAACGCAGTAAGTGCCCTTGAGTGTTTGCTGTCATTCCCCTTTTGAAGGTCTGAGCCCCAGGCTCTGGGGAGAAATGAGGCACAGATCGGGGTAGTAAATTCCCTGAGGTCACCCCGAAAATGGTCCTCTGGCCCTTACTGTCTTCTCTCCATTGACACACAGTTCTCACGCCCCATCCCCCAGAGCCCACGTCACTCTGCCAGCATCTCTGCCATTCCTGAGCCCTGACTCACCAGGACTTGTGGTCCACTCTGACCCCAGGGCTGTCCCCCAGGACCTATACCCCGCCTTTGTCTTCTTCAAGTTCATTTGCCAGGTCTTCCGTTCCCAGCAACACAGCACAGCCCTGCCAGCTTCCCGCCCAGCATCTCTGAGTGGTGTCCCCTCGCAGACCAGCCCTTCTTGTCCCGTCCACGTGGGGAATCCCTGTGGCTTCCCACTCAGGGCCTCTGGGGGAGGGGTAGAGTGACTGGAGGAATCTGGGTGGAGGGACCAACCTTCAGGAGAGGAGGACTCCCAGAATCCCAAGAAAGGAGGACCTGGCTCACCATCTTTTTGGACCCCAAGGGCAAGAACCAGATCTCAGTCCTCCCTAAAGTGGAGCCCGCTACAGCCAAGCCTCGCTCCCCTCTCTCCCCCAAACTGCGACCCAAGAGCAGGGCTCAGGTCCTCTGCATGGGCTTCCGCTTGGGGCTGAGGATGGGGTCTGTCTGCCCCCAGGCCTGTGCGGAATTCCCCACTTGGGAATCTGTGGGTGTCCGCCCCCCCAGCCCACTCTGGATTCCCCGGGAGCCCCCGGCCCCCTCGGGCGGCCCCCGCCCAGGCCCTCTAATTACCCGCTGGGTATAAATGACACTTTAATTTTCTCAGAATGGTCGCTGCATCGTGGAGAAAGCAGCCCCCCCCTTCCCCATTCCTAATTACAAGTTGCTGCTTCCGACTTGCCTCCTGGCGGCCCAATTTCCAAACAGTGATTAAAATTAATTACCCAGGGAACCCCCCCCCGCCCCCCGTCTGGGCCTGGAGCCCCGGGGGCCGGTCTGTGGTCCCCGCTTGAGGTCCTGTCTCTTCCACCTGTCCCCCACCCTGGCTCCCCGAGTGGCCTGGGGACAGGAGAGCCTCTCTCTGGGTCTCTGCTTGCTTGTCCACAAACGTGCATTTTGGGCTGCACAGCCTCGTCGACAGATGGCCCCTCCCGGGCACTCGGCAAGAGGCAGCGTGACCCCGCGGCCTGGTTTCGGACTCCAGCTGCACGCTTCCGTGCTGTGTGGCCTCGGCCGGGCAGCTTCCCGTCTCTGGGCCTGTTTTTCCACCCGCGACGCGGAGATGCTGGTGCTGATCTCCGCCTCGCTGGGTTGCGGTGGGCAGGAAATGAGTTCAGACACGCGAATCCTGGGGCCCAGCATGGAGCTTCTTGAAATCTGAGCTGAAATCCCTGCTCTCCTGGGCTGCGTGCGGAAGGAGGCAAGGAGGCGGAAGGAGACTCAGGAATTCTTGAGCCCCGTCGCCTTTGAAAGGGACTCTCGGCGTGAACTGAAGGTTTGCTGAACACCCAGCTCCGGGACGAGCCCTTGACATGCGCGAGCCCGGTCACGGCGGACCCTCTTGCCGCCCTGGTGCACAGTAGGTGCTCAGAACGTCCGGACGAATATGCCCTCGCAATTCTTTTGCAAGTAGGGACTGTTCAGGGGACGCTCGCCGGGCTGGGATTCGTGGAGTGCCTACTGTGTGCCCCGGAGCTGGCTTTGTGGGCCCCAATGGCAGAGGAGGGCTGCTGCGCCCCCCACCCCACCCCGGGATGGCCAGAGATGAGTTAACTGGCATCCAGAAGCCTTTGCAGGGCGAGGGGGCCTCTCTCCCCAGCCCCTCCGTGGCCGGGGCCCCAGGGACTCCCTCTGGCTGCCCTGCCAAGTTCCTAGACAGCCCCGAAGCCTGACGGGGCGGCCACAGGGGGCGACTGAGGCAGCTGGAGGAGGCAGCTGTAAGCAGAGCTGGTAACCAGACCTGGAAGGCGCAGGGGCCCGGCTGCTGGGCTGGGTCACTCGATCCCCCCGGGGACACCGGGCCCCGGAGCTGGAATCCTGGGGCCGGCAGGCGGACAGCAGCCCCTTCTATGGAGCTGGAAACGGGCATCCCGCCCCCACTCCAGGCCATAGCAGATGGAGAAACAGGGACTCTGAGCCTGGCCTAGAGTCACCGAGTCCCCTGCTGCGGCCCAGCGGGACCCAGAGAGGGTGAGCTGCCGGCCCAAGGCCGCCCAGCGAGGCCATCGCGCGTCCAGTGAGCCCTCGCGTACCGGGCCCTGGTGTGGTGCCTTAATTCACAGAGGAGAAAATCGAGGAGCAGTGTCCGGTCTGGAGAAGGTGGAGAATCCCAGGGTCCTCTCTCGAGATAGGGCAGCCTCCCTCCACCCGCTGGGACCTTCCCACTGCTCCGGGAACAGTTCGAGCCCCCGGGCCTTTGTCCTTGCTGAGCACCCTTCCCCACATCTTCACCACTGTTCCCTCCTCAACCCTCAGGCTGCAGCTGAACTGTCCCTCTCCCAGGGGTCCCCCAACCCCGGGCCTGAGCAGCCCCTTTGCCACCCCCTGCCATTCTTACCGCCCTTTGGTGACATGCGTACCCTCCTGTCTCCCCCTGGAGTGGGGGCCCCTACAAGGCCAGGGCTTTGCCACTGTTTTGGTCACTGCTGCGTCCCCATGTCTGAACCGTCAGTGCCTAGCACACAGCTGGCGCACAATAATTGCTCATCTAAGGAGTGAGTGAGTAGCTCCCAGTGTAGGGTACAGGGAGCCCGAGCTGGAAACAGAGGCTCCCAGGCTGGTGGGGCTGGTGGCTGGGGGACCCATGGGACACCGAGGCTCAGCCAGGGCAGTCAAGGAGGGCTTCCTGGAGAAGGGGACATCCACATGTAGCTGATATAGACGGCAAACCAGAGTTGGCTGGAGGGCTTCAAGGAGCAAAAAGCAAGGTGACTGTGCTATGTCTGCGTGACTGGAGGGGGGTGTCCTGGGGAGGAACTGGGCCTGAGAAAGCTGAAGATGTCCCCCGGGCAGAGGGGACAGCCTGAGCAAAGAACCGAATGTGGGACTGGTGGATTCTGGGCATGCCTGGCAGGAGATGAGAGCAAGTGAAGGTTAAGGTCACTCCCGGGGTGGGAGGTGTCCTTAAATGTCAGTGCACAGAAATCGGCTCTTTCTTCTGTGGGGTACTAGGGAGCCATCGCACGCCTTTGAGTGTGGCCTGGGCTGAGCTTGCGAATATTTGCTTGGAAGAAGAAGGAGAGGAGGGTGGCATTGCCCTTCAAGCCCAAATTCTCAAAAGCCCAAGCAGGAAATGCCCAGGCCCAAGGTGGGACCAAAGCTCCAGCCCCCAGGCTTTTAGCTTCTGGGAGCCTCTGGAAGCAAGAGGGATTTTAGATAGATCGAAAGTAGAACTTCCTTGCTAAGGCGGAGAGGTTGGGGGAAAACTCCCTAGCTGTGGGCTTATTTCTGGAGCTGGGCCGTCAGCAGCAGCGGCCACTGGCCACGCGTGACTGTCGAACCACGTGTGGCTGGCCCGAAACGAGCTATGCTCTAAATGTAAAACCCATACCAGATTCCAAAGATTAAATGAGAAAAACGGCATGTCGAAATGTCTCGTTAACCATTTTTACATTGATTACTGGGGGAAATAACAGTATTTCGGATCTATTGGGTTAAGTAAAACACATTATTAAAATGAATTTCCCCTCTTGAGTGTGGCCCCCCGGAAATTGAAAAGGACACGTGTGGGCGCAGTTTTCTGTTGGATGGCGCTGGTCTACACCGCCTCCTCCCATCGGCAGCGTGGTTGGTTTGGACGGGTACTCACCTGCTGCTTATCAGTGGGACAACCAAGGCCCATGCGGGGGAGGGGACCATGGGGTGGGGGAGGGGGGCAGAGCCGGGATTTGAACCCGGGCCGCGCAATGCTGGAGACCTCACCACTAACCTGGAGCTCTTCAGCTAACGGTGTGGTCTGTCTAGCCCGCATTCTGGGCCTCGGTTTCCCCAACCCAGGGGCTGGCCAGCCTGGTGCCCACCGTGGATTGAGGTCCTCGGAAACTATGTGATGGTTTCCGAAAGCCCAGAAAGCCATCGCAGGGGGTGGTGGCAGGCAGCCGCTTCATGGGGGGGATGGGTGTGTGAACTCTGACACCCGGGCGTGTGCACACACGGGCAGGCGGCCCGCCACGGCTGGGGCCCACACATGCGTCACGGTTGCATCAGTGTGAACGCACAGAGGCTGTTACACGCCGTGGATGTTGGGGCCTGTGGACATGCGCTGGGGACCCACACACCTATGGACGCGGCCCAAGGGGAACCAGGGAAGAGGGCAGATCCGGAGTCCACTCCTGATGCTGACGCTTAGTTCATTCACTTACAACAAGCCATTATTGAGCACCAGGGGTGTACGAACACGCATCTGTACTTTCACAGGCCTCGCCGTCCGGGGGCCGGGGGCAGATGGGCTCTGGACGGGCTGATAGGTGGGTGATTATTTTGTTTGGGGTGCCCATGTACCCATGCTGCTCCCTGCGAGATCTTACTAAGGGTTGGCTCTGGTTGGGTTGGGCGGGGTTGAGGCGGGGCTTGAGGCTCTGCATTTCTTTTTCTTTCTTTTTTTTTAAAGATTTTATTTATTCATTTGAGAGAGTGAGAGAGCACGAGCAGGGCGTGAGGCAGGGAGAGAGAGAAGCAGATCCCCCGCCGAGCTGGGAGTTGGATGAAGAGGGGCTGGACGCGTGGGGCTGGATCCCAGGACCTAGAGACCACGACCTGAGCCAAGGCCGCTGCTCGGCCATCTAACCCCCTGGGCGCCCCGTGGGGGCTTTGCATTTCTAAGGGCTCCAAGTGAGGCTGCTACTGCTAGCCTGGGAACCGCATTCAGAGGAGCAAAGGATCTAAACTGAACCCTTTGAGAGTGTGATACTGGGTGGGGAGGGGCGTAGGGGTGCAGGGAAAGGGTAGAGGCTCCTGGCGTCTAGGGAGGTAGGGCTGGGGGGCCGTCTCTGAAGACAGGGCATTGCAGCAGGGACCTGAAGTAAGGACAGATGGGGTTATCCTTCCCTGGGGCCCCGGGGCAGGATCGCACCTGCCCTGTAGGAGGGCGCCCGTGTGGCTGGAGCAGAGTGGGCGAGGGGACGATGGAGAAGAGGGGAGGGCGGGGAGGGGGCTGGTGACAGGTCGTGCAGGGTCTTGGGGGCAGTTCTGAGGAAGATTAGACCCTGGAGGGCCGACCTAACTCAGTGTTCACAGGCGCCCTCTGGTGGCCACTGTGGGGAAGACAGACGGTGGGATTGGAGGCAGGGGTGAAGGCAGGAGCCTGGGACCAAGGTGGAGGGGACTGCGCGGGGCAGTGGGGGGCGGGGGGGGGGGAGACGATGGGGGCTGACCAGGAACGGACTGGACAGGAGTGAGAATTCTGGATGAACTTGAAGTCAGAGCCCAGGGGACTTGCCGGCATTGGGCGTAAGGGTGAGGGAATAAGGCTGGGGGTCGGGTGTTGGGGGAGCTGGGGGATGATTCCCGGGCAGGGCCTGAGCCATCAGCTGAGGCAGGGGTGACCGAGGAGCCACCCGCTGGGGGTGGGAGCATCAGCTGCGAGTCAGGAGATGGGCGTCATCCCTAAGTTCAGCACCGTTCTGGTGAAAACTCCAACAGGGTTTAATCTGTAGTTTGAAACTTACCAGCTGACCCTAGAATGTATACTGAAGGCCCCAGGCCAATGGTAGCCCAGACACCCTGGCTTGACGAAGTGCCAGGTGGGAGATATCTTCCAGAAGGAAACTGGAATGTATGTCAAAGTTACAATAACTAAGGGCCAGGGAAGCCGAGAAGCCGTCCAGTCCAGGGGCTCCCCGAGGACCCGAGGAGGTAAAGGAGGGTGGCTTTGAGGGCCTTCTGCCTCTGCCTCAGTCTTCTCATCTGTACAGTGGGACCAGGCGCTGTGAGTTGGAGTGATGGTTGGAGTTCCTGCAGAAAGGTCCTGCCACAGCGTGGGGCTCCTGGATGGGGCTGTCGTTCCGTGGCCTTCTGACCGTCCCTCCCGTATGTCCCCAGGGACGCAGGCAGGAGGCACACCCCTTCCACGGGCAGGCAAACATGTGGGTGAAGGGGTGCTCCCCCGCGCCGCAGGGTGCACAGGCTGGCCACGCGGCTCCCCCCATCTGGCCCAGGTGGGGGCTCCCAGTGGCCAGGTGCTCAGGCAGGTGGTGGGGCTTCATCCGGGCGGGCGGGCGCCGGGTGGCGGCTGACAGAGGCGCCTCGAGTTTCATGGAGAGAAACAGATGGTCTTGAGGGGGGTGGGGGAGGGGCCGAGGCCTCCAGGAACTCCAGGTCAGGGGGTAAACGGAGGCCAGGTACAGTGAGTTGGCCCCAGCATGGCCCGGACTCCCCAAAAAGAGCATGTGGGGTTCAGTTCTGGATTATAATCAAAATAATGTTGACTGAGCAGGTTTCAGCCTTATCTCCTCTGTGTCCATGACGTCGTGGCTCCGAGCCTCAGTTTCCCCATCTGTATAAGGGACGTATGAACAGCACCCACTCTTGGGTGTGTCATGTGGATTAAATGAGTTAATTTAAGTTTTTACAATGCCTGGCATATAGTAAGTGCTTGGTGTTTGCTACCTTTATTATTTATTGAGCTCCTACTGTATGCAGGGCCCTGTGCTGGGTACTGGGGACACGGTGGTGACCAGGACCCTGTCCTGCCCTCTCAGGAGGCTCACAGTCCAGCGGGGAAGACAGACAGCCAGGCAGTTAGAAGGTAGGGAATGGGGGACACACAGGCACGTGGGAGCCTGGAGGAAACCCATCTGGGCTGATCTGGGAAGGCTTCCTGGAGGAGGTGTCTGAGAGGAGCAAGTTTACCAGGTTCGTGGGAGCAGGAGGAAGGTGTGCCAGGCAGAGGGAATAGCATGCGCAGATGTCCAGAGGTGGTGATAGAATAGAGGGGAGGAGGAGCCGGGACTTCATTTTGAGGACAGCGGGGAGCCATAGGAGGGTTTAGAGCAGAAGTTCTCAGCTGGGGCTGCTTTTGGTCCCCAGGGGACACTGGATAAATGTCGGGGGAAATCTGTGGTCGTCACACCGGAGGTTCTCCTGGCATCAAGTGTGGGGGGGACAGGGGTGGTGCTCAATGCCCCACGGTCCCCAGGACGGCCCCCCAGAGAATAGTCGCCCTGAATATCAATGGTGCCAAGGAGAAGAGACCCTGATTTAGAGCAGGAAAAATATGTGAGATTTGAGTTCTGGGAAGAGTCCTTTCCTCCCTTGAGGATACTGAAGGGGCAGGACTGAAGGCCGGGAGACCGGGCAGGAGGTGGGGACTGGGCTACAGGGCACTCAGGGGACAGGGAGGTCAACACCCATTCTTTGGGTAGGGGACGCCGCTGTCCTTAAGCCAAGGAACAGGTGGGGAAACAGGTCTGGGCAAGAACAGGCCAGTGTGGGTCCAGGGGACCTTGGACGGGTCTGTGGGGCAGGCGGTCAAAGAGCGCAAATGAGCCCCTTCCCAGCCTCCAGCTGCTGCATCACGAAGTTAAGAAAACCAGGAGAAAAAGCTCGCCATGAGGTCACATCCTGACCTGGGGCTTCAGTCTGCCTGTCCGTGAACTTCGGTATTAAGTAACGGCTAGCCTGTCCGGGTTGAGGGTCAAGGGCATGGGCTGGGTGATTGTTGATCTTGTTGTGGTCATGAGGGCGCACAACACCCAGGAGCAAACTGCTGGGGCCGGAGAGCCCTGGGTTCGACCCAGCTGCTGCATCCTCTCCGGCCGGACCGTAGCCCCCAAGTCAGACGCTCAGTCTTCACATCTGCAGAATGGGCTCTTTACGCCACTCCTGCTGGAGCCAGCGTTGGGGTGGGGCTCTGCGAAGTAATTCCCGGAAATCACGCAGCCCCCGTTTCTGGTACTTACCATGGCAGCAGCAACCACAGGGAGCATAATAATTAGCGCTCACGGAGCACTTGCGCTGTGCCAGGTTCTGTGCTGATACCCGCCCCAGGCCTGTGAGATCGGGTCCACTCCCATGCCCGTATTACAGATGAGGAAACTGAGGCCCAGGGGCAGAACCTGTCCAAGGTCACACAGTGTGTAAACGGCGGAGCTGGGATTGGAACCCTTGCAGCCTGGTTCGGGGGCCCTGTGTGGCCAGTGAGTGGAAGCTTTGGAAGGTTCTTACGTTAAATATTAATAGTCCAGCCTTAGAAAGGAAGGGACCCTGACCCCTGCCACGGCACGGAGGGACCCCGAGGACCCTGGGCTCAGGGAGAGGACCCAGACCCAGAAGGACCCAGCCCGCAGGACCCCGCTCCCGGGAGGGCCCCAGAGGAGTCCCGTCCACACAGACAGAGAGGAGAGGGTGGGAGCCGGGGCTGGGGCGGGGGGTGCGGAGTCCGTGCTTCACGGGGACAGAGTCTCCATGTGGAGAGATGGAAAGTTCTGGAAACAGAGGGTGGGGAATGTTTGCACAACAGCAGGAGTGCTCAACTGAGCTTAAAATGGTTAAAAATGGTTAAGATGGTAAGTTTATGGTATATACATTTAACACAATATAAAAAGAAAAATGTTTATTAAAAAAAAAGAGAGAGAGCACCTGAGAGGCCGGGCTGACCCAGGCAGGTGTTGTGGGGGAGGAGGCTGGGGAGGAGGGCAGCGGCTTGAGGGCGGACGGAGTTGGCAGCAGCAGGCTGGACGCCTCACCGGGGGGCCTTGACTGCGAGGCAGGGACCGGGACCCAGACCGGGGTCACTGGAAGCAACGGGAGGCCGCGGAGCAGGGGAGGAGCCAGGGAAGGAAGCTCTTAAGGAAGTAGAGGCCTGTCTCACGGACACGTGGGATCCGGGCAAATGGTGAGTCACAAATCCTGGAAGTTCAGGGTCATAAAGAGGAAGTTCTGCTGGTCCACGCGAGGCCTTCCTGTTTTTTGGCCCTGAATTCTCAGAGGCAGGCGCTCCAGGGCCAAAGTTCCCGCACCACCTTCACCTCCGGTGGCTCAGAATCCAGGAGCTCTGAGGCCGGGACAGGGCGTGGCGATGTCCCTGCTACCCAGACGGGGAAACTGAGGCACAGGGCTTGCCTGAGGCTTCCCAGAAGGACGAGGCTGCAGGTTTCTTGCTCAGGACCTCCAGGCTGCACCCCTGCTGGTAGGGGTGAGGAGGGCTGGGTTCCAGAGGGTGAGCTCTGCTCACACTTCCACTGACCGATCATCACCCGGAGGGAGTCTCCACGCCGCACGACCAGGCCGGTTCTTCAAATTACCTTGAACAGGAGCAAGAAGCAAGCTCCCTTGAGAGGTAGTGAGGTGCCCGTGACAGAGGTATTCCAGCAGAGGTCAGAAAGGCTGGACTTGGGAAGGAAGTCAGACTCACCGGGGCCCCTCTGAGGCCCCTGGCCAGCTGGAACATTCTACAGTTCTAAAGTATGGCAATTCCCAGATTATGGTTTATAAAATTCCGAGAGACCGAAAAAAAGTTTTTTTGAGCCTTTCATTTTAACATTGTTGTGTTGGTTTTTTTTTTAAGATTTCATGTATTTATTAATTTATATGACAGAGCGAGCAAGCGGTGGGGCGGGGAGGAGCGGAGGGAGAGGGACAAACGGACTTGGTGCCGAGCAGGGAGGCCCAGGCTGGGCTAGAACTCATTGCCCTGATACCACACCTGAGCAGAAATCAAGAGTCGGTTCCTTAACCGACTGAGCCATCCACGCGCCTCAGGATTGTTGCGATGTAATTGTAAGAATTCTTGAGTGTATGTTTTGAGATTGAATTATTTAAGTACGTGTTGTTAAGTGCTGTGTCTATCATTATCGTGATTTTTTAAAAATTATTTAATATAATTTCATTTCAAAGTAGTTTGAATACTGTCCTTATTAGCTTTTGGTTAGAAACCGTTTCCGGAGCTCTCACTGCGAAGTGGTCAGAAAGTCCTTCTGATAATTAAATAAGGGCTGACGTTACTATTATTGCCGCGGTTGGCGTTATGTTTTATTATTGTCTTGAAGGAGAGTGTTTTTGGCACTTGAAGATCCTGACCACTGCGGCTCGCGTGCGCCATCTCGCGGCGGAGGGCGGGAATGCAGACTGCGCCTCTCACTGCCCGGCCCCTCGCCCGCAGGTCTCATTTCTCGTCGCCAGGACCTCGCCATGCGGACCCCGCGAGCGCCCCCTCCTCGCCCGGCCCCACTGCTCCTACTGCTGCTACTGGGGGGAGCCAACGGCCTCTTCCCCGAGGAGCCGCCGCCACTTAGCGTGGCCCCCAGGGACTGTGAGTGGGGGTCCTGAGGGAGGAGGGAGGGGTCTCACTTCTCCGCGGGGTCTGCTGCCCACTCCCCCCAGGGGCTCACCAGACCAGGCTCACCCCAGCCCTGGATCACCGCCGTCCCCAACCCCTCCCCCAGACCTGAACCACTACCCCGTGTTCGTGGGCAGCGGGCCGGGACGCCTGACCCCCGCAGAGGGTCCTGACGACCTCCACATCCAGCGAGTACTGCGGGTCAACAGGACCCTATTCATCGGGGACAGGTATGAGGGACCTTCGCGCAGTGTGCACGGGGAGGTGCGGGGAGCCAGTGGGAGCATTTGGGGGAGGTTTGCGTGATGGGTCATATTGTTTGGCTGGAGTTCAGATCGGCATCTTTGGGGTGGATCCTTATAAGGGGTGCTGACCGGACTCCACCTGTTACAGCCGGGAGTCCGCTGTGGTGTGTCCACAGGTGGGGACAGTTCCTTGGTCAGGATTCCCTGGGTCTCTACAGAGGGTGCTGATGTGGGGCTCCAGGGCTTCTCCGAGAAGGTGACATTTAAGTTGCGGCCTGAGTGATGAGCCAGCCACGGGGACATCTTGGGGGAGAGAGAGAAACGGGGGCGCAGAGCACAATCTGTGCAAAGGTCCTGGAGGCAGGATCCCGCCTGGCATGTTGGAAGACCATTGAGGAGGCCCGATTGGCTAGGGCAGAGTGGGTGAGGGGGAGACGGGGAAGAGGGGAGGGCAGGGAGGGGACCCGGCAGATTGCGCAGGGTCTTGTGGGCCTCAGGGAGGACTTGGGCTTTTACCCCAGTGAGCGGGGAGCGGTAGAGGGCTGTGGGCAGAGGAGTGGGTCCTGACTCAGGTGCTCAGGGGTGCCTTCCGATGGCTGCTGCGGGAAGGACGGACGGAGGGCTGGAGCCGGGGGACCCAGTGACTGCCCTGGCTCCGGTGGACGAGGTGGTGGCCGTGGAGTGCATGAGAAGTGGGTACGTTCTTGGTGGACATTAAAGGCAGAGCTGACAGTACTGGCTGATGTGTGGGAGGCGAGGAGAAGCGGCAAGTTGAGGGTGTCTCCCAAGTTGTGACCTCCGCCCCTGAGACAGGGCGGTCTCAGCCGAGATGAGCGACAAGACAGAAGCACGTGTGGGGCACAGTCGGGTGCAGCGGGGCCAAGCTGAGTGTGAGACGCCCGGGAGCCCCCCACAAAGGGACATTCAGGATCAGCTGGGCCCCCGAGTCTGAAGCCCGGGGGAGGGCTGGGCTGGAAACAGAATTGTGGGTGTCGTCCTGCCATAGACAGGGGGGTGGGCCTGGGGGTGGGGGGGTGGACAAGGCTGCCCAGGAGGGGAGTGAGTGGGGAGGGAAAAGGCCCAAGGACCCCAGCTGGGCACCAGGGGAGGTGGGGTGGGAGACTGCAGGGGCGGGAGAGGTGGGAGGGGAGACGGGTCCCTGTGGAGCTCCCCGGAGAAGGAGGGGGGCCGGGCCGGTGAGGCAGTGCGTGAGGGAGAGGAGGACAGAGAAGTGACTGGGGGACTTCACTTTGACCAAGACAGTTTCTGGGGCGGCGGTGGGGGAGGGAAGAGCCTGGGGGAGACTGAGAGGTGGTGGGAGGGGCACCCGATGGCACCTGATGAAGGGCATGGGACAGTTCATCACGTTGGGGGTAGGCCCCCAAGGCCATGGGGCCTGTAAGCGTGATATGGCGGTCAAGGAGTATGGGGTGTGCTCGGACCTGTGGGTCATTTTAGGGCCTGAGGAGGCATGTGATGGCATGCACAAGCATGATCGGCTTGGAGTCGTAGGGGGCTGAGGCACTGGCACACCCCCGCGTGTTACGTGTGGGACGCACCTGCCGCCAGGAGAATGGAGAGTGGGGGAGGGGGGCCGGAGGCTCCCATCCTCACTAGCAGCTCCTCTCCCCTAGGGACAACCTGTACCGGGTGGAGCTGGAGCCCCCCACGACCACGGAGCTGCGGTACCAGCGGGTGAGGAGGGGGCCCAGGTGGGAGGGGTGGGGGCGTCACTTGAGGCTCCTGCCGGGGGGCCCAGACCCGGTCCTGGGGAGCAGGCATTGGGCGGCAGGGATCCTGCTCTCCTCACCACTCCCTCTGCTCTCAGAAACTGACCTGGCGCTCCAACCCCAGTGACATCAACGTGTGTCGGATGAAGGGCAAGCAGGAGGTAAGTGGGCCCTGGCCACGCCTACATCCACGCCCCAACCCGGCCCAGCAAATGGGCAGTGGTCCTCTACGAACATCCCCCCCCACCCTCGCGTTGCCATGGCTACGCCGGGAGCCTGGCCACGCCCCCAAGTGGTCCTCAGGCACGGCCACGCCCATAGCCTTGCTCTCGCCGATACTCTATCCCTTCAGTGGCCACCGATGCAAAGTATTTTGGCGCCTTGGCTGGCTCCTTAGTCACTTGGAAGATCCAGTCCCTTTTCAGCCCCTGATGTGGTCCCAGTCCTGACCACGCCCATATCCCCGGCCCTGCCCTGCAGGATCTACTGTGCACGCCCACAGCCGGGGCCACGCCCACCATGGCTTCTGTCTTTCCCACCTCCCAAACCCCAGGGCGAGTGTCGAAATTTTGTAAAGGTGCTGCTTCTTCGGGACGAATCCACGCTCTTTGTGTGCGGTTCCAATGCCTTCAACCCCGTGTGTGCCAACTACAGTGTGAGTCCCCACCCTTCCCAGCCCTGGTGCCCCAGGGCCAACCTCCTGGTCTTGGCTCACCTGCCCTCTGCTGGCCCAGCCCTTTCCCCAGACCACATCACCTCCTACGGGAAGGCTTACTGGATATACCCTCCTCGGCCCCTCACAGAGCTGGATAGGAGGCTTCCAAAGGAGATTGGGAACCCATAGCTACTTAAGCTACAAGCCAGTTACAGGATTAATTGGAATTGACTCTTAGACCTATTCGTAGAATAGTGAACTAAGCCCTAGATTAAGTGGCTGACCAAATCACACAGCATCCAAGGTGGAGGTGAGATTCCTCATTGGGGGGGTGCTGCCAGGGGTGGCCAGGGGCTCTGTCACTCAGGCCCCGTCCCCTCACTGCAGATGGACACACTGCAGCCCCTCGGGGACAACATCAGCGGCATGGCCCGTTGCCCATACGACCCCAAACATGCCAACGTTGCTCTCTTCTCTGGTGAGTGTCCCCAGTTCTGATGATCTGATGGGGCCCCAGCCCTGACCAGTGTCCCCCTCTTGGAGTTGAAGTTGAAGTAATGTTGAAGGTGACTCTGAAAGAGAGAATCTCGGCCATGGTCAGCACTCAGCCAAGGTCAGGGCTCAGCTGGGGGAGCTGGAGTTCAGCCTGGGCTTGGGGTTAAATGGGGTCAGGGCTCAGCCTAGGGACAGGAGCTTCCTTGGGCTCTGGGCTCAGTCTTGGAAGATCAAGTTTGGACCCACCCCGCCCCTGGCCTCTGTGATGTAACTTTTCACCTGCTTCCCCCAACTCATGCCCATCCAGAAGGGATGCTCTTCACCGCCACGGTTACCGACTTCCTAGCCATCGATGCTGTCATCTACCGCAGCCTGGGGGACCGGCCCACTCTACGAACTGTGAAACACGACTCCAAGTGGTTCAAAGGTGGGGCAGACATTCATCACATCCCCCCACCAGAAAAAGAGTTCCAGAGGAGATGGGGAGGGGACCCCTGTCTCTTCTTGGGAACCTACTGATCTCTTTGAAGATAAAGCTAGAGGAAGGATGTCAGTTGGATCTAAAGTAGAACTTGCTGGAAATGGGTGGTTTGGAAGCCTGAAATGGAACTGCAAGAGGGGTATAGTGGGAACTTAGCTCTTCAACACATGAGGGAGGAAGGTGACAGAAATAGTAGATGTTGCTGTTTGTGGAGGGTAGACACGGTGATTTTAGGGTTCTGACACTCAGCACCCCCCTAAAACCTTTGAGTCTATTTTGTTTTGCCTGGGTAATCGGCCAACGTCCCCCCTTCATTGTAAAAGCATTCACCCGAGCTGATGTATTCACAGCCCCAGAAACTCTGTTTCCCATGCCAGGGGCTGGGTTCTGACCCCTCCTCTCCTACAGAGCCCTACTTTGTGCACGCTGTGGAGTGGGGCAGCCACATCTACTTCTTCTTCCGGGAGATTGCGATGGAGTTTAACTACCTGGAGAAGGTGAGGTCCTCTCTCTCCCACCCCCCTGAGAGGCACTGGTGTGGGGCGGGGGCATGGAGCTGAGAGGCTCTGGTCGTGGGGAGCAGGGAGTAGGGGTGGATCCATGACTCTCAACCTGTGAAAGAGGTTGCACCCTCCCCCTCTGGTCCTCAAGACCCTCCACTCCAGCCAGGACCAGGCCCTCGAGGCCGGAAGACATTCATGCAGGGGCCTTGGTGCACACGGCCCTGGGTGAGGTTCGTGGGTATGAAGGCAGGTAACACCTCTGGGTTCCAGTCTTGGTGTTGTTGCTGTTCACCCATCCACTACCCAGCTCTCAACCACTTACCCATCCTTTGTCCACTGTCCGCCCATCTGTCTACTCACCCTCCTTCTCAGCCACCTTCTCACTCACCCATCTGTGTTCTTGAGCCCACCCGTAATTCCATCCACTCATGCATCCATCTACCCATTGACCCACCTGCCCACCCATCCATTCGACCATCATCCAACCATCCATCCATCCATCTGCTCATCTACCCTACCTCCCATTCATTTCCTTACTCACCCATTTATCCAGCTACCTGTGCGTTCATTCATATACCTAACCATCCACTTACCTATTCTCTTCAGTAGCTCATTCATCACCTCATCTATCTGTCCACCCTTTGGTATATCCAATTGTCTGTCTCCCCTTCTTCCTCATAATTTGTTTACCCACGCCATTCAACATTCTGTCTACCTGTCTAGGGACAGGAGCTTCCTTGGGCTCTGGGCTCAGTCTTGGAAGATCAAGTTTGGACCCATCTGTTCATCCATCTACCCATTCATCCTCTCATCCATCTACCCATTCATCCAGTCACCCATTCATCTGTTCAACCATCTACCCATTCATCCTCTCATCCATCTACCCATTCATCCATCCACCCATTCATCTGTTCATCCATCTACCCATTCATCCACTCATCCATCTACCCATTCATCCTCTCATCCATCTACCCATTCATCCACTCATCCATCTGCTCATGCATCAACTCATCTGTCTACTCATCTACTCATCCATTGATCTGTCCTTATGTTCTTCATCTGCCCATCCATCTATTCCTCCTCCATCCAACCACCCACTTATCCACTTACCCATCCATCCATCCATGCACCCACCCATTCATCCATATACACATCCTTCCATCCATCCATCCATCCATCCATCCATCCATCCATCGTCTCCTACATTATTTTTCCTCACTGTCCAATCATTATCTCCTTCAAATTCATTCATCTATCCATCCATCCGTCTACTAATCCATCCATCCTGCCATCCCTCCACCTGCCCATCTATCCTATCCCTCACTCCATGCAGGTAGTTGGACAGTTAAGTGTGAATGCTTCCATTTGCTACTAATGTGATGCTGGACCAGTCACTTCTCTTTCTCTGGTCCTCAGTTTCCCCTTCTGTACAATGGGGATATCAGTCCCCTCCTTTGTAGAGTTTGGGAGGAATGTAGGAGATAATGAGGGTTATGTTCCTGGTACATAGTGAGCGATCTGTAAACACGTGAGATTCAGATGGGGATAGCCACGGTTGCCATGACCATCCCTGACATCCCCATGTCTCCAGCTGGGGAATACGGTGCTCAGAGAAGTATGGTGACTGTCTGGGGGGGTCACACAGTGAGCTAACAGACTCCTCCATCCCGGACTGGGTGATGGCCAGCGCGGCCTGCAGGCAGCCTTCCCGGACACGGGGCTCAGGCCCCCATTTTATCTGCTGTCGCACCAGGTGGTGGTGCCCCGCGTGGCCCGGGTGTGCAAGAACGACCTGGGAGGCTCCCCTCGGGTGCTGGAGAAGCAGTGGACGTCCTTCCTGAAGGCGCGGCTCAACTGCTCTGTGCCCGGGGACTCCCACTTCTACTTCAACGTGCTGCAGGCCGTCACGGGTGTGGTCAGCCTGGGGGGCCGGCCCGTGGTACTGGCTGTTTTCTCCACCCCCAGCAACAGGTCAGAGGGCCCCAAGGGGAGCAGACCGGGGCACTGGGGGGACAGGAGCGGAGAGCTCCCACATTCGTCATACATTCCCTGGGTCCTGGGCTAGACCAGATTTGACTCCTGAGTGGCACCAGCCCTGGGCTGGGGTGGGACAGAGCCAGCTACTGACTCTCCATGGCCCTTTGGTCAGAAGGGGCCAGATCGGGGGTGTCCTCATTCTCTGCCTTTAGAGGAGGGGGTCGGGGAGGGCTTCCTGGAGGAGGGGACATTGGAACAAGCCACCAATGGGCGTGAGATGGCAGGAGAGGGAAAAACATTCCAAGCTGACGGAGTAGCATGTGCAAAGGCCCTGAGTTTGGTATGTTTAAACAATAGGGAGGAGGCCCCGGGGCTGGAGAGGAGGGGGCAAGGGGGAGAGTAGAGGACATGAGGGAAGAGAGGTGGCGAGCCACTGGGAGGAGCCTGGACTATGTCCTGAGAGCTGTAGGGAGCCCTGGGAGAGTGAAGAGCAGAAGAGACAAGGTCAGATGTGCATTTTTGAAAAGCCCCCTGGGGCATGGGTTGAGAGGGCGCAAGAGTGGCATCTGGGAGACTGGACGTCCAGGCAAGTGATGACGGGCGGCCATGGAGGGACACGGGTGGCTGTGGAGGAGCCGGCCTGTGGTCCAGTCTGAGCCCTGTTGAGGAAGCAGGGTGACCGGATTGTCTGGGTGGCATCTCTGGCCCAGGGGACGGAGCATCTGACAGCTTCACCGGGACAAAGGCTCTCGGGCACGCTGGTCCAAGGCAGCGCCCTCCACCAGGCTCACCGCCGTCTCTCACCTAACTCCTCCAGCATCCCCGGCTCAGCTGTCTGCGCCTTTGACATGACTCAGGTGGCCGCTGTGTTTGAAGGCCGCTTCCGTGAGCAGAAGTCCCCCGAGTCCATCTGGACACCCGTGCCGGAGGATCAGGTGCCAAGGCCCCGGTGAGAGCCCCCTTGATCCTGAGCCAGGTGCCGGGGTGGGGTCCTGACCCTAGGACAAAGGGCTGGGACTTCCAGGTGGCTCTGCGTGGCTGAGTTCGGCTGTACCCATTACCCAGATGCGGAAAACTGAGGCCCTTTGTGCAGGGCAGCCGGTCCCCGCGGCAAATCAGAGCCCCTGTGCAGGGCTGGGCGCGTCTGCCCTGACCACCACTTCCTCCCCACCTAGACCCGGGTGCTGTGCGGCCCCCGGCATGCAATACAACGCCTCCAGCGCCTTCCCCGATGAGATCCTCAACTTTGTCAAGACCCACCCCCTGATGGACGAAGCAGTGCCCTCTCTGGGCCACGCGCCCTGGATCGTGCGGACTCTGATGCGGTCAGTCCCCAGGCACGGCTGGGGTCCCAGGGCGGGGGCTGTGGGTGGTGGCGAGGGCCCAGGCCGAGGTGACAGGTGCAGAGGAAGCTTGGGGCCACCTGTGGGCACGAGGGCAAGGGGGAGAGCGGTCCCGCTGCAGCGAGGCCCCTCCAGACAGCTAAGCAGGCAGGGACCCGGGGCCGGGGGGAGGGAGGTGAAGGGGGAGACAGGCGCAGGCTGGGGCCCAGCTTGGGGGTCCGTCTCTCTGTGCTGGGCTCCCATGTTCCCACGTCCACCTTGCCTGGCACGGGTGGTGTCTCTACACGTGCCTAGGGCCCCACAGGAGCTCTGGGACCAGCCTCACCCCTGCCTACCCCGGCCCCAGGCACCAGCTGACGCGCGTGGCTGTGGACGTGGGCGCTGGTCCCTGGGGCAACCACACCGTTGTCTTCCTGGGCTCTGAGGTGGGCACCGTCCTCAAGTTCCTCATCTGGCCCAACGCCAGCACCGCGGGCACCACTGGGCCCAGTGTCTTCCTGGAGGAGTTTGAGACCTACCGGCCAGACAGGTGGAGGGAGCAGCGGTCGGGAGGTGGGACTGGTGGGCCGGGCCATGGGGCTCGTCCTGGGGTCTCACCAGTCTGCTCACCCGCAGGTGTGGACGGCCGGGCGGCAGCGAGGCAGGGCGGCGGCTGTTGAGTCTGGAGCTGGACACAGCCTCAGGTGGCCTGCTGGCAGCCTTCCCCCGCTGTGTGGTCCGCGTGCCCGTGGCCCGCTGCCAGCAGTACTCAGGTTGCATGAAGTAAGTGCCCCCTGGGGCAGGCTGCGGAGGTGAGGGGGAGGTGAGGGGAAATGAACACGGGAGGCCCTGAGAGCCAAGTTCAAGTCCAGGGCCCAACAGCCTCCTGACTCATTGCATGATGAGCGGATGAGCCAGGCAGAGGACACAGCCCGTGCAAAGGCCCTGGGGCAGGATTGGACCTTTTATGTTGGAAGAACTGCAAGGAGGCCCGATTGGCTAGAGCAGAGTGAGCGAGGGGGAGAGGGAAGAGACGAGGAGAGGGAGGGGGCTGGGGCCCTGGTGCAGGGGCAGGGTCCTGTGGGCCAGGGGGGAGACTTGGGCTTTCAGATGTGGGAGCCCTGGAGGGCTGTGGGCAGAGGAAGGTATGAGATCTGACTGACATCTTTTAGAGCAGCAGGAGCAAAAGCTGGGGACCAGGGAGACCGCTGTCTCCCTGTCTTTAAAATGGGGAGCAAGATCCCATGTAAAGTCCGGGTAGGCTCCTAGGCTTGGCGTAAGCCCTCACCATGGAGAAATCCTTTCCTGCGCCCACCATCATGGCAAGAATGACGCCGGGGCTCCCCATCCCAGCTCTGCCACTTGGGCAAACGTGAACTGTCCCGAGCCTTATCTACAAAGTGGGGAATAAGTGGCCCCTAGCGCAGAGATTTGTCACGCGGACTCCCGGAAGTGACAGAGGTGCCTCGTGAGGGACTGTGGTTGATGGACCCGCGGGGTCCCTTGTCTGCTCTAGGAACTGTATTGGCAGTCAGGACCCCTACTGCGGGTGGGCCCCTGATGGCTCCTGCATCTTCCTCAGCCCCGGCGCCAGGTACTGGGGGGAGAGGGTGCGGGGGAGGGGTCCCGCCCACTGGACGAGCAAGCTGGGAGAGAGGTTTCTGCTGACCGCCCCTTACCCTCCTTCCCCCCCCCCCCCCAGAGGCACCTTTGAGCAGGACGTGTCCGGGGCCAGCACCTCAGGCTTAGGGGACTGCACAGGTGAGTGGGGGAGGGCAGGGAGGCTGGGAACCCCAGGGTTCTCCTAGTGTCCTTTGCAGTCCAGGCCCAGATAGGGGGGTGACGGTGGTGGCCTGGATCAGGGCCCTGGAGAGGCAGGGGTCCCACTTCCAGGAGGGGTGGCAGGGGAGGGACAGAGACAGGCCAAGAGACAGGCCACAAAGCCAACAGGCAGCCTGAGGAGAGGACACACAGACCCCAGCAGACAGGGAGACAGGCTCTGAAAGGGACACAGAGACCCCACGAAGCTGACGGATAGATGGACAGACACCCTCGGAGAGGACCGTCCCGACGGCCAGAGTGGGAGGGGCCGGGGCGGCGGGAGGCGGGCACCCGGCTGTCCCCGACGCCCCTCTCACGCGGACGCTCCCGGCCAGGACTCCTGCGGGCCAGCCTGGCGGAGGAGCGAGCCGGGCTGGTGTCGGTGAACCTGCTGGTGACGTCGTCCGTGGCGGCCTTCGTGGTGGGCGCCGTGGTGTCCGGCTTCAGCGTGGGCTGGTACGTGGGCCTCCGCGAGCGGCGCGAGCTGGCGCGCCGCAAGGACAAGGAGGCCATCCTGGCCCACGGCGGCGGCGAGGCCGTGCTGAGCGTGAGCCGGCTGGGCGAGCGCCGGGCGGCCGGTCCCGGGGGCCGGGGCGGCGGCGGCGTCGGCGGCGTGGTCGTCGGCGGCGGCGCCGGGGGGCCCCCCGAGGCCCTACTGGCCCCCCTGATGCAGAACGGCTGGGCCAAGGCCACGCTGCTGCAGGGTGGCCCCCACGACCTGGACTCGGGGCTGCTGCCCACGCCCGAGCAGACGCCGCTGCCCCAGAAGCGGCTGCCCGCGCCGCACCCCCACGCCCTGGGCGCGCGCGCCTGGGAGCACAGCCACCCTCTGCTCCCGGCCTCCGCCTCCTCGTCCCTGCTGCTGCTGGCACCGGCCCGCGCCCCCGAGCCGCCGCCCGCGCCCCCCGCGCCCGGCGAGCCGGCCCCCGACGCGCGCCTCTACGCCCGGCCCGGCCGCGCCTCGCACGGCGACTTCCCGCTCACCCCGCACGCCAGCCCGGACCGCCGGCGCGTCGTGTCGGCGCCCACGGGCCCCTCGGACCCAGTCCCCGCCGCCGCCGCCGACGGCCTCCCGCGGCCCTGGAGCCCGCCGCCCACGGGCAGCTTGCGGAGGCCCGGCCCCCACGGCCCGCCGGCCGCCGCCCTGCGCCGCACGCACACGTTCAACAGCGGCGAGGCCCGGCCCGGCGGCGACCGCCACCGCGGCCGCCACGTGCGGCCCGGCACGGACTTGGCCCACCTCCTCGCCTACGGGGGCACGGACAGGACTGCGCCCCCCGTGCCCTAGGCCGGGGCCGGACGCCTCGGCGGTGCCAGCCACGGGAACCAGGAGCGAGAGAGCCGGCCCAGCTCCAGTGGGTGCTCAAGACCCCCACCCCCACCCGCGTGGGGGGCCCCTCGGCCACACGGAAGCACAACGAGCTCGGCCCCCGCCCCGCCCCGCCCCGCCCGGGGCCGCGGGACACTGAGGCGGTTTGGGGGTGGGAGGGGCGGGAGGAATGTGCTATGGATTTGAGGTTGACCTTCTGCGCGTGGATTTGGGTTTGTTTTCCAATTGGCGTTTCTTTTGCAGATTTCTATCCAATTGCACAACTCCGTTCTCGGGGTGTCAGCCGGGGGTGGGGGTGTGAGGAGGGCGCGGCTTGGAGGCCGCGGGACAGGGGAGGGGCCGCGTCTGCAGGCCCCACCTCCCCGCCCCGCCCCTTTCCGGGCCCCTCCTCAACCCAGGCTCCCGGCGTGTGTGGGTGTGTGTGTGTGTGTGTGTGTGTGCATGCCGTGTTCGTGTGCAAGGGGCCAGGAAGGGGAGGGAGGTGCGTGTGTGTGTGCCCACGAGGGCTGCTGCCGGCGTGTGTGTGTGTGTGTCGGGCGGGCCACGCGTGCAGTGTACCTGTCTGTGTGCGAGGCGGTGGCCCCAGCGGCCTGGGCGTTGGCTGAGCCGGCGCCCGGGCTTCCAGAAGGCCCGGGGAGCCTCCAAGGTGCCGGTTAGGAAATTGAGGGGGAGACAAGGAGGGGTTCCGGGCAGGGAGGCCGGGAGGGCCTGCCCAGAAGTCATACTGGCAGCAGCTATCTAAAGGGCTTGGTGGTCTGCGGGGGGGCGGGGAAGGCGGGCGGGCCCCACTGTAAATACGGCCCCAGGGTGGTCAGAGGGTCCCATGCCACCCGTCCCCTTGTGACCTCTCCCTTGACCTCCAGCTGACCATGCATGCCAGTTGAGTGGCCAGCTGAGTCCTGGACCCTCTCTGGAGTTTGCCTCCCCCCAACCCCCTCCCCATCAATAAAACTGTTTACAACCACCGGCCCCCAAGGCTCTGGGTCTGCTCTGTCTCCTGGGGGTGGGGTCTGTACCACACTTGCCTGGGGGAGTTGAGAGTCCCTCCCTGAGACTCAAGGCGACAAGCAGAATTTGGGGGAACTAGGAAATGGGCGGAGGTGGGCTTCTGCATCCGGATGGGGCCAGTTTTCTGATTCATCCTTCAGCAAATATTTATTGTGCACCTGCTACGTGGCAGGCACTGCTGGGGATGAAGGTCCTGTCCTCGTGGAGGCCACGGTCTGAAGGGGGAGACCAGCCCCAGACACACGACTTAGGACTGGATTTGAAACCGCGTTGCACGCTGTGAAGATAGGGCCAGATAATGTGCTCAGTCCCTGAGGGCTGTGGGGGGCGGGGGAGGGGGCGGTCCAAGAGGGCCTGGAGGGGAAGTGACACTTGAGCTGAGAGGTGACACGTGAGAAAGCAGCTGCGGGGAGGTGTGCAGGCCGAGCGAACAGCCAGTGCGAGCTCCTGGGAGGGAACGGGCTTGGGGGAGGGGCAAGGCGGCGGTCACAGTGGCCCCCAGCAGCAGGAGGAGGGCCGGGCAGGAGCAGGTGCAGATGAGGAGGGAGAGGAGGGCCAGGCTCTAGGCAAGAATGGCCTCACAGGGGTAGAGTGTAAAATTTTCTTGTGGCAAAATCCGCGTAAATCCACCTAAATTCGAATGCGCCCTTGGAACCGTTTCTAAGCGCACAGTTCAGTGGCATGAAGCACACTCACACTATTGGGCACCCACCCCCACCTTCCATGCCCAGGAGTTTTGCGTCTCTCTGTCCCCATTAAACATTAACTCCCCCTCCCAGCCTTATGGATTTTATTTTAAGTGGGACAGGGAACCATCCGAGGATTTTAAGCAGGGAGATGGGATCTGATTTCACTTTAAGAGAGCTCTTTAGGGGCGCCTTGGGTGGCTCAGTGGGTTAAAGCCTCTGCTTTCGGCTCAGGTCATGGTCTCAGGGTCCTGGGATGGAGCTCCCCATCAGGCTCTCTGCTCAGCAGGGGAGCTTGCTTCCCCCACTCCCTGCCTGCCTCTCTGCCTACTTGTGATCTCTCTTTCTGTCAAATAAATAAATAAAATCTTTAAAAAAAAAAAAGTCTCATAAAAAAAAAAAGAGATCTCTTTAGTGTTATGCCTTTGCGGTTCCCATTCCCTCCTTCCCACCAGTGTCCACAAAGGACCTGCTGTGTACTGGGCTCTGGGGACCGAGCAGTGGACAAAACAGATCCACCGGGTCCCCCTTGCCTTGTTAGTATAGTAAACAAAGAAACACAAAGCCCCATGATGACATCCCTTAGCTTCTCCTGAACCTGCGTGCGTCCATTTCTTCAGCTTTACTGAGAGAGGTTTGATGTTTAGCACTGGGTAGGTTTCAAGAGTGCAACCCAGTGATTTGATATTGCACAAGGATTACCACAATAAATCCGTCACTTCCCCTAGCTCCCTGTGTCACTGATGAGAACCTTCGAGAGCTACTCTTGAAGGTTCAGTAATTTTCAAGTACATAACATATAACTGTGTATAGTAACGATAACTATAGGCACCGTGTTTTACATTACACCTCCTGGACGTACTCCTCTTAGACCTGCATGTTCGTACCCTTAGACCACCACCTCCCCATTTCCGGCACACCCCAACCCCTGGCAGCCACCATCCTGCTCTCAGTTTCAGGTTTTTTTAATTCCACACGTAAGTGAGAGTATACAGTATCTTTCTCTGCCTGACTCATTTCGCTTAGGGTAATACTCTCAAGATTCAATAACATGGTTGCAAATGGCAGCATTTTCTTCTTTTGTGGCTCTTGAATAATATTCCAGTGTGTGTCTATCACACTCTTTAAGATTGTATTTATTTGGGAGAAGGAGAGTGACCGAGAGAGAGAGCGCATGGGCAGGGTGAGGGGCAGAGGGAGAAGCAGACTCCCCACTGAGTAGGGAGCCCAATTTGGGGCTTGATTCTGGGACTCCAGGATCAGGACCTGAGCTAAAGGCAGATGAAGGCTGATGCTTAACCAACTGATCCTCCCAGGAACCGCTTCTTCTTCCCTCCCTCCCTCTCTCCTTCTCTCCCTCTCTCCCTCTCTTCCTTCCTTCCTTCCTTCTTTTCCTGCCTTCCTTCCCTTCCTTCCTTCCTTCCGTCCTTCCTTCCTCCCTCCTTCCCTCCCTCCCTCCATCCCTCCCTCCCCCTTCCTTCCTTCCTTCTTCTTTTCCTTCCTTCCTTTCTTCCTTCTTCATTTCCTGCCTTCCTTCCCTCCCACCTTCCCTCCCTCCTTCTTCCCTTCCTTCCTCTTCCTTCCTTCCTTCCTTCCCTCCCACCTTCCCTCCCTCCTTCTTCCCTTCCTTCCTCTTCCTTCCTTCCTTCCCTCCCACCTTCCCTCCTTCCTTCCTCCCTTCCTCTCTTTCTTTCTTTCTTTTTTTTCTCTTTTCTTTCTTTCTCTACTTCTTTCTTTCTTTTTTTATCACATCTTCTTTATCCATCCTTTTGTCAATAACACTAGGATGTTCCATGTCTTAGCTATTGTGAATAATCCTGCAACGAACAAAGGAATGCATGTATCTTTTCTAGTTACTGTTTTGTTTTCTTTAGCTAAATACCCAGAAGTGGGATTGTTGGATCATATATCCCTATTTTTAATGTTTTGAGCGACCTCCCTACCATTTTCCACAGTGGCTGAACCAACTGGCTTTCCCACCAACAGTGCACAAGGGTTCCTTTCCACGCCCTTGCCAGCACTTGTTATTTCTTGTCTTTTTGATTCTAGTTATTCTGATGAGTATGAGGTAATTTCTCATTGGGGTTTTGATTTGCATTTTTCTGATGATGAGTGATGTTGAGTACGTTCCATGTGCCTGTTGGCCATCTAGATGTCTTCTTTGGAAAACTGTCTATTCAGGTCCTTTGCCTATTTGGTGAGTATCTTTTTTTATGTGTCCAACTCTATGGATATGTTATTCCATCTGACATGGCCTGCTTTGTCCATGTCTCTGCGTGGTTCTTTGTATTTTCACCTGTCTCTGGGTTGTATTTCTTTTTTTTTTTTTTTAAGATTTTATTTATTTATTTATTAGGAAAGAGAAAGAGTGAGAGAGAGCATGAGAAGGGAGAAGGTCAGAGTGAGAAGCGGACTCCCCATGGAGCCGGGAGCCCGATGTGGGACTCAATCCCGGGACTCCGGGATCATGACCTGAGCCGAAGGCAGTTGCCTAACCAACTGCGCCACCCAGGCGCCCTGGGTTGTATTTCTATCTGTGGATTCATGAGGCTATCTATTTACCTTTTCTTATTCCTGTCACGGTCAGCTTGTGTGTGTGTGTCTCTGAACTTATGTGTCCACAAGACAGAACTCATGTTCATTATCACAGCTCAATAGAGACAAAACTCTTCAGAGATTATGCCAAGGAGGAGAGGCCATGGCCAGGTGTGATGGAAGTCCTGGGTGCAGGTAAAGATAACACACCACACCTGAATGTTTAGAACGCAACAAAAATGAAAGCACTAAATAGCCAAACCCTTGAGATGCAGCCAAAGCAGTTCTCAGAGGGAAATTTGTAGCCTCCAAATGCATTTATTAGGGAATGAGAAAGATCCAAAATAAACAGCACCTTAGCTTCAGATGAAGAGAGAAAGAGCAGAAGGGGCCCTTGGAGACTGAGTTCAACTTCATGGATATGGAAACTGAGGACAAGAAAAGTTAAGCCGCTTGCCCAAGATCAAAAAATAGAGCCATACCTAGTGAAGCTGGGAGCCAGGGGCAGGTTTCATCCCTCCCATGCCATTGTTCTAAGACCATGGAGACTTTGAGTGTCGCTTACTTTTGCAATCTATTTTCTAGAAATTATTTCATTAAAAAAAAAAGCCAACAGCAATATGTCATGAATTCAAGACAAGTGCTTTTTGTTTATTCATTGAGCTTCTTGCAAAGAGTATCTCTTGCTTAAAGAGCTGTCCCTATCCCCCAGGAATGGTGCCTTGCAAACCTGACCCTAGATTCCTGGATTAGGGGAAGTGGGGATTCGGCCCTAGAGATTCTCAGGTGCCCACCCCCCAAAAGCAGGAGCCAGAGGAATGAAAAACTGGGTAGAAGCAGGCAGAGAAGGGCACAGGCAACCCCCCCTCCAGTCCTCCCTCTGCCAGGAAGCAATTTTGCAATTCTGATCACTCCCTTTCCACCCCGCCTGGCTCAGATCCAGCCACTAACGGGAATGGGATGTGGGTAAGGACTTCCCTAGGGTGAGTGGCCCTGCCTCCAGTCCAGGCAGGTATAAGGCTATCTCACCAGGCTAAGGGAACACAGATGGAAAAGAGAGAGGCCATCATGTCCTCTTGGGGTCCACAGCAAAGCCAGAGGTAAGCCCCCACCCCACCCATGTCGGGCAGAACTGGATGCTAGACAGTTCTGTCTGATGTACTGAAGTCCAGAGCTAGATGTGGGTCTGCAGGCTGGAATAGATCGACAGGCTATAACTGTAGACAGACGTCCCAATGAATGTAGACGCTCACTACAGAAGTCCCAGTGCTCCCCAGGCCAGACAGAGATTGGGAGACCCACCAACACCCCATCAGAGACCTGCTGGAGGGACCAGGAGGAGCAGAAGTCCCAGCCCTCCAAGGACTATGGTGCCAACTATAAGCCACCCCATCCCGAGGCCAAATTCCTGTCCCAGATCTGCACAAAGCAGCGTGCACTTTTCACGTTCAGAGTTCCCTCTGGAGTGCTAGGTTGCACCCAAGCACTTTGGAGTGAGATGGAGCTTGGAGCTGGGGCTCCATCAGAAAAAGAAACATAACCTTGTTTGGACGGAAAGAGGAGGAGGCCAGAGGGGAAACCTTGGGAAAGTCAGAGAAAGCCTCATGGAAAGGGGGGCATTGGAGCTGGGGCTTTGCAGAACAAGTAGGAGTTCGCTGGCCCTGCCTTCAAAATGTGGAGCCAGGCAGCTAGGAAATGACCCAGAAAGCAAGCCAGAGCATAAGAAATTAGTAGATTTGACTGTAAATAATTAACAGCCCGTTGGGGCTTGGCTGGCCATGAAGAAGGGTGACATTTATGGGTCAGACTGAGAAACTCAGTTTTCAGAGAGTTAGACTGCTCTCTGGAACTTCAGCCACTTCTGGCAGCTCTTGGTAGGTGAGGGTGGAAGCCAGGAGAGGATCAGGGGGTGACTGCACGAATCCGGGGGGAGCAATTAGGGGGCATGGTCCAGAGTTCTGGAGATGGAGACAGGAAATAGTTGGCAGGGTCGGGGGACCCTTTCACCAAGCGGGATATATCTTCTGTCATTGCATGCAGCCCAGGAGGCCTGAGCTCCCATCTTTCTAGAACACTGTTCCTGCTGCTGCTATCCGTGGCCTCAGCCCAGGATGTCCCCGCAAACCAGGACACCTGCTCGGTGTTCCCTTCTATCAATGGCACCTCCGTCTCCTGCCACCCACCTGCTAAACTCCCTCACCGCTTCCCCGCCGACACGGTCTACCTGGTGCTGGAGTTCTTCAACCTCACCCAGCTGCGGGCCGACACCCTCGAGGGCGCCTCTAAGCTCCAGGAGCTGCACCTGTCCACCAACCAGCTGGAGAGCCTCTCGCCCAAGTTCCTGCTGCCGGTGCCTCTGCTGAAGGTGCTCGACTTAACCCGCAATGCCCTGACCCAGCTGCCCCCTGGCCTCTTCCAGGTCTCAGCCGCTCTCCACACCCTGGTGCTGAAGGAGAACCGGCTGGAAATACTGGAGCCCTCATGGCTGCAGGGGCTCCAAGCCCTGGAGCACCTGGACCTATCCGGGAACCGCCTCCAGGCGCTGCCCCCCGGGCTGTTGGCCAACTTCACCTCCCTGCGCATCCTTGACCTCAGCAGTAACCAGTTGAAGACTTTGCCCCCTGACCTTCTGAGGGGGCCCCTGCAGTTGGAGAGGCTGCATCTGGAGGGCAATAGATTGCAGGTGCTTGGAGAGGGGCTCTTGGCACCCCAGTCAGACCTGCGCTACCTTTTCCTGAACGACAACAGGCTGGCCATCGTGGCCGCCGGCGCCTTCCAAGGCCTGCGGCAGCTGGATATGCTGGATCTCTCCAACAACTTGCTCACCGGCGTGCCCGAGGGGCTCTGGATGCCCCTGGGGCAGCCCACCTGGGACATGAAGGATGGCTTTGACATCTCTGGGAACCCCTGGATCTGTGATGGGAAACTGGACGACCTCTATAGGTGGCTCGTGGCCAACAGAGACAAGATGTTCTCCCAGAATGCCACGCGCTGTGCTGGGCCTGAAGCCTGGAAGGGCCAGCAGCTCCTGGAAGCAGCCAAGTTCCACTGAGGCCTAGAGCTGGGGTGGGGAGACAGGCCGGGCAGCACACCGCATGTTTCTTAGCAAATAATTCACCTCCAGCTTGCCATAGCTGCCAGGACCCACTTGGCCCGGGTGGCCCAGAATGCACAGATGCACGTGGGGCTCTCCAGCATCCTTGTACCCTCTTCCAAGAATGTCTTTCCTGGGGGCACCTGGCTGGCTCCATCAGTAGAGCACTCGACTCTTAATCTCAGGGTCATGAGTTCAAGCCCTACGGTAAGCATGGAGCCCACTTAAAAGAAAAGAGAATGTCTTCCCCTGTTTTCCAGATCTCTTGGTCTCCAGGCTCCCTCGGCCTGCTTGGCCTCCCTCTGGCCCAGCCCTGGCTACACGAGGATTGTCTCTATCTGGTTCTGACTCCCCCCACTTTGGGGGGCGGCCTCCAAATGCAAGGCCTGGGGCTGGGTTCCCTCATAGCTAGCATCATTCAGTTTGGGATCGGACCCGAGGGCTTAAGAAATAACCGTGGAATGGAATGGGAATACTAGCAGAATTCACTGTGTTCCGAGTATCTCCCAGGCTGACTTCCTAGTCCTCCCCAGGAGGAAGGAGAAGGAAAGAAGAGGCCTGACCCAGGGCCTGGGGTGCAGGATATAAGCTTCCAGAGGGATGGCAGTGGGGATCTGAGGACCCATGGCTCCTCCTCCCCCTCCCCCCATCCAGGACTTAACTGGAAATAAAACACTGACCATTGCCCAGAGTGTCATTTTACCCGTGGGTGCCTGCCAGAGCTTGTGTCCTGGGGAAGGTTTAAATTAAACCCGATTGCTTCAGGTCTCTGAACAATCTGTCATGCTGGCCCGTGACAACCCAGGGGGATAGATGCCCACCCAGGGCAGTCTGGGTGGAGCTGAAGGCATAGGAGCCTGTGTTCTTCTGACTCAAAACCTTGGGCCACCTGCGGACACAGTGCTGGTCATGCTAGGAGCCAGAGTCAGATTGGGGGGACTCCTGGGTGTTTGGGAGAGGGCCCCCTGGAAGAATGGTCATGCCTACGTTGGTGGTCATTCCAGGCATGATGATAAAAGCCAGGGAGGGGCCTGGAGTCTGGCAGGGCAGGGTTTGAATAGGATCCCTCAGTGTGCTCATCTGTAAAATGGGGCTCCAAAGGAATGGGCCGGCCCAGAATCCTGGCCGAGTTAAATGGCAGATTTTTTCAAATAACTAGAAAGGCCTTGAGGACTTGGCCAAAGTTACTCCTCGAAGAGGCGGTGGGAGCTGTGATCGTCCTCCCCTGTCTCCGCGGCAACAGCAGGGTGACGACAGGTGGCCCAAACTGGCCGACGAAAGTAGCTCAATCCTGGGGTAGCCAGCGTCCTCAAGTTACTATGAAAGCTGCGGGCCCCCATCTCACCCCCACCCCACCCGGAGCCCCTGGGAAGAGCGCGGGGTCGGGAGGGGAGGCTGGAGCCCCGCCCCCAGGCACGCCTCCACACGGCCCCTTCCCATTGGCCAGTCCCCGAAGGCCCCGCCCCCCGAGCTGCTATAAGGCGGGCGGGGCCAGCGGTGGGAGGAGACTGGAGCCCGAGTCTGGGGTCTGCAGCGGCACTTAGGGGCTGTGGTTGCTCGCGCCCAGGTGAGTGCAACGCGGAGGGCGTCCAGGAGCGCCCCGCAGACTTGGGGGCTCCAGATCAGTTGGGCGGGAGAGGATCCAGGGGCGTGAGAGGGGAAGGGGATGACGGGCCGGAGCAGGTGGCAGAGACCCTTGGCCCAGTTGGCTGAAGTTCAGGACCCAGTTGGGCGGGGACCAGGGCTCTGAGGGCACAGAGTGGAGATAGAGGAAGAACTGCGAGCGGGAGTCTCGGGTCGAACTCCCCACTCTGAGTCCGCTTAGATGAGTGGCTTTGGAAACACCATGGACTTGCTGGCCGCCTCAGTTTCCCTGTCAGTCTGTGGGTTTACTGGGATTCCACGGCTACCACCTACACCCCTGCAGGGGGCTGCGAGTGCAGTTCTGTCGGGGAAGGGTGAGTTGGGGGGCGAGTTGGGAAGGGACGGCAGGGACCTCCTCTCCTTTGCAGAAGAGGAAACAGCTCAGAGAGGTGAAGGCACTTGCCCCAAGTTACACAGCAGGTAATGGCAGGATTCGAGCCCAGGTCTTTCTCTCTCCAGAGGCAATGCTTTTAATCACTATAATGTCCCCACCTTGCCAGAGCTCTCTAGTATGCACCTACTGTGTGCAGAGCCCTGTGCTGCATTGTCCATGTCCCTCACCACACTGTGAGGTAGGTATTATCATTACCCTATTTTTTTTTTTTTAAGATTTACTTATTTATTTGAGAGAGAGAGTGCGGGTATGCAAGCGGGGGAGGGGCAAAGGGAGAGGGAGAAAAATCTCAAGCAGAACCCTTGCTGAGCGCAGAGCCCAACACAGGCCTCTCCACCCTAAGATCATGACCTGAGCTGAAAGCAGGAGTCAGATGCTCGACCTACTGAACCCCCGGGGCGCCCCTGTCATTACCCTATTTTGAGGAAATTGAGGCCCCAAGAGAGAACAATACTTGCCCAAGTCTCAAAGCCCAGCGGGACAGAACCCAAGTCCTGGGCAGGACCGAGGGGGGCTGGTGTGTATAGGCCCCTCCCACCCCGTCGTCCCCCGCAGGGGTTCGCAGCAGGCATGTCAGAAGATGAAGCGGCTCAGCCCCCCAGAACCAGCTTGTGGGAACAGGACCAGCAGGTGAGGGGCTGTTCCTCCCATAGAGCAGGGGCTCTGGCCAGGGTGGGGGGATATCCCTTCTGGGACAGTTTCAGACCAGGTATCCCCTCTCTTTCCTATCCTTGCTGGACCATGGGGGAGTGGCACAGCCTCCCCATTTCCGCCAGGGGCACAGTGGTGCCCGGGGTGGGGAGCGTCTTCCCCTCCCCTACCCCACGGGTCTCTGCGCAGACTCTGCATCAGTCCCCGCTCCCAGCACGTCAGGCCCGTGAATCTCCCAGCCCTGGAAACCCATTTTACAGATGGGGAGGCTGAAGTCCCAGGTTACCTGCGCAGTCCCCCCAACCCTCTCGCCCGCGCGGTCATCCTGGTCCAGAGAGGGGAAGTGGATTGAGGTGTGGCAGAGCTCCCCACACTCCCCACACCCCCGCCCCAGGGGTCCCTCTGATGCCGCCTCTTCCTGCAGAACGTGGTGCAGCGCGTGGTGGCCCTGCCGCTGGTCAGGACCACGTGCACCGCAGTCCTCGACGCTTACAGCGCGGCCAAGGACAGGCACCCGCTGCTGGGCTCCGCCTGCCGCCTGGCCGAGCACTGCGTGTGTGGCCTAACCACCCGTGCCCTGGACCACGCCCAGCCGCTGCTCAGCCACCTGCAGCCCCAGCGTGAGTCCCGCCCCCGCCCGCCCCCCACGACCCTGGGGCCCGCCCCCGTCCAACAACCCCTGGGTCCCGCCCCCGCCCGCCTCCCACGACCCCGGGGGCCGCCCCTCACGACCCTGGGGCCCGCCCCCCGCCCGCCCCCCCAACCCTGAGTCCTGCGGTTTGCCCCGAGGCCCCTCCAGCTCCATCCCCTTGACAGGCTCTGGAGTGGACCTGCTGAGTTGGGACCTCCTGGGTCTTACCCATGGTGTATGCCGTTAGTCCGTCCACCGGCCTGTCCCCCCATCCACCCGTCTCACCCTCCCCCAGTCCTGCCAGCGCCATCTCCAGTTCTCTGCCTGCCCGCGCCCGGACCCCTCATTCTACCTGCATCGCTCTGTGGGTTGTCCCTCTGTGGTTTGACCTCCTGGACCTCCGCCCTTAGCTGTTTACCTCTGCCTCCCTCTTTCTGTCCCCTTCCTGTGTGTCTTGTTGTCCTCTCTGGTTGAGTGGCCTGACACACCTCAGGTCCCTTTGCCTGTCGCCCCTCCCATCTACCTCTCTGTTGCCCCCGCTTGTCCCAAGCTCCACATCTCCCCAGACTCCTGGGACCAGCTGAGGGGTCCAGCCTGGCACAGGGGTGGGGGTGGGGCGAAAAGACCCTTGGCTTCACGTCTGACGGAGGAAGGGGGTCACCAGAGGGTCCCAGCTCAGGGCCTCCCTCACCTCCTCCTCAGCCAGTTTGGGTGACCTTGAGCCTGCTGTCTGGGGTGTCTGAGCTGGGCATGAGTGAAGGGTCACCTTGACACTGGCGACACTGGCGGCAGCCCTGCGGCAGGGCTGAGACAGGGAGGGCAGTGGAGGCGGGGTCCAGCCTGTGCCCCTCCCCCACCCTCAGGGTGCCCAGCCCCTTGCAGGGTGGCCCCAGCCCCCTACCTCTCCCTACCCCTCTTGCCCTCACTCCCTGCCTCTCCCCTCCAGTGGCCACAGTGAACCATCTCGCCTGCAGGGGCCTGGACAAGCTGGAGGAGAAGCTGCCTTTTCTCCAGCAACCTTCGGAGACGGTACATGGGGACCCAGGGAGGGGTGGGGTGGGAGGGAGCAGCGCAGCCTCCCCTGGCACCAGCCTGGAGCCTGGACACCTGGGCTGGCCAGACGGTGGGGGCGGGGGGGGCGGGGGGAACTGAGTCAGTCAGGTTTGGGCCCAACTCAAAAAACAACAGCCAGAAGAAAATAATCAGCACCTGAGTTTAGCAGGTTGGGGCCTGCCATCCCCTCAACAACCCCGTGGGGAAGAACTTTGCTTGCATTTTATAGAGGGGAAATTGAGGACGAGAGGCAGGAGGGGCCAGGGACCCCTTGACACCCAGCCCCAGGGAGCCCAGCGGAGAGAAGGGAGCCAGAATCTGGAAGGTGCCCTCCTTCCACCAGGTGGTGACCTCGGCCAAGGATACGGTGACGGGCATGGTGGGCCTGGCCCGGCAGGGCCGCCGCTGGAGCGTGGACCTGAAGCGCTCCATGAGCCACGCCGTGGACGTCATGCTGGGCAAGTCAGAGGAGCTGGTGGACCACTTCCTGCCCATGACCGAGGACGAGCTCGGTGAGGCCGCCACCCTCCCGCACTGCCCTGCCCCTGAATCCTTCTGCCCAGTCTGCAGCCCTGGAGGGGACAGATCAGAGAAGTCCGCGACTGGGGCAGGGTCACACAGCAGTTCAGTGGGAAACACTGAGCTGAGCCCAGGCCTGACGTCCCCGTCCCCATCCCCGTCCACAGCCCCCTGACCCACATCCTGCTGGATATCAGACCACACAGACCCTAAGAGTCTATGGGGCTTAGAGACTTGAGGGCGCAGGCCTCAGACTGGCCTGGACGGCACCTTTCCAATGTTTCACTTCATCGCGTGCATTTCACTATCAGATTATGCCCTCCAAATCCTGATGTGTGGCCTGTCCTCAAACACTAAACCCTCGGGCCGCATGGCATCTGCCCTCTCCCTGGGCGCCTGGCTGGCTCAGTCGGTGGAGCGTGCGACTCTTAATCTCGGGGTTGTGAGTTCGAGTCCCACGTTGGGGGATAGAGGGGACTTAAAAAATAAAATCTTCCAAAACAAAAGCAAAACAAAAAGCACCATTCTCTAACTTTCTATCTCCTGTCTCTGACCCCAGAGACGATCTGACCTCCCAACCCCTGCTTTAGGGCCCGGGGAGAGCGTGTCAAGGCACTCCCTTGTCTGCAGAAAGGCTGCATTTATGAAGCACCTACTGTGTGCATTCACAGACCATTTAGTAGAAGGGTTGAGTGCCTGGGTTGGAATCCCGGGTCTGCCTCTTGCACGCCATGGGACTTCATCTCCCTTTGCCTCAGTGTTCCTCATCTGTGAATGGGGCTAATAGTAGTGCCTACGTCCTCAGGTCTGGAGAAGGTTAGGTGAGTTGATACCGGTAAAGGAAAATGATAAATTGGGGAGTCCGTGGGCTTGTCCACCCAGAAGAAGGGTGAGCAGATATGGCGGGGGTGGCCATGCTGACCCCCTCCCCCGTCCCGACCCCCAGCGGCCCTGGCGGCTGAGGCTGAGGGCCCGGAAGTGGGCTCCGTGGAGGAGCAGAGGAAACACCAGGGCTACTTTGTACGTCTGGGCTCCCTGTCCGCGCGGCTCCGCCACCTGGCGTATGAACACTCCTTGGGGAAACTGAGGCAGAAGAAACACCACGCCCAAGACACGCTGGCCGAGCTGCAGGAGACCCTGGAGCTGGTGAGAGCCCTCTGTCCACGCCCACGCCGTGACGCAGGCCAGTAGGGTTAGGTCCTGAGCTGGTCTGAACCAGGAGGCACAGCGGAGCTCAGCTGCCTGCAACCATGTGTGTTCGGGACGGGGGCACAGCGGGGACACGGGGCTGGGGCAGTTCAGGGAGGGGTCGGGGCTTAGCCTGGGGAGACAGGAAGGGCTTTCGTCCGGTTGAAGGGGTGGGAGTAGGAGCTGGAACTTATAGGGAGTTAGGGGAGCTCAGGAGCGAGAGAAAGTACCCCTTCCCTTGCTTTCCTGCCACCGATCCCAATCCTCCCCAGCCTGGAGGTTCTCACCTCTTCCCTCACTGTCCATCCCTCCCTGCTCCAAAGGACCAGGGCAGCTCCCCCTTAACTGAGCTGGATACAGTCAGACGCCCCTAACCTGCTCCTGCCGCTGCCTCTCAACCTCATCCTTCTGTCCAGGGTCTCAGGTCAAAACCCAGGAGCAACCCTCGACTCCCCTCTTCTCTTCCGCTCCCACATCCCGCACATGAGGCGGTACCCCAGATCTGCCCATAGCTCCCCCTCCTCTTGCCCCACCCAGGGCCAGGCCGCATAACTGCACCCTATTCCCCAGCTCCATCAAGGACCCCACTCTGTCCTCCCCACAGCAGCCACCAGAGGGCGCCGATGAGCCCCTGAATCGGATTATCTCTGAGCACAAGGTGGTCAAGGACCATCCACGTTGTAGCAGGAGTCAAATGCCCTTCCTTTTCAAGGCTGAATCATATTCGAGAGTGCAGCTGGACCACAATTTATTTCTAGTGATCTTCTAATGCCCTCCCTGTCCTGGGCACCGAAGGCACAGTGGCCCCCTCAGGACACCCACAGTCCAGTAGGGGGATCAGGGTCAGGAGGGAGACATGCGAGAGGCTGTGGAATCTGCCCAGCCAGGACGGGAGGAGGGAAGACTTCCTGGAAGGGGAGTTGTCTACACTAAAACTTAAGCTGGAGTGAACCAGGTAGTGGCATAGGGTAGAGGAAAGTGTGTCTCCGGCAGAGGGAACAGCACAGCCAAAGTGAGCCTGAGCTTTAGGGGACCCACAGGTCACAGGGTCTGGCCAAGAGCAGAGGAGAGAGCGGGGAAGGTGGGCCAGGCTGCATCAGCAGGCAGGGGAAGGTTGCAAGAAAGATGTTCTCTAGATGTTTATTGAGACCAGATCTGGGCTAAGATGCTGGATCTCCCGAGCTCCCAAATCGTCCGGCTCTGACCACCACTGTCCCTGTCCCCTCAGATCAACCTCATGCAGTGTGGGGTGACACCCACCACCCCGGCCCGCCCTGGGAAGGTGCATGAGCTTTGGGAGGACTGGAGCCAGCGCTGCCCAGAGAATGGCCGCCGCCGCAGCCAGGTAGGGTGGCAGGGAAAGAGTGAACAGGGGCGGGGGGGGGGGGGTTGTTCTGGATCTACCCAGGGTCGCCAGGGGCCGAGCTCCAGCTCTCTCAAACCAAGTGCTGAACTCCGCTGTTTGGAGTGTGCATGGAGAAACTGAGGCAGGGCGCTGGTCCCCGTGGGTGGCCATCTGGGACCCTGAGGCCCCTCCCCTCCTCCACAGGCAGAACTGGAGACGCTGGTGCTGTCCCGAAGTCTGATGCGGGAGCTTCAGGGCACAGTGGACGCACTGGAGACCAGCGTGCGGGGCCTGCCCCCGGGCGCCCAGGAGAAGGTGGCCGAGGTGCGGCGCAGTGTGGACGCCCTGCAGTCCGCCTTCGCCGACGCCCGCTGCTTCGGGGATGTGCCGGCCGCCGCCCTGGCCGAGGGTCGGGGCAGTGTGGCCCGGGCCCACGCCTGTGTGGACGAGCTGCTGGAGCTGGTGGTGCAGGCCGTGCCGCTCCCCTGGCTGGTGGGGCCCTTCGCACCCATCCTTGTGGAGCGGCCTGCGCCCCCGCCCGACCTGGAGGTTCTGGTGGATGAGGTCGTGGGGGGCCCTGACCCCCGCTGGGCTCACCTGGACTGGCCGGCCCAGCAGAGAGCCTGGGAGGCCCAGCACGGGGACGGGCTGGCCCTCTCAGAGGACATTCCCAAGGAGGAACCCACACCTCCTTGCCCCCCCAAGCACACCCTGATGCCAGAGCTGGACTTCTGACCAGATGGGGCCGTAGGGTCGCAGAGGCAGCAAGCAGGAGGCCCGCCTGTATCCCGAGATCTCTGCTTCCCCCTAGTGGCCATGCCTGTGCACTAACAGCCCATGCTGTGGCCTCGGCCCAGGTGCAGGGTTGGCGTGGGGAGCCGAATTCACAATCTTAGGCCAGCTTCACTGATCTCAGGCCCTCCCCAATCCTTCCCTTGGACATATGGGGACCGGAACCCAATTCAGGTCCCTCTAACCCCAATCTGGGTTCATCTGTCGGTGGCCCCCGTCCTTGAACCCCAAGAACCAGATCACAACTCCCCATAGAAGCACGTGTTTTTACCCTATGGCTTCTACTTGGGGCTTTGAAAAGTGAGCACCGTCCTCCCCACCACCTTGTACACCCTGGACTGAGGCCCCGAAGACATCCAGTCGTACCAGCTGGGCCTGTAGACCCACTTGCTTTGCCCTTTGGGGTTTCTGCTCCGAAATAAAGGTGCTTTGTGTTGTCCAAAGGCCTATGGCCCCTGTTCAGGCCGGGGTGGGTCTTAGTTGTAGGGTCCTGGGAGCCTCAGGTGTGTGACTGTGGCACAAGCCAGGGTTCGAGATTTGAAAGCAACGAGAATGTCTCTCTGACCAGCTTGACATCTGTCTGGAGTCCCACCACTATCGCCCGGCCCGCATGGGTTAGATATCCAGATGTAGCTTCCTGGAATGGAAGCTCTTCACACTTTAGTATAAATGAATTTCTTAGCAACTGCAGAGAATGGAATCAGAGGGAGGAAGAAGTCAGACAGGGCAGCCCGTCCTGTGCCAACCTCCCTGGACCCACGGGGGCTGATCTTGGTGTGATTTCTCCGGCTGCACTGGCCAGGATGGGGCAGACAGAGGTAGGGGAAGGGCCATGGGCCAGTCTCTTGGGGGCCTTCCTATCCTTTGACCGAATTCTTGGCCGTCCCTCAGACTCCCCTGTGGCTGGGTGGGGTATTAGGAAACCACAGTGTAATGTGGTGAGGTCAGGTTGGCCCCTGGCTTCCCTAGGACCTGGCCCAGGGGCAACTCTCAGAGGCTGAACTACCTCCCACTGGCCAGATTCACTTTCCCACCCCTGCTCAGGAATGTCCATGGCTCCCACTCACCCTCAAACCAACTATCCCAACTCCTTCCCCTGGCCTGCTGCATTCCCACTGATCTGTGCAATTCTCCCACCTCCAGGCCTTTGCACAGGATGTGCCTGGAGTCCTTTTCCACACCATCACTCATCTCTTGGACACATCCCATCCATCTTCAAGCCCCAGCCCCAATGCCACCTCCTCCAGGAAGCTTTCCCTCACTCCACCCCAGTGGGATAGCTCTGACCCTTCACAGCTCACCTTCTTGGGACTCCAAGCCCCCGTCTACCTGGACTTAGAGCCACAGGCAACCTTGCCTTCTCGTCCCCCACAAGGCTGAGGGCTCCCGGAGGGCCAGGCGTGGTGAGGATGGGCAGAGTGGCACATGGGAAAGGCATTTTGCAGAGGGAGTGGCTCGGCAAACGCATGGCAGTGTGGGACAGTGGGGGAGTCCGTGTGGCAGGAACAGTGGAAGGGAAAGCTAATGGACTGGGGGAAAACCTTGAAATGGGGTGGAACAGTAGATAAGGCCCTGGGGTTGAGTCTTCGGCTGGCCTACACCTGAGTGGGCAAGCTACTTGCCTCCTCTGAGCCTGGATTCTTCTCCGTGGGGTGGGGGTGAAAGCAGTGAGCGGCCGTGCTCAGTCCTAGGACACACTTCACGCTCAGAAGCTGCAGTGCACTCATTCATTTGTTCGGCCAGCAAACAAATACTGTTGAGAACCTGCTGTGTGCCAGGAAGGCAGCAAACTACATAAAAATCCTGCTCTCAGGGACCTCACAGTGAAGCTGGAGAGAGAGAGACAATGAACAAGAAAAGTTCATAAATGATGTCTTAGTTTTATAGATGATGAAAAATATAAAAGGGATGGAAGGTGGGGGCATGTGAGGGTAGGAGGAGGGGGTGTATATTTTTAAATAGAAGGGGGTCCAAGAAGACCTTTCAGAGCAAAGACTGACTAGCATTCCGGGCAGGAGGCACAGCCTGTGCAAAGGCCCTGGGGCAGCACCAAGCCAAGTGTTGGTGGAACCAACAGCACCAAGTGTTGGAGGAACAGTGTGTCTGGAGCAGAATGAGTCGAGGGGAGAGAGGGGAAGGGGAGGACAGGGAGGTGATAGGGGCCAGGGTCTTGATGAAAACTAGGGTTTCCCCCAGGGAGGTGGGAGCCCGGGGGGCTATGGGCAGAGGAGGGTGGAACCTGACTTGGACATTTATGATCACTTTTATTATCTGGGCTGGGTTTCTCTGTGGCAGCCTATGGGAAGGGGAGGGGCACACCCAAGGTTTCCCTCCTCCCCTGCCACCTTTGGGAAGCATTGGCTGGGAGGACAGAGTTTGGGGGACATCCCCATTTTGTTCCCCAACTGTTTGGCAAACACAGTGATGGCTCCAAGGAGATGACCTAGGGGTCATCAGGCTGCATGCGAACCCTTTCTCCTCCCAGCTCAGTGCCCAGAGCCACCAATAGGGTCTGGCCCCTATTCCCACCAGCACACAACTGGAATCCCTGTCCCAGGAGCAGTCAGGAGGAGAACCTAGCTGATGCCCTAACGGAGGGCATCATTCGTCTGCTGGCCTCTGCACTGACCCACAGACAGCCCACTCTGCACATAGGCTCTGGGGCTGCGTTCGAATCCTGTCTCCACCGCTTTCTGGCTCTGTGGCCTCAGGCAAGGGATGCCTCCTCCAGGAAGTCACCCTGGGTTGTCGCAAGCCCACCAGGCCTGCATCTCACTCCCAAGATCCCCCGGCTCTTTTGGTGCCCTGTATCCATCTGCATTTTGGCCCTAATTGAGCGAGGGAAGCCCCTCCTGGAAAGGGATACATCCCCTCCCTGCTCAGGAGAGACCTTGTTATTCTCTTTCTGCCCGGACAATGCTAAGCTAATGTTTGTTGAGTACCTGCTGAGTATCAGGCACTGGGGTAAACAGGTCACATGCTTGACCACGCCTCGCACTCAGAACTGTCCTATGGAAAAAAAAAAAAAAAAGAACTGTCCTATGAGTTGGCCCATTTGGCCAAATGTTTATTAAATGCTGAGTGTGCGCCAGGTATAAATCGATTGCAGGAGACCTCGCTGGGAACAAATCAGGCCTGAGGGAGGAGAGGAAGGAAGCTGTGTGTTGTGGGGAAGGGCAGTCCGGGTAGAAGGAACAGCATGTGCAAAGATCCTGGGGCAGCAAGGAGTCCCGTGTGCTGGAGCAGAATGCACGAGGGGGAGAGAGCTGGAGGAGATGAGGACGAGGAGACAGCAGAACCTTGTAGGCCATGGTGAGGAGTCTGGAAGGGTAAACTGAGGCCCAAGGATGTTTACTGGCTGTTGCGTCCCAGCAGAGCAGTGATGAGTGGGCAGGCAGTGCCTCGGGGGCATGGGATGGCCCGCGAATCCGTCAGCCCGCTGGGGGTGGGGGCCGTGGGCAGAGGCCGCCTGGTGCTGATAGCAGGGGAAAGGTGCTGGGCCCAGGGCCCACGCTGGGCAGGGCGGGCTGCACGTGACTGCCCAGGGCCCTCCCCCCACCGGCTGGCTGCCTGCCTCTGCCGGCCGGCCCGCGCCTGCCCCAGACCCTATAAGGCCTGGTAGCCGAGAGCAGAGCCCGCTGCCAGCGGCGCCTCTTGTGGCTGCGAGGGGCCCTCAGGCACTCCAGGTGAGCAATGCCAGGGTGAGGCTGGGGCTGGGGGTGTGGTCGGGGGGCTGCCTGGGTTACGGGCGTGGGGAAGGAGGCCTGGGGGCCCCTCTTCACACACCTTCTCTGCTCCCTTCCAGCTGCATAGAGTATTATCACCATGTCTGCCCAAGACGAAGGAGGCCGGGATCTTCCCAAACCCAAGGGCAAGGTAAGGGGAGGCGTGGGAGGGGGAGATCCCTGCCAGGGCCTGGGAACCCCCCCCCCAGAGCCTTGAGAAGTGACCTCCACAGAACTGGGGTCCAGAGGGGCTTCCCAGGTGGGGTGGGGAGGCTCCGAGAGCCACGGAACCCGCTCTTCTCCCCTGTCCCAAGCTGGAGGTGGGGCAGGAGTCGGGGGCTCGAACAACCCTCAGCTCCTTCCCCACTATGTGCTCTTGAGTCAGTCATGGCCCCTCTCTGGGCCTCGGTTTCCCCATCTGTGAAGTGGGGGCCGTGGAAGGAAAAGGTCTTTGAAGACCCAGAGGATGACCTTCTCCTCTGTATGGGAGGCAAACTGACTCTGCCCATTGCCCAGACAAGGAAACCGAGGCTCAGAGAGGCTAAAACTCCTTCCTGGGGTCACCCAGGAGCAAGGGTGAGGTGACCCAGCAACCCAGGGCTGTCTGATGCTTTCCCTGTCCTGCCCCCAAGGCCTGGCCCAGCTAACACTGCCCTTTGCCCCATGTAGACCCTGGGGAGCTTCTTTGGGTCTCTGCCTGGCTTCAGTTCTGCGCGGAACCTGATGGCCAGCGCCCACAGTTCAGCGAAAGAGGCCCGGCCCGTCGCCGATCCCGCAGGTGCCTCTGCCCAGCCCCAGACGGAGGGTGAGTGGACAGCTCCACGGAGGAAGGGGCTCTGGGGGTGGGCCCCGGGAAGAAACCCCTTAGCGAGGGCTTTTGGCTATTTGGGGGGTGGTCCATATGTGTCAGCGTCATCTCAATAGACAATGCGGGCTGGCATGCTCTTTTAGCACCAGATGGGGAAACTGAGGCATCAGTGCAGCAGGTGAGTGGCCCATAGTAACATGAGCAGCAACAGTGGGGTTGTGAACACAGCCTGTCTCCCTGCGATGTCCCCTACTTTCTCGACCTCTCCCCTGCCTCCCACCCCATTTCTGATGCACCACGGACCAGGGGCTGGGTGTTCCCCACATCTGAGCTCACTGAAGATTTCCCTCCCGCTTCCCAGAAAGGGGCGCTGGCTTCCAGGGGGTCACACAGCCTGGGGGGGGGGCGCTCTCCACCCTTCGGGCAGCCCCGGGGCACGCACAGGGGCTGATGCAAGGGAGCCTGGGGTTGGGGTGGTTGCCTGCACAGGGCCTCACTCTGGGCCAGAGCCCCGGGCAGCTGACTTCTGCTCCACATACCCCGGCCCAAGGGGCAGCTGCCAGCTGCGGCAGGGGTGGGGCGGGCGGGGCCCTGAATCCTCTTCCTGCGGTCCCTCTCGGGGGAAGGTCCAGGCAAGGAAAACTCCAGAGAACTTCTGCTCCAGGAGCCCGAGACCCTGGAAGTCAGGGGAGCCTCTGGCAGGGCCAGTGATGGCGCCAGACCATGGCCGTGGATGTCACCTCCTGCTGTCCCTGGCAGGGTGGCTGGGACATTCCTGACCTTTCAAGCCGTGCCCACCAATTGCGCAACTGGCACGGGGGTAGCCGATGCCAGCCCATATCCCTCGCCCTTCCCAGTGGCCTGACCAGCTCCTGTCCTCCCAGCAGGCACCAACCTGGAGCAGATGGCCCACGGGGAAAAGCTGCCACCGCCTTCGGATAAGGTGAGAGGTGCTGGCAGAGTCTGACGGCCTCCGCCTCCTTCTGGGGCCCCTCCTGGGCTGTTTCAGCTCCTGCCTTCTGAGGGGCTGTCCTAGGCCAAGCCGAGGGCAGACCCCCATGTGTGTCCTGCTGTGGGATTCCAGGCACCGGTCCCCCTCCAAGCTTCTGTTGGCACATCGGTGACACAGGCATGGCACGGCTCCACGTGATCAATGGAGCCCCCCACCCCCACCCCGCCCCGGCTCTGTCTAGCATCATGGGACTGAAAACACAGGCAACTCACCACATGTCGGGCTTTGGGCTGAGTGCTTTCTGCGCACTGCTTCAGAGTTAACCAGCCCTGCACCACACCGGGGCCCCCAGAGTTAACCCGGGAGGACAGGAGCCAGAGTAACCCACATGGCAGCTGAAGCACAGAGAAGGCAAGCAACCTGCCAAAGGTCACACAGCAAGGCGTGGTAGGGTTGAACCTTGGGCAGCTGGAGGCTGCCCCGGGATGGGCTGGGGGTGTGCTCGATGCCAGGAGCACCCTCTCCCCCGAGTCGCAGAAAGCCCTAGACGTCTGCAGACACCACCCAGTGTCCCTAGGAGGGTGGAATCACCCCAGTGCAGGAGCCCTGGATTACAAACAGCACGCTCGTGCTTAAAATTGGCACTCTGAGACTATCGCCATCCTTCGCTAGTTTAACTAGAGAAACTGGCCTTTGGGAGGTCAAAATGATGAAAATCACTGGCGGGATCCCACAACTCAAACCCAATACTTGTCCCTGTCCTTTTGCAGGTATTACTCTTCTAAAGGTTGATTCTCCTCTCTCACTTGAAGACGTTCCGTTTAATGAGCGGCTTGGTCTCCCGACTCACGGGGAAACCAGGCTCGAAATCTGTCAAAAATAAAGAGTAGGCAGGGTGAACACATTGTCATTCAATGAGTGGCGCTGAGCCCAAGTTCAGGGGACTTTGGCAAGGGCTCCGGAGCTGTGGGGACCTGCCATCAGCAATGGGGACCATCTGGCACTGGGACAGGGCTGGTTGAGGCTGGATACCAGCACGAGAGGGAAGTATGTCAGGGTGGGAGGTTTCGGCGGGACAGTCCTCCTCCTGAGGCACACAAAGGATCAGCTTGGCTGAAGCCTGGGGTGCAGCATCTTCAGCTCTCTTACTGACCACGTGTCCTTTCTTATCAGATGACCTCTGGGGCAAAGGACCTGGTGTGCTCTAAGACGACCAAGACCAAGGGTGCCATCTCCTCCGGGATAGCCAATATGGTGGATACAGCTAAAGGTGTGGTGCAGGGAGGCCTGGGCATGACCCGCTCTGTACTCACGGGCACCAAGGAGACTGTAGCCACTGGGGTCACAGGCGCAGTGGATGTGGCCAAGGGTACCATCCAGACTGGCCTGGACACCACCAAGACGGTCCTCACGGGCACCAAGGATGCAGTGTCCACTGGGGTGACCGGGGCAGCAAACATGGCCAAGGGCACTGTCCAGACCGGCCTGGACACCACCAAGACCGTCCTCACGGGCACCAAGGACACTGTGTCCACTGGGCTCACTGGGGCAATGAACATGGCCAAGGGCACCGTCCAGACTGGTCTGGACACCACCAAGACCGTCCTCACGG
>CM052799.1:2769979-2795837 GCA_028533885.1 Nasua narica | reverse complement strand
GTCCTCACGGGCACCAAGGACACCGTGTGCAGTGGGGTGACCGGTGCCGTGAATGTGGCCAAAGGAGCCGTCCAAGGAGGGCTGGACACCTCAAAGACTGTCCTCACGGGCACCAAAGATGCAGTGTCCACTGGGGTGACAGGAGCCGCGAACATGGCCAAGGGAGCCGTGCAATCTGGGCTCAATACGACCCAAAATATCGTCACAGGCACCAAGGACACCGTATGCAGTGGGGCGACTGGTGCCATGAATGTGGCCAAAGGAGTCGTCCAGACTGGCCTGGACACATCAAAGACCGTGCTCACGGGCACCAAGGACACCGTGTGCAGTGGGGTGACCGGTGCCGTGAATGTGGCCAAAGGAGCCGTCCAGACTGGCCTGGACACATCAAAGACCGTCCTCACGGGCACCAAGGACACCGTGTGCAGTGGGGCGACAGGTGCCTTGAATGTGGCCAAAGGAGCCGTCCAGACTGGTCTGGACACATCAAAGGCCGTCCTCACGGGCACCAAAGACACCCTATCTACTGGGCTCACAGGTGCACTGGGCATGGCCAAGGGCACTGTCCAGACCGGCCTGGACACCACCAAGACCGTCCTCACGGGCACCAAGGACACCGTATGCAGTGGGGCGACCGGTGCCATGAATGTGGCCAAAGGAGCCGTCCAGACTGGCCTGGACACATCAAAGGCCGTCCTGACTGGCACCAAGGATACAGTGTCCACAGGGCTCCCTGGGGCTGGGAGTGTGGCCAAAGGAGCAGCACAAACCATCCAGAACTGGTTACCTGGTACCCAGGACAGTGTCCGGAGCGGACCCACTGGTTATAGTGCCCCAGGTAAAGGTGGGGAACAGATCATCCTGAGTCCCCAGGAGGCTCTGTCTTCGGGAGTACCCAGCACCCCGGACACTTTCTGTGCAGGCCTGGACCATGCCCGGGAAGCCACTGCTGTGGCGACAGGCACCCATGGGGCCACCCTGGGCAGGGAGGATGGAGGACACAAAGGAGCCATGAGCTTTGCGATGCTCCAGGATGAGCTGGGGGAGCTGGGGGAGATCTTCCACCCCATGGATGCCGGGGAGCAAGGTGAGAACAGCATGGTTGGGCCCACCTCCCAGCAGGGCTGGATTTCTGTAAAACCCAAGCCCTGGATTCTCCAGTGGCTTCTCGGATTGAGGAATCCCGTCTTCCTTTCCAGCTCAGCTTGCTGCCTCTGAACCTGGGCCAAAGGTGCTCACGGCCGACCGCAGCAGCTACTTTGTGCGTCTGGGTGACCTGGCCCCCCGCTTCCGCCAGCGGGCGTTTGAGCACGCCCTGAGCCACCTGCAGCACGGCCAGTTCCAGGCCAGGGCTGCGCTGGCCCAGCTGGAGGACTCCTTCGAGCTGGTAAGAGCCTTGTCCTCCCCAGGCTCCCCCTGCCACGTGCAGTGACCGCAAGTATTTACAGTGCCGTGTGGCCGGGGATCTGCCGGCCCGGGCCTTCTGCACCGCTGACAGCTGCCACTCACAGGGGGCCGGGGAGGATGTGCGGTGCTGGACTGGATGCCACCCCCAGCTCTGAGGACCTCCCGGTTCCCAGGGTCACGGGTTTTAGATGTTCGGCTACATCAGCCTTACATGTGCAGTGAGGAGCCCGTTGATGCTGCCGCAGTCAGGATCCCCAGGATGTCCCCAGGCAACTGTGTTTTCAATCAGTGCCCTGGGCTCTCTGCTGAGCCACGGTTTGAAGACCACTGGTCCAATCCAGTGGGGTGTCGCCGAGGATGATCAGGCCCCTGGGACACTGGGCCATGTCTGGGGACATCTGTAGCTGTCACGACTGCGGAAAAGGGTGCTCCTGGCTTCGAGGGGGTGGGGCCGGGGATGGTGCTCAGCCCCCACCCAGCGCCTGAGGACAGAGGACAGTCTGACCCAACAGAGGTTTTGTTAGAGGGTCACTCTGGCTGCTGAAGGGAGAACGGGCTGGACCCGGGAGATCAGTGAGGTTTTCGCAAAAATCCTGGCAAGTGATGGACGATTGGGCCTCAGGGCTAGTGTCAGTGACAGTAAGAGGCACCTGTGTCCCGGATGTGCCTCTAAAGCAGGGCTGCCAAGGTCTGTAGGGGAGCTAGGTGTGGGGCATGAGAAAGAGGGACCCTAAAGCACCTCAGAGACTTTTAAAAAACACATTTTTGTAAGTATCTTATTTAAGTAACATCTACCCCCAACATGGGGCTCGAACTCACAACCCCAAGATCGAGAGCCGCACACTCCACCCACATTGCCAGCCAGTCGCTCTGCCTGGGAGATTTTTAGCAGTGGACACCAGGGGAGGTGCTGAGTGGGTTGGGGGTGAACACTGAGAGCTTGGTTTTGAACGGGGGAAACTGGAGGTGACCAGCGGGCCCCAGATGGGAGTCGCGGCAGGGTGTGCTGGGAGGGCGACTGCAAGTTGGGAGTCCACACCAGGCCCGCAGGCTGTACCCCCACCGGCTGCTGGGACAAGGAAGTCTCGTCAACTAGCTGGTGGTCGGGCTGGGGACCCAACAATCAAGGAAAAAAAGATGCCAAAAGAACTTTATCTCCACCCAAGGAGAGAAACAGCAAAGAAGCAAATATCCGTAATAACTCGACAGTTACATGCCTCTGAGGAGAATAATGAAATCTGACAAGGAGGGATTAGAGGCCACTGCACTGGGTGGCCCGGTGGGAAGGCCTCACTTGGAGGACAACCTAGGGCCGAGACTGGATGGCCACCACGTGAAAGGCCAGAGGAAGCATGCTCCAGGCTGAGCAGACAGCATGTGCAAAGGCCCTGTGGCAACTGCATGCTGGAAGTGGTCAGAGGACAAAATGAGGCCAGCGTGTCCCGAGCAGAGTGTGACAGAGTGTCAGCAGGAGAGGAGGTCTGGGAGGTCCCAAGGAACAGACAGTATAGGCCACGGTGAAGAGCTGGATTTTATCCAAAGGCCACTGGGGAGCCAAGGGAGGGTTTTGAGCTGGGAAGTGAGTTTGTTATTTGTCTCTGACAGGCCCAAGGAGAATATGGATTATTGCCCATTGCTGGCTCTAAGCTTGTAGCTTTTCCACCACACGGTGGAAAGGTCTAGACACGAGGCTCCAGGGCCAGACTCAGGAATGTCCCCAGGGGAGAGTGTGTGAAAGGACCCTGCTAAGAAGCCATAATTTCTCTGCTGGACTCTTTCTAGATTGAAAAGGCCAAGCAGACTCCAGAAGCCCAGTCATGGCTGGACCAGGGTCTGAGCAGCAGAGCGGAGGAAGGCGCTCCCCAAGAGGTATGTAACGAAGGGCCATGGCTTCTGCTCTTCTCCTCAACCCCTGCTTACCTCACCCCTCCCTCCCCTGCAGGTACCGGACTCCAGGGCTCTGTCCAGGGCCTGCAGCCTCATCCAGCAGCTCCATGTGGCCTACCGCACCCTGGCCTCCAGCCTCCAGGGCCTCCCCTCTGAGCTCCAGCAGCAGGTCGGGCAGGCGCGCCACAGCCTCTGTGAGCTCTACGGCCTCGTCTCCTCAGCCGGCTCTGTGGAAGAGCTGCCGGCAGAGCGCCTGGCCCAGAGCCGCGGGGCCGTGGGCCAGACATGGCGGGAGCTGGAGCAGATGCTGGAGAGTGTGCAGCATGGCCCGCCACTCTGCTGGCTGGTGGGGCCCTTTGCCCTGCACCCCACTGGCCAGCAGCTCTAGGTCCCTCCCGCCCATGGAGCCTTCCGCGGAGCCTTCTCCCCAGCCCCAAACCAGCTCCAATTCCCCGAAGGTCTGCACTCTGCAAGCTGGTGCTGCCTGGTACCCACAGGGATGCCAGCCGCGCCGCGCACCCAGCCCTGGCCCTGCCTATGCCATCCACCCTTTCTTCCCAAGCAAACTGGCCTTTTCCTGGCCTAGGAGCCCAGAGCTGCTAAGACTGCTGACAGAGGACCTTCCCCTGAAGGTCTCAAGCAAGCACTCCAATTAGGAAAGAGAAGTGGAAACTTGCCTAGGTCTAGAAGGTTCTCCATTCAGCCGCCTCCACTAGGAGCCCCTTTTCTGGGCCCTTTGGCTACCGGCACAGCAGGTGCTCCTGCATCCTGGGCTCCAGGAGCTCCGTCTTCCTCACTCCATCCAGAAGCACACACCCGGCCCTCGGCAAATCGTGTTCCATTGTACCAGAAGGTACCAGAAGGCTATGGTCACCTGGCGCAGGCTCCTATCACCTCTGCTGACATCTGTTGCAGCTCTGTGAGGGTAAAGCCACCGTAGCCTACCATGGCCGTGCACTGGCCCAGACGGGGGACCAGATTGGGCCTTGGCCCACCCCCAGAGCTGATGTTTTGTGGTCCCCAAGGCCCTGGGCTGAGGAAGGAGAAGGCTTCCCTGCAGGGGATGAGGCCCTAGGGGGTACATGACGAAATATGCTCAACACAGTCCCACACCCACCCCAGGCTGGAGAACAGGGGCTGGGACGCATGCAGGGTCCCCTCCTTCCCACACTGCCCAGGGCAGCCACACAAAGTGGGTGGCACGTGAGGAAGCTGAGGTTCCCCCTCACTGGGCCTCACCTGTCCTCCAGCTGGGGGGAGCCCTGCCAAGCAAACCCCCGCTTCCCGGAACCTGTATCCCACCCACAACCCCCCATTAGGGCTACCTCCCTCAAGGAAGGCTTGAGGCGCCCTCATACGAGCCCCTTCTCAGAAATGATGGGGTGTTCCGAGCTCAGGACGCGAGGCCAGCCTTCCCCGAAGGGTCACCGTTGGCTCCTGGGAGCCAGCCATTTTGCGACCTGGGTGACGGGTCAGGAAGCCTCTCGGCCTGTCCCTCCTCAGTCTCCACCACAGGTAGAGGCGCTGGGCACACAGCCATTCATGCAAACTGAGCACAGTCACTGGAGCTTCAATCCAACCAGCCCAAATGGGCATCGCCAGGCTCAGAAGTCCCACACTGCATCATGGCCTTGGCTGAGACGGAGGCACCTGACCAGGGGCAGGGCGGAGGACACACGGTGGACGCGGCTGATACAGGTGCCGCACACACGTCTGTCCGAATCCCTGAGCCAACCCTGGGAGTCTGGGGTCACTTTACAGGTGAGGAACGAGAAGCCCAGAGGGGGAGGGCCTCTTGTCCGAGGTCACAGAACAAGGCCCACCCCCAATGCTCACGTCCTCTGAACGTCAAGGACAACGGCTAGCCCACAGCACCTCCGAAGCCTGAATGGCTTGAATGGCCTGAGCGGCTGCTTCTGGGGACGCTGGGTCTTACCGGCAGCCTGGCTAGGAGCAGGCTAGAAGCAGGAATGGGAGCAAGGCCCTGCAAGAAGGTCTGGGCTCTGGGCTGCTGCACGCAGGAGGATCAGACCACAGCCTCCGCTTGAGCCTTCGTTACTTCTAAAAAGGCCTCCCACCTCCCCTTTCCTTCACCGTCAACCCTGCAGGCCCACGCCGGGCAGGGGCGGTGTCAGAACCGAGTTCACATTCACTGTGAACGGTGACTTTGTGACTTAAACCTTCTGTCTCTGGACGGGCCCTGGACAGCTGCACCAGCAACCCTAGAAAACCGAGCCAATAAAAATGACTTTCATTAAAAAACCCTTTATAGTTATTTCATGTCGGTTGGAAATCACAGAAGTTAGGCAGAAAAACAACCCAGGGAACAGATACAAAGGGACAGCACAGTGCTTCCCCAACAGGTCTCTGCTCCGCGGGTGGCGGGCGAGGGCCGGGGCAGGCCTGGGGCATCTACGTGCGACGAGTGGGCCTGGCCGCCAGGGCTCAGCTGTCCTCCTCGTCCAGGGACTCCGAGTCCATCCGCACTCGCGCGCGCTCCTGCCGCTCCTTCCCGGGCGCGTCCAGCTCCGGGCCCTCCCGCGCGCTGCTGGTGGGAGCACAGGCAGGCGGGGGTGAGCGCTCGACCTTCCGCCGCCGGCAGAGACCCAGTGCCCTAGGAGTGCCGCCCGTGTCTGGAGCCCCCTACGCTGGCCCAGCCGGACCCCTGCCAGGCCCAGGCAGGCCCGGGGTCTTCAGCGTGGGGACGTCAGCATGAAGTAGCCCACTGCGCCCACTCCTGGAGCACCAGGAGGAAGCCAACCTCCCGGGGGCCAGGCCTAGAGCAGCTCAGAGCTGAGGAGCTCCCTCACTGGGGGACCTGAGGATCAGCGGCAAAGGCGGGGGTGGGAGGCTGGCGTGTGGGATAAGTCCCTGCAGCCATCACCAGAATGAGCAGCCCCCATGGCTGCGGCCTGCGGCGATACTCACTCGTTGTGTAATGGCTCTTCGGAGGAGCCACACCCTGGCCCCTCCTCAGAATTCTGTCCTTCCTCCTGCTCCTTGTCTTCCGTGCTCTCCCCTTTCTGGGACGTGGCCTCGCCATTCACTGGGGCTGAGAGATCTGGCAGGAGGGAGGCTCATGGGGTCCCGTAGTCTTGCCCGCTGGTTTGGGGCCAGGTGGGCCCTAAAGGAGCCGCCACCTGCCTCAAAGGCCCTGGTCCTAGGCACCCACATCCCCCCACCCCTACGCCTCCCAGTCAGCCAGGCACACAAAAGCCTAAAGAGGGAGGACCCAGTCAATGAGGGGCCGCGGGTAATGAGGGAGAAGCGTGCATGGACAGAAATAAGGCGGTGCCCCCTGCAGGCCGTCCCTGTGGCTGCTAAGGCTTCAGCCAAGCCATCTGGCCCCAGTTCGAAGGAACACCTCTCAGCAGCTCCATGGATACCACGTGACCCCGGCAGGAAGGACCGCCCTCCCGTCAGACAGGGACCAGGGCCACTGTCCCTGCGGGAGACACCCTTTTTCTCCGACCCCAGGCCTGTCCCAGCAATGCTCCTGCATGTGGCCCGCACACACGCACAGCCTCCCGCTGTCTGGCTCTGAGGGTCGATGTGCAGCTCAGGCATGTGCATGCACCAGGCCCTGGCAATGCCAGCAGGAATGTGCCGCTCTGGCCGCCGGGGGTGGGGGGGTCTGCCAAGCGGCGCCCGAGGCCCAGGGAACTCCTACCCCGCTCCTCACCAGCACTCGCCTCGACCTCCGCCCTCTCCGTGGGAGCCTCCTCTCCGGCCAGCGCCTCCTCGGCCTTCTCCACCTCGGCCCTCTCCTTCTCCACCCCGGCTCTGGTCGCCTTCTGGATGGCCTCGATCTTTGGTCCCAGGACCCGAGACTTGAGCCGGGTGTAGACCTCCGCGGCCTTCTCCATCACCTCCTTGTTGGCCTTGTAACGGCGGATCTGGCCCGCGAGAGGCCTGGCTCAGGAGATGCAGCTGGTCTCACCCCCGCCACGGACCCGCCCCCAGCACGGCCACCCCTGGCAGTGCCTTCCCACGAGCACGGAGCAGCGGATGCGACACTCTGGCCCGCCAGCGCACTGGTGTTCTCTGGGCAGACCCCCACCTTGCCTGCCACCAGTCCCTTCCACTGCTGGGATCCCACTGTACCTTCTTCAACGTGGCCACCACATCTGTGTTCTTCTGGAGAATCTGTGAGGTCACCTGTAGGGTCCCTAGCTCCTCTAGTGCATTCAGACACCTCTTCACGTCCTGCAGGGTGGGGAGGGGAGTAAGGAAGGGCAGCACCTAGCTGAGGGGGCCCTAGGGGCCTCACGGGGCCCCCTGGGTGGAGGGCGGAGTGCCAGGGAACCCCAGAGACAGTGGTGGGGACGCAGCACTTGGAGGGCTGCTTGGCACCACCTGGTGGGCACACCAAGCAGTGCACCCGAGGAGGCCAACCTGGGTCCTCTGTGGTGGCCCTGGATTTGCCTCAGTTTCCTGAGACTTCTCAGGGAGCTCGGACATGAGGGACGGGGTGGGGGGGTGGGGGCTGCTTGGCTCAGAGGAAGTGGATGCGACGTGGCCTCAGTGCCCCCATGAGGGCCTTACCGGATTGTCAACTTTCAGGGCGAACTTGATCTCGCTGTGTAGCTTCTGCAGCTTCTCTTCCACGGAAGGTTCTGGGGCCAGGAGAGAACGCAGCACATGGGCCTGAGTGGGGTCGAAGAGGCTGCCTGGCCTGGCCCCCCACACCTGACCGAGTCCCTGGACCCCTTCGTCAGAGCTGGCTGGGAACCTGCCCCAGCACCACGCTCTTCGATGCCTCAGCCTCCGACGTCAGCGACCTGGCCCCTCACCTTTCTTCTTCTCCACCTTCCGGTCGGGCGGGAACCCTTCTGACCGTTTCCGGGTTCGCTCCACCTTCGCGGGCCTGTGGAGTCATACCCCTTAGTCCTGCCCTGGACTGCCATCCAGCCACCCCACCCCGGCCGCTGCCGTCCTCGGAGTGTGTGGTGGGGGACCCGCAGCCACTGTGAGGGAGACCCTCAGGGGGCCCTGGAAGCTGGAGGGGGAGGAGGTAAGGCCTATTGTGACCTGTTCTAGGCAGTGACCAGGGATGGCAGCCCTTCCTCTGGTTCTCGCCAGCCAATGATATCAAGTCTCAGAATTATCAACGTTATGAACACACAACTGAGACTAAATGACTACTTCACAGAAACCCGAGTGAATGAATTACGGAAAGGTGCCCCAATCTGACACTTGTCAATGACCGAAGGGCCGTTTCCACAGCTTGGACTCGACATTCTACTTGGCAGAAGCTGCCAAATTCCCACAGGCAGGTTCACTCACTGATGCCAAAATCTCACTTGGCCAGCGGGCAGGGAGAGGGGCTGTGTCCCCCACCTTGGCAGGCCTCGCATGAGTCTCAGAACTACGGGTCTGGGGGACGATCTCTCCCCTCAGCACTGTTGACATCAGGCGGGTCACTCTCTGGGGGGCGCCCTGGCCCCCCCTCAATGCCAGGAACACCCCCAGCGTGACAACTACAGATACGGCGTGATGCCGCTGGGGACAGAATAACAGTCCTGGAGCACTGGCTCCTACATAAGCCGATGGAGCCCCAAGAATGGGACACTTGGACTAGATCTATCCCCAAGACCGAATTTGGAAATTGGGTCGCTCCCGTAAGGGGTATGGGGTGATGGGTCCCCTGGAAGCTGAGACCCACAGGGACTAGCACAGGGCAGGTGGGCCTCCAGGTAGCCGTGGGAGGAGAGGCAAGACGGGTGCTGACCTGGCTCGGGGCCTCTCCTCGGGGCGCCCTCTCTTCTCCTTCTGGCTGGGTCTCCTCGTGGGCTCTGTGCTTTGTGACTGTCTTGCTGCCTTCTTTGCCTGCAGTGGCCAGAGACAGGGAGGGCTAGAATGGCGGGCAGTGGGGGCTTTCCTCCTTAGAGATATAGCTGGACACTTCCACCACCGTCTCTGCACTGTTGGGAACTGGTGCAACGGGCAGGATGGGATGGGAAGAAGGACTCCTGCATCCAGTCTGTCCCCAGACAACAGTTTCTCGGGTCCTAAAAGGACCACTCCCTCGATGGGTGGGGCAGCCCCACTGCACACACTTCTGTGACAGGTGTCTTGGTCCCCATTTTGTGATCAAAGGAAGAGAGACAGGGAGAGAAGAGACTTGTCCTGCTTCCCCCAACCTCCCATCACATAGGGCACCATCTAGAAGGTGACAGGCCTGGAAAGCCAGGCTCAGATCCAGGCAGGCTGAGTACCAGGACAGCAGGAAGCGGACAGGCCCGCGGGACTGCAGGGCGCCTGATGGTCATCACCAACAGTCATCAGAGGCCTCCTGCCTGCCTGTCACTCACTCAGACTTCCTCCCTCCCTCCCCGCAGCAGCCAGAGGGCACCGGTGAGCACCCGAGTCAGGTCCTGCTCCTCTGCCCATAGCCCTCTAGGGCTCCCACTCACTGAGGTAAAAGCCCAAGTCCTTGCCTCGATCCCCAAGGCCCCCACACAATCTGCCCTGCCCCCTTCCTACCCTCCCCTCCCCTCTTCCCTCTCTCTTCCTCACCCACTTCGCTCCAGCCACACAAGCTTTCTGGCTATTCCTCCAACACACCAGGCCCCAGTGCTGCCCCAGGACCTTTGCATACACTGTGCCTTCTGCCTAGAGAGCTATTCCCTCCGATATCTTCCTAGACCACCCCTCATTTCATTCCAATCCTTATTTAATGGCACCTTCTCAACTAAAGCCTTTAGGATTTACCCTACCCGAAACAGAAAACCTCACCTTGACAGCTCCTGCCCCCTGACCCTGCTTTCTTATCCTTAGCAATGAACACTTTAGAACCTATCTTGTGTTGTCTCCTACACCCCCGGGCCCAGCACAGCACCCAGCACACAGTTGGTGCTCACTGAATGTGTGGAAGTCAGGAACGGACTTGCTGGAAGGGGTGGGCATGAGAGAGAAGTCCTTTGGTCACCATCCTTCCCAAGAGCCCAGGACGTACCCCAACAGGACGTACCTCTCTCTGCAGCTCAGCCTCGGGCCCCGAGTCAGAGGAGGACTGTGGTCCCCGACCCCGGCCCTTGCGGCCACGCTTCCTGACGGGTTCATCCTCATCCCCGAGCTCATCTCCACTGCTGCCCCCGCTGCCCCCGGGCAGGGCCTCCCCGCGCTCGCGCTCACGCCTCCGCTCCTTCTCCTCCTTCTCCTGCTCACGGAGCCGCCGCAGCTCTTCTTCCTGCTCCCGGCGCCGCCTGGCCTCCAGCTCACGCCGCCGCTCCTCATCCCGGCGCTTCCACTCGCTGATGCGGTCCACCTCGTCACTGTCACTGGAGGTGCAGGCCAGTTAGAAGTCCAGGGGGCCAGGCCCACCCACACAATCCCGGCCCGTCAGCCACCTATCGCTGCTCACTCACCTGTCACTGCTCGAGCTGGTCGGGGGCCGCTCGGGCTTCGGCTTCCGCCCACGGGGCTTTGGTGGAGGCTTCTCCACTGCAGGAAAGGAGGGGGTGGCCTGGTCTATGCGGGCACTCTCCCACAGGGCGGGCCCCGCCCCCCCCCCCCCGGCAGCCAAAGGTGAGGGGCACACCGCTGAGACCCTACCTGGCTTCCTGCCCCGAGGAGGTTTCTTTACAGACACGTCCGAGTCGGAAGAGGAAGAAGAGGAGGAGGAGGAGGAGGAGGATGGCACTGACCTGGCCACAGCCACTGGCTCACCCTTGGCCCCGTCAGATTCTGCTTTGGAGTCGGAGTCGGAGGCTGAAGGTGCCTTCTGAGAGAGACCGGAACATGGAGGTAGAACACAGGCCGAGGACAGTGCCCCTTGCAGCCCCCGACCCACAAACATCCTCCAAGTAGAAACCCTTCATGTTAGCCAGGAATCACAGGCAGCCCCCGATGTGCCTGCAGCCACCCAACTGTCCTGCTCAGTGATGTCATATGACGTCCCCAGGCCTCATCTCCTCCTTGGTGAAGTGGGGAGGCAGAGGAGAGCTGCTGTTTTTTCCAGTGGTTAGAGCTCTTTCGAATACAAACTATGGCCTAGGGCACCGCACTCCCTTCCAAGGCCAGTGTTCTAGCATCCCATTTCCCAAACTGGCCTATATGCTCCTCTCAGGAGTGGTGGTGGCTTGGCAGTCTCCGCCTCTGGGGAAGTGCTCTGCACACACCAAGCTTAGCAACTACAAGCTGAAACCATCAGTGGAAGATCAGTGGAACATGGCGGTCCCAGGGGCTCCCTGTGGCCTATGACCTACACTCCTCCAAAAAGGACTGACTCTAACCATGGACAGTGCCTGGTCACCATGGAGACAATCTCTCCTGGTTTCCCACAGGCAGGCAGGCAGGTGGGAACAAAACAACAAAACACTTCTACCTTTTTCTTCCGTCCCGCAAGGGGGCCCCGCCGAGGCGCCCGGACCACAGCTTTCTTCTCGGGCGTGAAGTCCTGGATAGAGAGAAGGGGGCTGAGCGTAGGCCCCCCGACTGACCACTGCTTGGCTCCCATGCATGTGTCTACCCTCCCATGGAGCCAGGCACCTGCTCACCTGGTCACTGGTCTTCTCTGACTCAGATGAGCTTTCAGAGTTCTCCTCCTCTGATGGGGAGACACTGGCTTGATCCAGGTCGCTGGAGGCCTTTCTAGTTCTTTTTGAGACCGACATCTGGTAGGGGAGAAACCCAAACAGATCAACAATCAGAAAAGCCTATGTGCTTGGCAGAGCTGCCTCCCACCTGGACACTTGCACTTTAAAGAGCTGAGGTTCTAGAACTTCTGGGAGGTGGTGGGGACCCTTTTGAGGATCTGATTAAACATCATGGATCTTGAACCATGAGGACACTGGGCTCAGCGAGAGCAGCCAGACCCAGAAAGACACATCCCGCAAGACCCCACTCCCAGGAGGTCCCCAGAGGAGTCCCGTCCACACAGACAGAGAGGAGAGAGTGGGAGCCGGGGCTGGGGCAGGGGGTGGGGAGTCTGTGCTTCATGGGGACAGAGTCTGGGGAGTTTGGGGAGATGGAAAGTTCTGGAGACGGAAGGTGGAGGTGGCTGCAGGACAGAGTGAGTATGCTTCATGCCATTGAGTTGTGCAGTTAAAACAGCAAATCTTACATTACGTGTATTTTAGCACAATTAAAAACAATGAAAGAAAAAACGAAACCAAGTACCCCTTCCCCAGAAAAACATATTATGTGCGCGTTCTGGAACTAGACAGAGGTGACGGCTCCACAAATGCTGGGAATGAACCATACACCACTGAGCGGTGCACTGTAGAATGGCTACTTTTAAATGTGAATTTCATCTCAATAAAAAAATAAAAATGTACATACACATACATGCACACATAGAGCCTGAATGCAGTTTCAGGGGTTCCCGCGTTCCCTGACGTCCACCCAAAGAGGCCAACAGAAGAATTTTTATGAAGAAGGAACCGAGTTTTAGAAACAGATCTCAACCAGACAACCAGGTCTTCCTAGCCGGCAACTGAGGAGTCACATCACACTTTCCCTCTGTTTTGTCACAAGAAAGAAATGCATTGGTTCTCGTAACAACAGTCACCTGAGCATCTCCCCTGCTCCATGCCCTGTCCCCCCAAAATTCCTATGGTGAAGCCCTGACCTTCAGGACCTCAGAAGGAAACAGGGTTTGGGGACAGGAATCTTTAAGGATGCAATTAAATTAAAACGATGTTACTGGAGGGGCCCTAATTCAGTATGCCCTCTGTCCTAAGAAGAGGAGATCAGGACACAGACACACACAGAAGGATGACCCTGTGAGGATGGGAGGGCGCCGTCAGCACACCGAGGAGAGGCCTCAGAAGGAACGAGCCCTGCCGACACCCTTGATCTCGGACTTCTAGCCTCCAGGAACGATCCGTGCTACTCTGTTAGGGTGGCTGCCACACCTGTCCACTCAGTGACACACCAATGAGAAATAAGGTCCCAACTGTCACACACCGTATGCTCCTGTCAGGAGAGGCAAACTGAAACATTCCGTGTGAATCTAAGGTTACTTTCTACAGGGGCGGTGGTCACAGAAAGCCACCATGAGGCCAGTGGGAAGAGCAACAGATGGAGAGACGGAAGAGACAGCAAATACAAAGCCCCACGGGTGGAAGGTGGCATGGCTGGTGAGTGGTCAGGGAAGGGCTGGGAATGGGCCGAAGCTGGGGCCAGAGCTTCAGGGCTGTGCAGGCTGCGTCTGGAGCCTGGCCCAGGCAGAGCCGAAGCTGGGTGCACTGCATGCTCCGTACTCCCTCTCGGGGCAGAGGCGGTCTGTGGCCTCGGGGTGCCACATGCTCCCCCTTCTCAGCCTGCCAGCACAGGACTCTCAACCCAAGCGCTCAGGGATCCCAGAGTTACGACAGCTCACATTGTATCAAGACGCTCGACGCAGTTCCAGGGTAAGCGTTTCAAGCTGGGACATGGCCTAGTTCCCCAGACTAAAAGGCAAGGATCACGGGGACAAAGATGACCCAGGACCCACCCTCCCAACGTCCACACACCAGGGTGCAAGAGGAGGTGGTGGGGAGGGGCCCCGAGCAGTGAGATCCTAGAGCCCCAGAGAGAACAGACCCCGAGGTGGGGTGGCGGGGAGTGATAAGCCACCAGCGCTCAGGGTTGGGGTCAAGGTCTGCCATGTGGTCCTCATGAAGTCTGCCATTGAGCCATTCACAGGAGAGATGAGAGCAGAATGTGGATCCACAGAAACACATCAAGTTAATGTTAACTGAAGAGAGAACACAGAAAGCCGGCCTGGCAGGAAAACCACAGCGCCTGACGGACTGGGAAGAGGAGAGCGGCGATGTGCTGGTACCATGGAGCTACCAGGGAAAAGGTCTCTTAAATTCTCCCTGGAGTGGTTAAAAAATGTTGTAATAAGAACTTAGATTGGGGGTGCCTGAGTGGCTCAGTCCTTAAGCGTCTGCCTTCGGCTCAGGCCTGGGATCGAGCCCCATATCAGGCTCCCTGCTCGAAGGGAGCCCTGCTTCTCCCTCTCCTACTCCCCCTGCTTGTGTTCCCTCTCTCGCTGTGTCTCTGTCAAATAAATAAATAAAATCTTAAAAAAAAAAAGAACTTAAACCTGTTTAATGCAAAGTTGGCCAAAAAAAAAAAAAATCTGAGTAAATACTGACTTACAAATAGGGATTTACCTCTAACGGGTGGCATGGTCGGGGGTGGGGGGGCCTGTTTCCTATACATTTCTGTTTAATGTTCCTAGTAACTGTAAAGAGAAATAATGGGGAACTTTATAAAAAATAATGCCGCTATATCATGGAAACTGGGGAAAAAACTAAATGCCCAACAGTCTTAATAATATACTGGTTAGAAATCACCCACGTCGGGGTGCCCGGGTGGCTCAGTGGGTTAAAGCCTCTGCCTTTGGCTCAGGTCATGATCTCAGGGTCCTGGGATCAAGCCGCACATCAGGCTCTCCGCTCAGCAGGGAGCCTGCTTTCCCCTCTCTCTCTGCCTGCCTCTCTGCCTACTTGTGATCTCTCTGTCTGTCAAATAAATAAATAAAATCTTAAAAAAAAAAAAAAAAGAAAAGAAATCACCCATGTCATATACTACCTCTCAACCACTGAAGACCACAATTTAATATTGTACGTAAAGACAAAGAAACACTCAGTATTTTACATACAGAGTGTGTGCACGATCACCAATTCTGGGCCTCACAGCCCAGAGGCAGCTGCCTCGTGTATGAGGCACACGAGGGATTGTGGAGAAACACGACAGGGTGCGTCCGGACCTCAGCATGAAAGCCCTCTCCCGTAATGTGGGCATTTTCTACTAGCTTCTCCACACTTTTTACACCTTACAACTTATAACAAGCGTGATCGATCCTTATGAATGGAACCGAAAGCAAATGTCATTTTTACAATAAAAGGAAAGCCTTACTCTGTCAAAAAAGTTGATAATAAATTATAGTCCTTTCATTCTGCACCCGAATGTTTAAAAGTAGTCAAAAGGCAGACAAGGTAAGAAAGAGACTATCTCCAGGAGAACCGAATGCTCTTGTCCCCACAGAAATCTGCACACACCTGTGCTCGGCAGTATGTTCACAGCAGCCAGAGTGGACACAACCCAGATGTCCACCAACTGATGAATGGATAAACAGACATCCAGCACACACACCTGGGAGCCTCCCTCCACCGCGAATAGGAGCAAGACGCCAACACAAGCTGCCCCAGGGATGGACCCTGAGCCCACAAGGCTCAGGGAGGGAATCAGACACAGAAGGTCACACAGAGTGTGAGTCCATATGTGTGACACGCCCAGAACAGGCTCATTCACAGACGGAAAGGTGGCTCGTGGGGGATGAGGGTTGGGGAGGGATGAGGGAATAACTGCTAGCATGGACAGGTTTTCTTCTGGAGTCGTGGAATGTTCTGGAACTAGCCAGTGGTGGTAATTGCACAGTTCCGTGAATGTACTAACAACCCAAATATGCAACCAAGAATTGCATATTTTGAAAGAGGGAGTTCTGTGGTATGTGAATGGTATCTCAAATTTTAAAAAGCAGGTTAAAAAAAAAGCATGTTAAACATGCAAAAAAATTAACTGCATATTCAGTCTAAGGGCATAATTTCAGCTAGGAGGCTCCTGGGAGGGAAAAGCCAGGAGCAAGCGCCTGTATTCCAGTTCTGCGAGTATCTGTTCAGTCTGGCACTGTTGAGTGAAAGGTTGGGTTAATACAGGAAAGCATTTCAACTTCACACTAGAGAGCCACATTAAGCGCACTGCCCTCCCCGAGATGATAATCTACAAGGTGGCAACGGTAATATCTACTGAGAGATATTATAAAGGTTAATGAGATGACACATGTAAAGGAGTAACAAATGAAAATAAGAGATAAAATATACCAGAATGAAAGCACGTATTAAAAACAAGAAATACAGGGCAGGGAGCACAGGCTGCTAGAGGCCTCAAGGGGGAGGAGGAAGGGCCAGAGTGTCAAGGCCGCCCCCCAGGCAGGGAGCTCCTGCCCCGCCCCTACCTTCAGGGCTGCTGCCTTCCGCTTCAGGCCACTGTTGTCGCTGCTTTTGTCTGAGTCTGAGTCACTCTCCATCCTGTCGCTGGCCGCTGTGGCAGTCACGGCTGTGACGGCCATGACCCCCCGGACCTCGTCATCCTCGCTCCCGCCTGCCGGGTCGGCTTCAGGGGCCTCGCTGTCAGAGGAACTCACCGGCTGAGAGGAGGGAGGGCAGAGACCCTGAGTGACCATCAGGCTGGGGTGCATTTCCCAATCAGGACGGTGACCCAGAAGACAGAACCCACGGAGGGGTCTCAAACATCAGGGTCTCGTCCTCGCTTTCCAAACTGGGGACCTGGGGCCCAGAAAGCCCCAAGAATGGAGGCTAGAGGGTGCGATGACACGTGTAGGATTACAGATTAAACCTCTGGCCAGTAACTTAGCCTCTCAGTGCCTCAGTTCCCCAACCTGAGCAATGGGGATGGCACCATTTTGGCCTCAGGGCTGTGGCAGGATGAGGCAGAAATGGGATGTGACACACTGAGAACAGTGCCCAGACTGGCCTGAAGTCCACCAGAGTTGGCTTTTCTATCATTAATACTCTTGTCGGTATGAACACAGGACCTCGAGGCTTGACGTGCCAGGCACTGTGATTTCTGTTTCACCCAGCGTGCTCGCTCAGGCAACAAGAGCCACAGAAACGGCAAATGCTTAAACGGAGCCCATTCTGAGCTCGCCCTGTGCCGGGCTCGGGATGCACTCAGCCAGTGCCTAATCAGGGGCCTGTGCCAGGCACTGTGCAGGGTAGGCGGCAAGCCCGTACAGGCGAGCACAGGTCAATCCCTGCCCCCAGGGGGCTTATGGTCTAGGGGGAGAGGTCGAGAGGAGACACTGCAGCAAAATAATGTCCCACTCTAGGGTCGGAGAGACAGGACAGCACCAGTACGTGGGTGCCGAGGGACTAGGAAGAAGTGGGTGTGAAGCGGCAGGAGTATTTTGAAGTGCGTTTTGGGAGGGGGGGACCTTGGAGGTTGTGACATTTTAGTTGAGGAGTTGTCCCAGACATGCAAAGGGGCAGGGGCCAGACACATTCTGGAAAGCCACAACTGTATGAGAACAGGTGCCCCCAAACACCGGCGAGGTCGGTGTGGCCAGCGCGCCATGAAAGAGGACGGGGCAGAAGAAAGGCTAGCGGGCCAGGCTGGGGCTTATGCAGGGTCCTGGAGGATCTAGGGGACCCGGCAGACGCCACAACGATGGCCAGGTCCCAGGGCTCGCTCAGGCCAGTTTCTGAACTTGTTCTGGATGTCTGACGTTCGTTGGAGGAAAATGGATGAGCCCTGGTCATATTCAGCCATCACTCTGTTCAGTGCACCCCATGGAACACACAGCACAGGCTCCCCTATGCTGAGGGCCAGAGCTAGACGCAAGCCAGATGGCATCCCTGCTCTCGGGGAGCCCACGTGCCAACGGGGACAGACGAGGAAATGCACAGCTACAAAGCACCATGAGGGGGGCTGCCGCGACAGTCCTGGGGCACCCATTGCAGTGAAGCCCAAGTGTAAAGGCTGATCATATTATTCCATGGTACTTCTTTACTAAATAACTGATTTCTTTTTTTTTAGCGAAAAAAGAACGAGAGTTTCTAAAGCTATGTTCTCTGCAAACACAGCGAACAACCACCTACTGATAAGCAGCGTGGGTCGACTACGGAACGGAACGCTATTCTGCCATAAAAAGGAATGCTACAGCGTGGATGAACTTCCAAAACATGCTCAGTGAAAGAAGCCAGGGCGAAGGACCAGACAGGATTCCATTTATGAGAAATATCTGGAAAGTGCCAATTCACAGAAATAGAAAGATCAGTTCTCAGGGGCGGGGGGCCCGGCTGGCTCAGTCAGTGGAGCTTGCCACTCTTGATCTCAGGGTTGTGAGTTCAAGCCACACGTTGGACATGGAGCCTACTTCAAGATAAATAAACAAACAAATAAATAAATAGCTCTCAGGGATTATGGGAAGGGGAGAATTGGGGGTGATAAGTAATGGGGAGGGGGTTTCCTTGTGGGGTGACGGAATGTTCTGAGTTAGGTAATAGAGATGACCACATGACACTATAAATTAATAAAAGCCACTGTGGTATATGGTTAAAATAACAAATTTCCTCAATATAAAAAAAAAAAGTAACATTCCCTTGGAGTAATCACAGCTGGGGAATCAATGGGTCAGAGTGGCGCATGCACACTGGCCAAGAAAAAAGCGAGGAGGACAAGAAGGGAACGAGAGCATGCATGAGGACCCTCCAGGGCCATGCTGACGGGATGCATGAGTTGAGACCAGGACTGAGAAGCAAGAATCAGAAGCATGGCCAAGGAAGGGAAGAACCCACCAGTGCTGGACAGAGGACGAGGTAAGGTCTTGGCAGCACATCAATATGGAAACGCATTAAAAGAGCAGAAATGTGGGTGCCAGAGTGGGGATGGCCAGAGAGAGTGAGCAGGAGGGGACCCAGCCTGCCCATGGCCTCTTACAGGAAGCCCCCCCCCCCCCCCCCCGTCCTTCCAGGGTCATGAGCCCACCTGGCTCTCACGTGGCTGGGTTAACAGAGAACAGGTGAGAAAAATAAAGGCCAGGTGTTGGCAGAACCTCGCACTCTGCTCTGAGAACCTTTTGTCTCCCCTGCGGCACGGTGACGAGGCCCAATCTGTATAATGGTTGACAAGGCCGAAGGATGTAACACTAAGCAGGTCAGGCCCTGAACCTCAAACACTGGGAGAGGATAATCTCACTTTCTCAGTAGACTTCCATCATGCCTCGTGCCAGGACACGGGTTCTCTTCACGGCAGCCCTGGTGAGGAGCAGGGAGACGTGACCCCCATTCTCCAGTGGGGGTGACACAGCAGCTTGGAGGCTAGCTACGTGACTAGGCCCACGGCTCTTCTGCAGAAGGGTCAGCTTCATGGCAGTAAGAGCTGGCACTGGTTCAGTGCGAGCCCCCGCCCCAAGCTCACCATCTCTCTCTCGGTGCACCGGGTACGAATTGTCACCCTTATTTTGCAACCGAGAAAATGGCATTAGAGCTCAGGATCACAGCAACTATGTGACAGAGGCGGGGTGCCAGCCATTTCTGTCTTGGCCTCTAAGCCCCGGGCCACTGGGCACAGCTATTGCTAAACCCCTCCTTGGGGCACCTGGGGGGCTCAGTCGTTGAGCTTCTGCCTTCGGCTCAGGGTCCTGGGATTAAGCCCTGCACAGGCTCTCTGCTGAGCGGGAAGCCTGCTTCTCCCTCTGCCCCTTTCCCTGCTTGAGTTCCCTCTCTTGCTCTGTCTCTGTCAAATAAGTAAAATCTTTAAAAAATAAAAAAATTTAAAAAATAAATAAAACCCCTCCTTGCTTCTGCCACCAGCTGGGGTCCAACTCGTGCCCCTCACATCCAGCCAGGTGGCTGCGACGGCCAGGAGGCAACGGCGAATGGGCCTGCCCCACAATTGGGAAAATGGACTCTCCGGGAAGGTAAGTGACTAGCCCTACCCTATGCCTGTAGATAAAGCAGGGAACTCTGGATCTCCAGGGGTCAGCCCACGGGATCTAACTAGGTTTGGGGAAATCCATTCCACACAGAGAAGCATGGGGCGCAGAAAGGAACCAGGACACAGAGGCCAAAAGCCAGCCAACCTCCAACTACCCCGAGCCCGATGGTCAGGTGAGGGAGGTGAGCATTTGTTTCTCTTACTGCCTTAATGGATCAGGAGGATGACTGAGGTGAAAGGGAAGGTCATGTTCAGCCTGGCCTCATTCCCGACTAGCACCTCGTCAGCTGCTCAGCACTGCCGTTTGCTCACGGGGCTCCCCCAGCAACCCTCTGAGATGCTGACACTACCATGAGCCTCTGTCTTTAATGAGGAGAGTGAGGCTCAGAGAGGTGATGTGGTGCCCCAAGGCTCACAGTAAGCAAGCGCTAGAGCCGGAACTCAAACCCAGGTCCCTGTACTCATACCATAGGGCTCTTAACCCCAGACCCAAGGTATAGATTATTCGTGGGGCCCTCCTCCAGCCTGGGACACGGGAGGCCTGGGCTTTAGCCCAGCTTGAGAACCGAGGACAGGTACCTGTCCCTTTTTCTCTATTGAGGGACAAGCATATATTTCTAGGATCCTTCTAAGTCAATGGTTCTCAACCAGAAATGACTTCTGTTCTCTTGGAAGAATCTGGCATTTCCTAGGGACATCTGAGGCTGCCAAAACTGGGGTGCTCCTGGTATCTAGTCAGTGGGGGCCAGGGATGCTATTAAACACCCCACAGTACCCAGGAGCACCCCCTCCCAACCTGGCCTAGAATGATCCAGCCACAAATGCTGAAAAACACTGGTCTAGGATCCAGATTCTAGCTGGGTCCCTCTAGGCCTCAGTTTGCTTATCTGGAAAATGGGAAAGATGCTACCTGCCCAGGCTACTCTCAGGATTACTGTGTGGACCAAAAGACAATGAAGTTGGAACCACACTCAGATACCACTTTCTACCTCCCGCCTTGGCAAGGAGATGTGGAAACAGGGCTTGCTGTCCCCTTTTAGTGGAAGAACTAGCTGAGTTAAGGCTATGGGAAAGAATGAGTCTGTTCTCTGCATGCAAAGCAACAGTCAAGATACACTTTTGGGGCACCTGGCTGGCTCGGTCAGTGGAGTGTGCAACTCTTGATCTCGGGATCATGAATTTGGCCCCATGATGGGTGTAGAGCTTACTAAGAAGAATTTTTGGGGTGCCTGGGGGGCTCAGTTGGTTAAGCAGCTGCCTTTGGCTCAGGTCGTGATGTCAGGGTCCTGGATCGAGCCCTACATCGGGCTCTCTGCTCAGCAGGGAGCCTGCTTCTCCCTCTGATTGCAGCCCCTGCTGCTTGCAGGCATGCTCCCTCTCTCTCTTTCTGACAAATAAATAAAATCTTTTTTTAAAAAATTTAAAAATATAAAAAGAGGGGCGCCTGGGTGGCTCCGTTGGTTAAGCTGCTGCCTTCCCCTCAGGTCATGATCTCGGGGTCCTGGGATCAAGCCCCGCATCGGGCTCTCTGCTCGGCGGGGAGCCTGCTTCCTCCTCTCTCTCTGCCTGCCTCTCTGCCTACTTTTGATCTCTTTCTCTGTATCAAATAAATAAATAAAATCTTTAAAAAAAATTTAAAAATTAAAAATAAAAATATAAAAAGAATTTTTTTAAAAATATGTATTTTGAGACCAATAAGCAAAATTAAGAACTCTATGCTTTAGAAGGAAAAGCTGAGTAGGATTTCATTATGAATACAGACCCTCAGAGGATGTACAAGAAGAGTAGCTAGGGCTATCTTGACAGGACATTGCAGCAGAGTGACCGGGAGGCAGGGCCAACTGTCCCGCTATCGCTATGCGCCTTTGTATCTTTTCAATTTTGTACTGCCAGTCTGCATTCCCATTCAAGATGGAAAGAGAAAGGAGAAACTTGAAGGCTGAACAAAGAGACTGCTCAGGTGTCCGGACAGAGCTGCTTCCGAAAGTGTGCCTGCGGCATGGATCCGTCCGAAACATTTAGGCTAACATGTTGGAAGGAACACCTCGGGGGTCCCAGGCCCAAGCCCCTGAAGCCCAAACTTCCAAGGGTGGGGGCCACGAAACTGCATCTTAAACAGACGTTCAGTTTGGAGCCATAGGCTCATTAGAGAACCAAAGCGCAAGACAAGCTCTCACACTTTACAGCTACTTCTCAACCTGGGGAGTCTGTGTAGGGCCAGTTTACTGTCAAGGTTGAGTTTTTTGAGTTTATTTCCTCGAGGGCAGGCATCTACACAGCACTTAGCAAGCCGTGGGTGTACAATAAATATTAAATGGTGTGATGATTCACCAGCAGTAATAAGCTTAGAACGTAACCAACAGCACTTGAGCCAGAGCCAGGAAAGGATCACACAGAACCAACTGTCGTGAAGACCTTCCGACCCATTCACCCACAAAGCTGGGAGACATGGTGGGCAACAGGAGAGGGGCCCTTCTCTTAGACCCATCTGAGGAGGTAAAAGCAGAACACCACCAACATCCACTAAACATGAGCCTGGCCCCCTGAGAAGGGGCTGCCAAACCCTCAGCACTCAAGAGACATCTGGTGAGCAAAACCCGAAATCTGGACCGTGAGCCCCCAGGAGGCCAGAAGTGGGTCTGCTTCATCTTGGACTGCTGGTCCCTCCATACAGCAGTGCCGACTGGATCAGTGGTGGCTGAGCTCACATACACCAAGCCCTCTCTGCCTCCTGTGTCCCTCCCCACAGGCCAGGCAGTAGGCCCTCTTCTTCTCCAGCAAGGAAGCTCTGCCCCCTGCAGTCAGTTTGCTTGGCCTCCCAGCCAACCTCACACCCACCCCTCCTGCAGCCAGGCTACTCTGCGTCCCTGAGCGTCCTGCAGAAATCCAAAAAAAGTGGCTGAAAGCAGAGCAGAGAACCCCAGCCCAGGCCCCCCGCCCCCATCTGCATCTCTTCCCAAAATGCCCAGAGTAAGGTAGCTCTCTGCCACCTTTCTGCTGCCTTCCAAGGCTTTCCATGAATTTCACTTCGACTCCTGAATTTCCGCTTTCCCTGAACATTTCCTGACACTGATTTGCCACCGAGATGTCATCTCTGTGGTTCTTGACACTTTTATCCCCATCTAAGCAAGAACTCTCACATCTACCAACCACAGCCTTTTCTCAAGGCTAAAATCTGGCAGTAATGGGGGAAGAGAGATGCGTTATTGACCAAAAAAAAGTAGGGTTTTTTTTTGAGAAAACAAAAGGTTTTTTAAGAGCCATAATAACGCTATTATAAATCCAAGCTAACTGTAGAGCACTGGGTTTCACCAGGGGTGGTCCTCCAGCCCTCCATGACCCTAGGGGGTACTGGTCAATGTCTGGAGAGGCACATAGTGATCACGACTTCGGGGCGGGGGTGCTACTGGCATGGAGTGGGTGAGGCCAGGCAGGGATGCTACTCACCCCACCATGCCCAGGATGCCCCAGGACACCCCAAAGAGAAGGGTCAGCAGTGCCAAGGGAGGTTGAGCCCTTGCTCCTTTCCTATGAGACAAGCTAAGACCACCTGTGGCGCCCAAAGTGCCAGGCATGACTTGGGCTCTGCAGAGGCCACATCACTCATTCCCCATCCCCAGGTACTCACCAGAGGAGCGCTGTAGCTGGCGTGGGGATTGTTCTGGATCTCCCACAGTCCCTCATTGAAGCCTTTCCTCTTGTTGGGTTTCCCGTACTTATCTTTACATTTGTCGTATGGAAACAGGTCCTTGGGTCCCAGGAAGGCTCTGGAGAAAGGAACCATGGGGCCAGGCCCAGGTGAGTCAGGCCACCCAGGAGGCACCAGGTGGGAAAATCAAGCCCCAGCTGCGGAAACTTACGTTTCGTGTGTACCAAAGAAGAAAATGGGGTACTTGTTGGGTGGGGGCTTCACGGCACCATCAGCGATGTCATCGATCTGCAGTGAGAGGCAGGTCAGGGGGTGGCTGGGGGACACCTTCACCCACTGACCCAGGAAAGCACCAAGAAATCAGCTAAGTTACTTCTGGTAAGCATCCTGGGAGGAAGGGAGCCTAGGACTGAGGGAGACACATCACCTTCCAGTTAAGCATCTGTATTCTTCTAGGAAACCCCCCTCCGTGCATACCTGTCCCCCTCCCCCCAGAGTGTTCTCTCTGCCTCCAGGGTAGGTGCTTCACCTGAGCAAAGCTAAATATGGTCCCCTCAGCAGCCAGGAGGTGGGGCAAGCTCAGCTTCTCTACACTCCCAGGACCCTCCCAAGGGACCCCTCCCGCAAAGAGGCAATCCGTGGTCAGTCTCCCAGAAGCTGTAGCTGGCAGCTCCAAGGATGCAGAGGGTGGGGGGTGGGCTGCAGGAGACAGGCCCTGAGCATCCAGGAAGTCCCACCCTCTCCCTACAGGCCCATGGGCCCCGGCAGCTGTCAGTCACCTCCCCACAGGAGGCTAGCAGCCCCTTCACTTCCAATCAGGTGCTTGGAAATGTTCCGGGCTTAGAGAGCTGGCAGGAGGGGGTAAGGAGGAGAGGGAGAAGCTGGTACTCTGGAAAGACGGGAAGTGCCCATAAAGTTTCATGGCTCTAGAGTCCCCCAAAAAATAAGCCCGAGCAAATCAGGTTAAAGTGAGTTTTCTGGTCCCCATTAATCCCCTCCCATCCTCTACTATGCCTGGGGGCTACTGGAACTTTCCTGTCCCCCTCACCCAGCTTCCTTCCTCAGTTCTTTGGGCTACTTTTCAAAGACCTTGGTCCAGGGACATCAGGCACCCATCCCAAGCATCCCACTCCTGCATAGAAGCTTCCCCAAACTTCATCTCCCTGAGAACTAGCCTGCCACGCCTTCCAGGCCCGGTTTTGCCCTGGCCTCACAGAGGACCCGCCTCTGAGCCTGAGGCTCAGATATCCTAGCAGCAGCACCAGCTCCAACTGTTCTCAGGACCGCCTGGTCAGTGTTCCTTCCTGGCCTCCTGTGGCAGCCTCTCTGCACCCAGACCCCCAGCTCTGCGTGATACCTTTATACTTACTCCCACCCTGAGGGAGGGAGGATCCGTTCCAAGCAGGGAATGAGGCTGAAATCTCCAGCCATCTCACAATACTGCCCGGGCAACTCCTGTGCTGCTTCAGTTCTAGCCTCATCCTTCCCATGCCCCCTGCTGCTGCCTGGGCCTCCCACCCCCCATCCCCCAAATTCCTTCAGTCCTTTCATGCATATTCCACCAGCCTAGGTGCTGGGGCAACTTTTTCCTAAAACCTGGGATGACAACCTCCAGGTCCATCCTCCACATTGGCCTGCCCTGGATAGTGCCTGGAAATGCACTCTCTGGGACCTCCAGACTCAGGACACCCTTCGGACCTGCACCCCTCAGACCATCTGGGTCCCTTGGATCTCAGCTTCTACACGGGATCCCCAAAGTCCCCTTGGCTCAACTCCTTCCCTCAGATGCTCCCTCTTTTGGGCTTGAGCCTGAAAAGGTATCTGATTCAAGTATCAGGGAGGACCACTCCAAGGTCTCCCTCAACCTCACACCCCAGCCAGCCTCCTCCACCAGAGGAGCGGGGGGGGGGGGGTCCTCACAGGGTCTTAAGCAAGTCTCATTCCAAGCTCTGGTCCCTGACACCCCACGTTATCAGATGAATCCTCTCAGCTTCAGTGACCCCGTGAACACAGCCCACGGACACATTTCCGGCCCTAGCCTCCCTCAACGCCCCCCAGCCTTAACCCTCAACCCTTCTCCCTTACTGCATGCCTCATCTCTAGCCCACTCTCACACATGGCCTGGGGCCCCACTGTGAGATCTTCCGGCCAGGGCACCCTCTTCCCATCAGTGTGATTCCTCTCCTTAAGCCCCATGTTCCTCAGCTCTCCTCACACCACCAACTCCTTCAAACTCGAACCCTGCCCCCTCACACCCCACCTCCCTTGGCTCTGGGCCTCGGGTCGGCGCCCACACCCGAACAACCCTTCCCCAGCAGACTCCCTCATACCCCCTGGGACCCCTAGACCCCCGTGCGGGGTCCCTCAGGCCCCCGGGGACCCCCAGACCTCGGTAGGGTGTCCCCCAGACCCTGGGACCCCCAGACCCCGCACGGACTCCCTGAGGCGCCAGGACCC
>CM052799.1:2661635-2769479 GCA_028533885.1 Nasua narica | reverse complement strand
ACCCCAGTGCGGCGTCCCTCAGGCGCCGGGACCCCTAGGCCCCCGGCGCGGGCTTCCTCAGGCCCGGAGAACCCCTAGGACCCGTTGCGCGGGTCCCTCAGGCCCGGGGACGCCCAGACCTCTGTTGTGCGGGTCCCTCAGGTCCGGGGCCCCTACTGCCCCACCCCCCCCGCCTGGCCCATCTCCCGCGCCGCCTCACCCGAGCCGGCCAGTGCGGGTAGCCCTTCATCTTGGCGAACACCAAGTCTCCGGGCTTAAAGGCATGCGGCATGCTGGCGGCGGGAAGCCCAGGCCGCAGGAAGCGGCGGCAGCGGCGGCGGCGGCGGCGGCGGCGGCAGCGGCAGCGGCTGCGGCGGCGGCGGCGGCAGCGGGAGGCGAAGCCGGGGGCGGGAGCAGGGCGCCGAGGGGGCGGGGGCGGCCGCCTGGGCAGAGGGCCTGCGCGTGCTTATTGGACTGAGCGCCCCCGGAAGTCCCGCCCTCCGACCTTCACAGGCAGGAGGCGCCGTCGGTCAGGACCACGTGCGGGGATAGAGGCGCACGGGGACCAATGAGAAGAGGGGTTGGAGCAGAGCAAGTTAACGGGATTGGGTAACGGGTAGATCCAAGGGGCGTGACCCAGAGGCCTAATGGGAGCGGGGCGGAGGTTATGGGAGGTGAAAGGGGAAAAGTGGGAGGAGGGAAACGGAGACTTTCAGGGAGTGGTAAAGCGGATAGCCAGGCGGCTTAGGGGCGGGGCCTAGGGCAGAGGGGCGGGCCATGAACGTCCACAGAAGGGGGGGGCTTTAAGTAGGAGGCAGGCCATTGGCTAATATCGAAAGAAGGCCTATCCACGTAGGGGGCGGGGCACCGAAAGCCTCCCGCTCCCCAGAGCCAGGGCTAAACAGAGAGCCGCAGGCCATTGGCTACCATCCCAGAAGGCCTCAAGGTAGGGAGCGGGCATTGGCTACCATGGGAGGCGGGGCCTAAGCAGCTCTTCGCCATTGGATAAGGTGATAGAGGTTCAACTCAAAACAGGGACGCGCCGTTGCCGGCCCGAGGGGCGGGGCTCGGGGAAAGGGCGGGGCGTGGGGGCGTTCTTAGGATAAACAGGCACAGAGTGCGCCAAGGGCTCCCTTCTTCACGCACCGAAAGGTTTTGAACCCCGGGAGCCGGAGCCGCAAGATACCCGATATGCCCGTTCATTCAAGAAAAATGTGTTTCGCATCGTGTGGCATAATTCCTTAACCTCTGTGCCTTAGTCTACCCACCTATAAAATGGGATTCGTAATGGTACCAATCTTAGAGGGGCGTAAACGTTAAGAGATTTCATGGCCCCTAAAGCGTTATGCGCTTTGCGTGGCTATCAGAAACACTGGGAGCACTAGATGCTGTTATCTTCTCTGTTAATCTCATCCTAACGGGAACCCTTGGTAGGATCTCGAAGTAGAAGGACCTGAGTGGTTAAGAAAATGCTGAGTAGGGCGCCTGGGTGGCTCAGTTGGTTGGGCGATTGCCTTCTGTTCAGGTCATGATTCCGGACTCCTGGGATCGAGTCCCACATCGGGCTCCCAGCTCCATGGGGAGTCCGCTTCTCACTCTGACCTTCTTTCTCATCCTCTCTCGCACTCTCTCTCTTTTCTAATAAATAGATAAATAAAATCTTAAAAAAAAAAAAAAAAAAAAGGTTAGAAAAAGAAAATGCTGAGTAGTCGGGGAGGGACCAGGGAGGGCTTTTTGGAGGATGTAGTTTAACTAGAGACGCGCAGGGTGAATAGAGATGGGCCAGTGGAGTGAAGTGGATACAGAGAGGGCACTTAGGGCGGAGGGGATAGCAAATGCAAACGTCTAAGCTAGAGAAGATGGAGCAAGTGAGTGGGTCCATTGCGGACCTCTCCTAGTGCCTGGTGAACATATGTGAGAAGTTTGGCTTTTATTTTAGCTTCTTGGGAATACATTGGAGAGATCTGATCACAGGGTACAAAGATAATACTTTAGTCTCAAGATACATCCTTATGCACGTGAAATATATCTTTTTTTAAGTGAAACATAAACCTAACCACATGACCCTAGGAATCTACCCAAGAGAAATGAAAACACACTCCCCATGAAAACCTGTACACTAGTAGTCATCACAGCATGATTCACAACAGCCAAAAAGCGGAAAGACCCAAGTGTCTATCGACAGGTGAGTGGATAAAACAAATGTGCTATATCCTTGCAAGGAACACTAGTCAGCAATGAAAAGAAAAGCAGCACTGACACACACTATAAGCTGGATGAACCTCAAAAACACTAGACACAGTGAAATAAGCCAGACAAAAGGTCACATTCTCCAACATCATATGCCATTTGATGGAATGTCTAAAAAAGGCAAATCTTTCAAGACAAAAGTAAGTTACTTTGAGCTAGGGGTAGAAATCCAGTGTTAAATTTATAATTTCATACAAAGGGCAATATGAGGTTTCTTTTCAGAGTGATGGAGATGTTCTAGATTGTGGTGATGGTCTCACTACTTTGCAAATATACAATGAAATTTATTGAATTGTATCCTTAAAACAGGCGAAATTTAGGGTATTTAAACTATCAACAAAGCTGTATCTAAAAATGATTTCTTGGCTGAGAAGAGCTATAAAGTAGAATTGTCAGATAAAATTCAGAATGCCCAGTTAAATCTAAATCACATATACACAACAAATAACTTTTCAGTGTAACTATGTTGTTTGTCTCATGCAATATTTGTAACATATCTATACTAGAAAATTATTTGTTATACATCCAACAAAATGCATGAACCTTGAAGACATTATGCTCAATGCAATAAACCAGACACAAATGACAAATCCTGAAGGACCCCACTCCCAGGAGGTCCCCAGAGGAGTCACATCCACACAAACAAGAGAGGAGATGGTGGGAGCCAGGGCTGGGGTAGGGGGTGGTGAATCCATACTTCATGAGGACAGAGTCTCCGTTTGTGGAGATGGAAAGTTCTGGAGACAGGGGGTGGGGGTGGCTGCAGGATGGTGTGAGCGTGCTTCATGCCATCGAGCTATGCACTTAAAAATGGTTGAGAGAGGGGCGCCTGGGTGGCTCAGTCATTAAGCGTCTGCCTTTGGCTCGGGTCATGATCCCAGGGTACTGGGATCGAGCCCTGCATCCGGCTCCCTGCTCCGCGGGAAGCCTGATTCTCCCTCTCTCCTTCCTCCTGCTTGTGTACCCTCTCTCACTGTGTCTCTCTCTGCCAAATAAATAAATAAAATCTTTTTAAAAAAAAAATGCTTGAGAGGGTAGGGGCGCCTGAGTGGCTCAGTGGGTTAAAGACTCTGCCTTCGGCTCAGGTCATGATCTCAGGGTCCTGGGATCGAGTCCCGCATGGGACTCTCTGCTCAGCAGGAAATCTGCTTCTCCCTCTCTCTCTGCCTGCCTCTCTGCCTACTTGTGACCTCTCTCTCTCTGTCAAATAAATAAATAAAATCTTAAAAAAAATGATAGGGTAAATTTTGTTATGTATATTTTACCACTGTAAAAATATAATTGATAGTAAATAACATCCAATAGAAATACCTGATTCATAGTTCTCTAAAATGGTTAAAATTGTAACTCAATGTTATATAGATACTATTGAATCATTTGAGTTTTTTTTGTGTTTTTTTTTTTTTTAAGATTTATTTATTTGAAAGAGAGCAGGAGTGGCAGAGGGAAAGGGAGAAGCAGGCTCCCCACTAAGCAGGGAGCTAGATGCAGGGCTGGATCCCAGGACCCTGGGATCAAGACCTGAGCCAAAGACAATTGCTTAACCAACTGAGCCACCCAGGTGCCCCATGTATTTATTTTTCTATCTGAAATTCAGATCTAGGGTGCCTGGGTGGCTCAGTTGATAGAGTGGCTGCCTTCGGCTCTGGTCATGATCCTGGAGTCCTAGCATCAAGTCCCGTATCGGGCTCCCTGCTCAGCCCGGAGTCTGCTTCTCTCTCTGACCCTCCCTCCTCTTGTGCTCTCTCATTCTCTCTCAAATAAATAAAATCTTAAAAAAGAAAAGAAAAGAAATTCAGATCTAATGGGGTGTCCTGTATCTTATATTTGCTAAATCACACAGGGGACAAGTGTGGAAGCTGAAAAAGGAATGAAGAAGATGGTGTGGAGGGGCCTGAATTAGGTACAGACAGAGAGACTGAGGCCTGAGGCCCAAAGGGGAGGCCATGGCTTGCCCAAAGTCAGACATGGAGTCCAGGGGTTCCAATGCAACTTCTGCGGGACCCCTTTCCAAAGCCCTCCTGATTCTGTACATGATTTCCCCCAGACCTTGAACCAGGGTAGAAAACCAGACTCCCTGCCCAGAGCTCATCGAGCCACATTAAGCAGCTGGGAAATGATGAAGCTTTGGTGAAAGCTGGGACCAGCATGCTCCCAGAAGGTAGGGAGGGCCCCCCAAAGTGGCAGGCTGAGGCAGGAGAGGATCCATGTCTTCCTGCCAGATCAGAGGCCAGTGAAGACTATGGTGGAGCCATTAGTCATCACCTGAGGAGGTGAAGTGACTTCCTGTTCCCTAAGAAACGGGGCCTGGCTCTGGCCAGAACAGGCAAGTTGCAGATGGAACCACCACTGACCCTCCATAACGGCCAGAAACAGCCCCGTCCAACCAGCAGGCGGCCTGAACCCCTACTGTGTGCTGCAGGCTTGGTCCCCGGTTTACTAGGGGACTATCGTGAGGAAACATTTACGGTCCACTTAGCCAGGTACAAAAATAAGTAACATTTACGGGGTCCAGCCTGGCTCAGTCCATAGAGCATGGGACTCTTCTTGATCTCAGGGTCATGAGTTCAAGCTGCACCTTGGGTGGAGAGATCACTTAAAATCTTTAAAAAAAAAACTTTTTTTTTTTTGAAGGTTTTATTTATTTATTTGACAGAGAGAGAGAGATCACAAGTAGGCAGAGAAGCAGGCAGAGAGAGGAGGACGCAGGATCCCTGCTGAGCAGAGAGCCCGATGTGGGGCTCGATCCCAGAACCCTGGGATCATGAACCGAGTCGAAGGCAGAGGCTTTAACCCACTGAGCCACCCAGGCGCCCCCCCCCAAAAAATCTTTAATAAAATAAAATCTTTTAAAAAATCAGTAACATTGATTGAGCAGCCAATATGTTCCGGGCCATATTATTATTATTATTATTATTATTATTGAAAGATTTTATTTATTTATTTGACAGAGAGAGAGAGAGAGCTCGGAAGCAGGAGGAGCAGGAGAGAGAGAGGGAAAAGCAGGCTCCCCACTAAGCAGGGAGCCTGATGGGGGCTCGATCCCAGAACCCTGGGATCATGACCTGACCTGAAAGCAGATGCTTGACTGACCAAGCCACCCAGGCGCCCCATTAGTATTTTTTTTAAGTTACCTCCACCCCGAACGTGGGGCTCAAGCTTGGGACCCCGAGAGTTGCACACTCCACCAACTGAGCCAACCAGGTGCCCCCAGGCTGCATGACGTAGTATGTTGTGCACATAGTTAATTTCATTCCATATCAGTTATTTGTCATCCCTGCTTTCCATATGGGGAAACTGAGGCAGAGGGGTAGCACCAGAGGTTTGGAGCTACCCCATCCACCCCAGCTCAGAGCATGAGATTCCACTTACCAAGAGCTTCTCCCCGCCTGAGTTGTGAGAGTGACCTATTCATCTCTTCCAGGCTGGCTCAGTACCAGGAGAAGTTCCAGTCTTCCTAGCCCAGCCTCCTGCACTCTGGTGGAGGGATGGAGATGCCGAGTCCTAGCCCCCTCAGGACCTTTGCATGCATGAGAATGTACATTTAAACAAGCTCTCCATGGGACTCGAGTGTGTATTATGATTTGAGAAGCACCTCACTGAAGTCTCATTCGATCGGTTGGTCTTGGGTTTGAATCTTCTCTCTGCAAGGTGTGGGGATATGGACAAGTGTGTTTGGGACTTTGCAACTCCCCTATCAATTGGTGAGAAATATCAGCACTTATTTCTTAGGGTCATACAGCCTAGGGGTTGCTGAGCAGGGAGCCCAATGCGGGGCTTGATCCCAGGAGCCTGAGGTCATGACCTGAGCTGAAGGCAGAGGCTTCACGACTGAGCCAGCCAGGCGTCCTTACCTGTTGTTCAGGGAACAAATTACCACAAACTTAATGGCTTAAAATAATGCAAATTTATTTTTTACCATTTTGGTAAAGGTCAGAAATGCAAAGTGAGATTCACTGAGCTAATGTGTTGGCAAAATTGTGCTCCTTCTGGAGGCTCTAGGGTAGAATTCGTTTCCTTGCCTTTTGCAGCTTCTAGAAGCTGCCTCGGCTCAGGGCCCCTTTCTCCATCTGAAGACATTTTCAGAAAGAAAACGTATAGATAGCCAACAGGTACATGAAAAAGGTGATCGACTAATTATTAGGAAAATGCGAATCGAAACCACAAACTATCACCTGACACCTGTTAAGACGACTATTATTAAAGACAAGAAACAAGTGTTAATAAAACGTGGAGAAATAGGAACGTTCATGCATTGTTCGTGGGCACGTAAATTGATAGAGCCACTGTGGAAAAACAGTGTAAAGGTCCCTCAAAAGATTAAAAATAGAAGTACCAGGGGCGCCTGGGTGGCTTAGTCAGTTGAGCCTGACTCTTGGTTTTGGCTCAGGGCGTGATCTCAGGGTGGTGGGATCGAGCCGCGTGTCGGCTCCAAGTTTGGCACAGAGTCCACCTCTCTCTTTGACAGTCACACTGTCAAATAAATAAATAAAATCTCTTAAAAATTAAAAAAAAATAGAAGTATCATAACCCAACAATTACATTTGTATCTGAAGAAAAAAACACACTAATTCAAAAAGATATGTGGAACCCCCATGTTCCTTGCAGCACAACTCACAATGGCCAACTATAGAAACAAGACAAGTGTCCACCCAAGGATAGACGGATAAAGAAGAGGTGGTACGGATACACGAGGAAATATTACTCAGCCAAAAAAATTAAAAAAAAGAAAGAAATCTTGCCATTTGTGACAACATGGATGGACCTCAAGGGCATTAAGTGAAACAAGTCAGGCAGAGAAAAGCAAACACCATAGTATGCCTCTTATATGTGGCATCTAAACAAAGTAAGAAACAACCCCTGGAAGCTTATAGATAAAGAGAGCCCATGGGTGGGTTGCCTGAGGCCGGGGGCTGGGAGAAATGGATGAAAGGGGTGAAAAGAGAAAACAAAACAAAACCCAGATGAACCAAAGCCGTGCCCCTCTCAGGCCTAAAGAAGTAACTACAGCTCCTTTATATTATCTGATGCCCAGACACATCCGCATTCCCCCCACCCCCCACCCCCGTCTCAAAAACGCTCCCCTTTCCTGCGCCTGCCCCCCTTAGGTGATGATGCAAACTGTCCCCACCGCCCTCCGGTTCCCAGCGTCCACCTTTTCTCTCTAGCACTTAACACCATCTGCTCGGCCCCAGACTTGACTTTCACCTTGCCTGCCTTCCCAAGCCCATCGAAAACACCACGAGGTCTGCGAGGTCGGGGACTCTGTTTTCTTCCCTGCTGGTACAGAGCCGACTCTCAAATATGCAAGCAGTAAGTCATTATAACGTCTCACATTTATTGAAAGCTTTCTGACGGCAGCGTGACCCTTACAATGGGGTCCGACGAGGTGGGTGCCCGTCTTATCCCCACTTCACAGGAAAGCAAAGCTCTGCAAGGTTTGTTTGGGCAGCACCGGATTCTTCCCTAAATCCTGTGAAGATGACGTTAGGACGCCTTGGCCCGGGCCCCGTAGGGATGCGCCACCATGGGTCCCCAGGCCCTCGCTCGTGCGCCCTCTCCCTGCGCCCCCAGCACGTGTGCCCGAGAGAACCACTGGCGCCGGGCACAGGTACGGCCGCTGTGGCCCTGAACGCCCCTACACTGAACTGCGCCGGGGAGCCAGGGAAGGCTCGCGCGCAAGCGAAAGGTCAGGACCAAGTTCGGCGGGCTGGTCCCGCCCTCTCCCATTATCGCTTAGGGGAAAGCTGCGCAGGGAGCGCGGGCGCAGCCTCCAGCCGGAAGCTAGCTCGTCGCCCCTGGCAACGGAGTCCGGAAAAAGCACTGAGACGCGGTCTGTGGGTGCAGAGCGGCCGCCGCGGGCCAGGGAGGCACGGAGAGCTAGAGAGGCACCCCCTGCCGATTGTCACGTGGGCGGCCTCCTGAAGGCGGGACTTCCGGCAGCGAAGTATTTTCTTTCCGGTTGTTGGCTCCTGCCGACCCCACCCCGACTGGGCCCTGCGCCCCCCCCCCCCGCCCTCCGCGGCCCCCTGCCGCCGGGCCCGCCGCCACCATGAAGAAATTCTTCCAAGAGATCAAAGCTGACATCAAGTTCAAGAGCGCGGGACCTGGTCAGAAGCTCACGGAGTCCGTGGGGTGCGTGACCCGCGCTCGAGGCTTGAGATCCGGGACCGAGGATGGGAGGGGGAGGCCAGAGAGGGCTAGGGGCGGGGAGGGGAGTCCTAGCGTCTAGGGGTGGGGAGAGATCTCTGGGGGCGGGGCACGGGGGGGGCGAGGGTGGGCGAAGGGGGAGGGGTAGCCTCCGGGGGCGGGGCGGGGGGGGGCGAGGCCCCGGGGGCGGGGCTGGAGGCGGGGTGCAGAGATTTGGGGGTCAGTGGAGAAACCGTAGGGGAGCATGTGGACTGTAATGGGGCCCCAGAGGGGCATCGCCTAGATTTGGGGGAATCTAGGTGTTCAGAGATTGCACACAGAGCCTGAAGAAGCAAGTACAGCTAGGGTCGTAAAGACTGGGGAGGCTTAGCATCCATGGCGGTAGGGGTCTGGACCCTGGTTCTAGAGCGTGAGGGAGGATGGGGTAAGTGTGGTTAAGGCCAGGGAGCCTGAGGCGGTGTTGGAAGAGTCCTCGGTGGACTGGGTTCGCGGGGCTCGGAGCGGCTTAGGGAGGTCTGGGAGGGAAATGGAGGCGGGATGATGGTGGAGGTGGGGAGTTGTAGGCATCTGTGACAGGGAGGAGATGGGGACCTTATGGGCGAAGGTTGAGTCAGAAGGGAGGTCCTCATGGCGACCTGGGAGGAGAGAGGAGAATAGGGAAGGCCAGTGGAGTGTGAAGAGCTGGAGCAGGGGAGGAGGGGAGATGGAGGGCTCTGGGCTGGGATGAGCAAAGACGTGGAGAGGGGCCGGGGGCTTTGGGAACTGAGCGGGGTCTAGGAAGGGGAGTGGCCAAAGAAAGCTGTCAGCCCTCGGTGGGGTCTGTGGGGAATTGGAAGGGATTGTGAAGAGGTGGGGCAGTGAGGGGCAAGCTGAGAGGCCGGAGGAGGCGGGAAGGGAATCCCGAGGCGGGGGTGGGGTGGGGGGGTGGGGTGAGGGAGAGTGGGTGCATGACATCAGGGCATCTGTCATGGGGATTGGGGGTTGCTGGGAGTGGGGCGAAGGAGGCCCACTAGGGCTAAGCTCCTGAGTCAGGGAGGGAAGCCCAGTAGACTGAATCAGGTCTTGGGAGCCTGAGAGAGGAGAGCAGCTTAAGAGTGGGCCAGACAAGGGGGTCCATTCATTTGTTCGGCAAGTCGTGGGCGGAGGTGGGGGCTGGTGCAGCTGGGACTGAGTGGAACAGGAAGGAGGTGGGGGCCGTGTGGGTGATGGCTGTATCAGACAAGAGGCCTCGGAGGAGAGAAGGGGGAAGTAGCATGGAGACCCAGGCTTCTGCGACACCGTTGGGGCAAGACTGGGGGCTCAGGGTGTATGACAAGGGCAGTCATGGGTTTCATGGATAAGAGAAGGTCTCTGCTGTGTCGGGGCTCAGCTTCCAGTGGGGATATACGAACGGATAAACCGGCACAAGCGTGGTGAGAGATCAGGTGGTACTCAGACCCATGAAGGAAAATAAGCTGGGTCAGGAGATAGCAAGTGATTTGGGGAACTGTTAGGGCATCCTGGAACCCTTCTCTGGGAAGGAGACATCTGAGCTGAGAGCCAGAGGAGGAGAAGTTCAGCCACATGAAAATCTTCACACACACACTCTCTCTGAAGCAGCCCCAGCTGCTCCCAGATCTTCTTTCCTCATCCCACATGCAGACGGAATATTCCGGGCAGAAAGTGCAAAGGCCTTGTGGTAGGAACCAGTTGGGCCTCTGGGAGCAACAGCAGGAAAGCAGAGTAGATCGAGAAGTGTGAAGGCCTGCAGGTCAGGGAGGCTTTAGGACTGTGTTGTGTGTGTGGTGGACGGGCTTGGCGCAGGAGTGACAAGCTCTGGCTTAAGTTTAAAAGGATCCCTGTGACTGCCCAGTGGACCCTTCAAGAGGGCGAGTAAGGTGTTTTGAAAATGGTGTTTTTATAGAACTAAATGTCACATGGGGCGAGGGTGGGGCCACGTGATTCATCTTTTTTCAATGTGAGCTGGTCAGCTGTGGGCGGAGGGGCAGGGATGGGCAGGAAATAGGTCCCAGAGACTGTGGGACACAAAAAGCGGGCCACCTGTGGATACGAGCAGGGCAGGAGGAGTGAGGCCATGAACCCAGAGCCTTGGCTGCTCAGAAAGTTCTAGAGATGTAATACAGATAATTCCAAGCCCTGGGTCGGAAGAGGGTCTTGAGGAAAGGGGGCGAGGCAGGTGAGTCAGAGCGGGGTGTGAGGACGGGCTTCTCGACAGGGGACGGCCAGGTCGTTACTGTGCTGTGTGAACGCGGGAGCATGCATCCCGGGCTAGTTTCCCCAGGTGGAGGCGAGAGCAGACCTAGCCCCTGCCTTGTGACCTGGCATACTGCCGGGCAAACAGTCAGTGCCTGCTAAGTGAAACTGTGGCGCCTGGCACCCGCAGACTGGCAGGGTTGGTCCTGCTCAGGGGAGGGATGGAGGAGAGGAGTGACAGCTCTGAGTCTCCTCGGTTCCTAGGGGCGATGGGGCGCTTCCCACGGCGGCACCCTTCCCACTGACAGGCTGCCATTCCCCCATTTAGCTGCCAGGACCCTGATTTGCCCCCAGGGGCGGAGCTGGGAGCAGACCTGCCATCTGCCCCCTGGGGCTCTTCTGTGTTAGAACCATCTAGTGGCTACAGGTGGCCCCTGGGGAAAGAGGGACCGGTCTGTCTGATGGGGCAGAATTGGGAAAGGGACAGAGGCTCTTCTGTTTGACCCTGTGTCACCTCGCTTTTCCTCTGCCTGTCCCCAGGGAGAGGGCTCCCAAAGAAAAGTCCACCCAGCCAGCATTGCGGCAAGCCCGCCAGGGACCCACGGATGAGGCCCAGATGGCAGCCGCAGCGGCCCTAGCCCGGCTTGAACAGAAGCAGCCCAGGGCCCGGGGCCCCACGTCGCAGGAGTCCATCCGCAACCAGGGTGAGCGAGGCCCGTGCTTGGCCTGGCATGGAGGTAGTTACGGGACCTGCAACTCTGGGGGCTTGAAGTCTCAGGTCCTCGTCAGTTGGGGGTGCAGGGTGGAAAGGTGCAAGGGTGCTGGGGTCTGGAAGGCTGAGGAGGGGAGAAGGCAGCCAAGACGGGGTTGTCACCGGCAGTTGGGGGAAGCTTCGGGGTGGGGGTGGGGTGGGGGGAGGTGGCTCAGACAGGGCTCCCCTTCCCCCACCCCCACCCCCAGCCGGGGGACTAGAACTTGACCCGCTCCGGCCTTGGGGATGTGTGCCTGGGGACAGAGCAGGGCCTACAACCTGCCCATCTCTGCCCCATCTCCAGTGAGAAAGGAACTTCGGGCTGAAGCGACTGTCGGCGGGAGCACAGAGGCCCCAGGGAGCAACACGGTAAAGACGTCGGCTTGGCCTCCGGACACCCACGGGGCCTCCTGGAGCAGGAGCTGGTTCTCACCCGCATTGGTCTAATTGGCCATTTCCTCATTACTGGCGGGTGCCCAGCCCTGGGGCTGTAAGCACGCGATGCTGGGGTGGGGGACACAGAGGAGACGTCAGGGTGGCTGGAGGTCACGTCTGGCCTTGTGCACAAAGGCAGTGTGGGGAGCCCCGCCTGGAACGGTGGAAGCAGGTTGTGGTTGAAGGTGGGGCTGATGGGGACCTTCACATTCAACTCCGGCCCTCAGCTGTTTTCTGGGGAGAAGAGGGAGCTGTTCGGAGACTGGTGTCATCAGGGGGGCCTTCCTGGTGGTGGTGGGCTTTGAAGGAGAGCTTGGCAGAAAGAGTGCTCTGAGCACTGACCCTCGAGCTCTCACTGAGTTTTAGAATGGAAGAGGCCCTAGACAGCGCCTAGGGACGGAGGTCCGGAGGGCAGTCTGGACTCCTCTAGGGCACGGTGACTCCGGACTCGCCCGCCGTGGCCGCCTCCTCACGAGATAAGGGAACCATGATCGGGCCCTGCGTCCAGAGCCGCCCCACACTTTCTGCTCCCCGTCCTTTAGTTGTGCGCTGACCCCGCAGAGCCATTTTACCGAGCAGAAGGTGGGCTCGGCGGGGTTCCGGGGGGTCCCAGCACCAATACGCAGAGGGGCCGGCGCAGTAGCTCCGGGCTCAGCCGCCTGCACCCCTCCCCCCCCAGGTGCCCGAGGCCAAAGAGGAGGGCTCAGCCCATCTGGCGGTGCCCGGCGTGTGCTTCACGTGCCCGCTCACCGGGGCCACACTCAGGAAGGACCAGCGGGAGGCCCACATCAAAGAAGCCATTCTCTCCGTGAGTAGCAGCCCCGGGTCCCGCCCCCGCGAGCTGGGTGCCTCGGGTTTGCATGGATGGCGTCTGCGTTCGTCTCTGGGGAGTCCGTGCATACATGGGGTACAAAATTCCCAGTGCCCCCACACGGGTGGGAAAAAGCCACCTCTCGGCCACCCTTCCTGGAGGCGGCCACTCTAAGTGGTTTCGGGCCCTTTCCAGAGAGAGGTTCCAAATAGGTTCGGCTGTCGACCCCCTATACCCGCTTCACCCGGGGTCCGAGTTTGCCGTCCCCACTGTGACAAACTGATGAAGCTGTTGGCTTCAAATGGCACCCATTCCCTCCTGGTCCTGGAAGCTAGGAGCTTGGCACAAATCAAGGTGGCAGCAGGCCCGAGTCCCTTCCGGATGCTGGCGGGGGGGGGGTGGGCGGGGGTTGTGGCCGGGCCCCATCCAGCCTCCAGGCTGTTGTGGCGGCTCCCTCCGTCCTCACAGCCAGCAGGCCAGGCCCTGGTCTTTCCCAGGCCACCTCCTCTCCTCTCTTCCCCTTGAAGGGACCTCGACATCATGCTTCACCCACCAGGATAATCCAGACTAATCTCCCTATTTTAAGGCCCGCTGATGAGCAGCCTTAATTCCATCTGCCTCCTTACTGCTCCCCTCCCGTGTCACCGAATGTACCCGTGAGACCGAGGGGTGAGGACGGCATCTTCTGCGCCTTACTCCGAGTTCCCAGGCCTTAACATCTTTCCCTATTTGCCCTGTCACCCCTTTCTAGTTTTCTCTGAACCATCCGAGAGTTCTGCGTTGTTAGCAACCTGACCATAAGTTCCGTAGCTGTTTAGCCGGCTCCTTGCTGAGGGGCGCGTGAGCGGTGCGTCCTGTCCTAGTGGGAACAGGGACGTGTCGCAGAACCTTGGTCAGTCTCGGGCCGGGGGGAGCGCTGCGTGGACGTGTGTGTGGGGTGTGGACAGCGGCTGCCGCCGAGCCTCTGAGGGGCTGTCCCCATTCACGCTCCGCCAGCAGCTCCCCCAGATCATGGTGCCCACGCAGTCCCTGTGGGAGCTGCAGACTCCCATCTATCTTCACCCGAGCGGGTAGGTGAAAATAAGACTACCCAAGGGATAGTTTTGGGTTTTTTTTTTTTTTAAGATTTTTATTTATTTCACAAGTAGGCAGAGAGGCAGGCCGGCAGAGGGGGGAGGCAGGCTCCCTGCTGAGCAGAGAGCCCGATGCAGGGCTCAATCCCAGAACCCTGAGATGATGACCTGAGCCGAAGGCAGAGGCTAATCCACTGAGCCACCCAGGCACCCCACTCTCGGGATAGTTTTAACGTGCATTTCCTTCATTTTGATTCAGGTTGGCCGTCTTTTCATATGAGAATTCATCTCTTGCTCATTTTTCTGCTGGACTATTTATTTATTTATTAGGTAGGCTCCATGCCTGGGGCACCTGGGTGGCTCAGTCGGTGAAGTGTCTGCCTTCGGCTCAGGTCATGTTCCCAGGGTCGTGGGATCGAGTCCCACATCGGGCTCCCTAGCCAGCGGAGAGTCTGTAGCTCCCTCTCTCTCTGTGTGTATGCGCTGTGTCTCTCTTTCTTTTTCTCTCTCTCAAATAAATAAATCTTAGAAAAAAAAAAAGTAGGCTCCGTGCCCAACACAGAGCCCCATGCGGGTGATCCCACAACACTGGGGTCAGGACCTGAGCTGAGACCAAGAAGAATTGGATGCTTGACCGACTGAGCACTCCAGGTGCCCCTGGGCTTTTCCTGAAGTTGATCTGTAGGCGTGCTTTACCTATTAGGGAAATTAGTCTTTTGCCTGTAACGTGAATTGTGAATATTTTCCCCTAGTTTTTTACCTTTGGAGTGTGCTTATGGTCACTTTGCCACATAGAGGTTTTTGATCTGTATGATTAAATGTGTTGGTCTAGTGGCTTCTGGGTTTTGTGGTACACTTAGGCCTTCCTTGCTTTGGAATTAAAATGATTGTTGCATGGTTTTTTAGTGCTTTTATGCTTTCTGTTATTTAACGTTTAAAACTGATTAAAAAAAAAAAAACGTAGGGACGCCTGGGTGGCTCAGTTGGTTAAGCTGCTGCCTTTGGCTCAGGTCATGATCCCAGGGTCCTGGGATTGAGTCCCACATCGGGCTCCTTGCTCGGCAGGGAGCCTGCTTCTCCCTCTGCCTCTGCCTGCCACTCTGCCTGCTTGTGCTCTCTCTCCCTCTCTGTCTCTGACAAATAAATAAATAAAATCTTAAAAAAAAAAAAAAAAAACGTAAAAACTACTTGAATCCAATTAGAAGCTCTCACCCTGTCCAGCATGAGGCATGAAGCCAGTGCATTTTTTTTTTTAAAGATTTTATTTATTTATTTATTAGGAAAGAGAGAGAGTGAGAGAGAGCAGGTCAGAGTGAGAAGCAGACTCCCCATGGAGCTGGGAGCCCAATGTGGGACTCGATCCCGGGACTCCGGGATCATGACCTGAGCCGAAGGCAGTCGCTCAACCAACTGCGCCACCCAAGGGCCCCTGCCAGTGCATTTTTTTCCCCTGATAGTTACCCAGCCTCTCCTGCCCCCCTTTATTGAAAACACCTGCTTTTTGGTCATAGCTGTGAAATCTACCTTGATCACAAAGTAGATTCCTACATTTGGCTCCTTTCTGGACGTTCTGCTCCCTTGTCCCTTGGGTACTCTCGGACTCTGGGCCTGATTTAGACTTTTTTTTTAAAGATTTTATTTATTTGACAGAGAGATCACAAGTAGGCAGAGAGGCAGGCAGAGAGAGAGGGGGAAGCAGGCTCCCAACTGAGCAGAGAGCCCAATGTGGGGCTCGATCCCAGGACCCTGAAATCATGACCTGAGCCAAAGGCAGAGGCTTTAACCCACTGAGCCATCCAGGCGCGCCAGGGCCCTGGGCCTGATTTAAATGTGGCCATGGGGCTCCTGGAAACCCCCGAGAGCATCATTTGGAGCAGGAGCTTGTCCCCGGCGGTGGTCTGTGGGAGGTCACGCAGGCTTGGCCTGGCCACGTGCTGAGAACAGCCCCTTCTGGTCTGCAGACTGTTTTCTCTGCCAGTCGGCGTCTGTGTCCCCTTCTGCCCTGACAACTAAACTGGGAAGCCGGGCGAGCACAGTTCTGTCCGATGGACCCCCGTAGGTGGCATAATCTGGCCCGTGATGCCCCCTCTTCCCTAACGGTCAGGGCAGGAGGCGGCCCAGGCCCGAGCCCCTGAGGGGCTCTCTCCTTCTCTTCCTTTGCTGAGAACGCAGCTGAGTTTGTTTCGGTGAAATGCTCCCGGCCTGCCAGGGGACCGTTGTCACCAGTGTCACCTGAGTAGTGAGCCCAGGCTGCTGGGGGGAGGGAGGGGTGCCTGATGCATTTCCCTCCCTCCTCCCAGCATTTCTCTACCGACCCCGTGGCTGCCTCCATCATGAAGATCCACACGTTCAACAGAGACCGGGATCGCGTGAAGCTGGGTGTGGACACCATTGCCAAGTGAGCCAGCAGGCAGCTGCCCTCCCACTGGGGTGTTGGCCACCCCCCAACCCCCTCGCAACCTGCTGGTGGAGCCTGGAAGGAGCACAGCGCTGGGAGTGCAGCCAGGCCCCACGTTGCACTCGCCCCCACCCCAGCCCTCAGGAAAAGGGCTTGGCCTCTTGGGGCCTCAGTTTACCTGTCTGTAAAACGGAGGAGTTTACCAAGTGAGGGATCCCAACGCTGGCTTTCCTTCGGGATCATCAGAGGAATGTGTGAAGGACCAGGGTACCCCCCCCCCCATCTGTTGGAATAGGCCTGGGGGAGGAAGGATGCCAGGAAGTCCCTGTACCTCACGAGCCCTTGGGGACCCGGAGGCTTCCGTGGTCCATTTTTCTGGCTCTGCTGCACCCCACCGCTGTGTGTGTGGCCGCCCTCGGGGGAGGCAGGACCAAGGAGGAGGCCCTGGGGCGGTCCCCCGGTGGGCCCCGCGGCAGCAGTGGGGGCTGTGAGCCCCAGGACGGGGTCTTCACGGGCGGCCCTCCGGGGTCCTTCTTGCCACGAGGCCAGGTAGGACTGTCAGCCGCTGCTCCCTGTTCCTCTGCAGGTACCTGGACAACATCTGCCTGCATCCCGAGGAGGAGAAGTACAGGAAGATCAAGCTGCAGAACAGAGTGTTCCAGGTGAGGCTGCCCGGGGCGGGCCGTGCGCGCGCAGGCACGCACGCACACGTGCACGTACACGTATTTGTGCGTGCGCGCCCACGGCGGGCCCTGGGGAGGGGGGAGGGTGCCAGAACCAGGCGGCTGGAGGGCTGCTGCAGGGATCGCGGGCGGCGGGTGGCGGACAGGGACCCGGGGCTTTGGGAACACGGGTCGTGCGTCACTGTGTGTGCATCAGCGTGTGTGCTGTCTGCTCTCCCCGCCATCCCCAGCGGGTTTCGACTTTAATTTGAATGCTCTGGGATGCCGTGGGCATGGTGAGGTTTCTCCCGTAAACGCAGACGTGGGGTCTCTGAAGAAATCGTAGGGTCCCGCCGCCGTGGCCCACGTTAGCTGACTCCTGGTGGCCGTGGACGCCACCAGCCCCCTTCCAGCCCCCACATCTCACGCAGCTGGTCTCCCCCACCTCTGGGATCCTTTGGCTCTTGAGCCTCCTCCACCACCCGCCCGGTGACCTCCGCAAGCTGCTGGTGGCGGCCCTGCGGCCTGTGTTGCAGGGAACCTGCTCGTGCCCTGCTCTGGGGACGGCTTCGGTGGTCCCCCCCCCCCCCCCCGTTGGCCTTCGTTCCAAGACCAGGGAATTGGGAGCCGGGCAGGGTGGTCAGTGAGGCTGGTGGCCTCCCAGACGCCCTGCGGCCTTGTGTGATCTCTGGCTGCACTCCCACAGGAGCGCATTAACTGCCTGGAAGGGACTCATGAGTTTTTTGAGGCCATTGGTTTCCAGAAGGCCCTGCTTCCGGTTCCTGATCAGGGTAAGGGAGGTGGAGCAAGGTCTTGGCTGTGCAGGGAGGAGGGGTGAGGGGCTCTCCTTGCGGCCGCAGAGTGACCTCCGTGCGTGCCCCAGAGGGCCCCGAGGAGTTCTACGTGCTGAGCGAGGCCGCCCTGGCCCAGCCCCAGAGCCTGCAGAGGCACAAGGAGCAGCTGCTGGTCGCCGAGCCCGTGCGGGCCACCCTGGCCCGCCAGCGCCGGCTCTTCCGGCCCTCGCCCATGGCCTGCCAGTTTGACCTGCCCGGGGACTTCTTCAACCTCACGGCGGAGGAGATCAAGCGGGAGCAGAGGCTCAGGTCCGAGGCGGTGGAGCGGCTGAGCGTGCTGCGCACCAAGGCCATGCGGGAGCGGGAGGAGCAGCGGGAGCTGCGCAAGTACACCTACACGCTGCTGCGCGTGCGCCTCCCCGACGGCTGCCTCCTCCAGGGTGGGTGCCCTGGGGCGCATGCGGCGGGAGGAGCTGGGGGGACCCCGGGGGGGGGGTGCTCCTGTGGCACGCGGCCCCACTGACTGCCCCGCCTACCCAGGGACCTTTTACGCCCGGGAGCGGGTGGCCGCGCTGTACGCCTTCGTCCGGGAGGCCTTGCAGAACGACTGGCTGCCTTTCGACCTGCTGGCCTCGGGCGGGCAGAGGTTGTCGGAGGAGGAGAGCCTGGCCTTCAACGAGTGCGGGCTGGTGGGTGATGGGCTCCCTGCGTGGGGAGGGGCGCGTCTCTGGGTTTTTCTGTCTGCACAACACCCCCCCACCCCCACCTCCCGGCGTGCCCGTGGCTGAGCCCCTGGGCTCAGGCCCCGCCTTCCCATGGACTTGCGGCATATCCCCAAGTGATGTCTCTCTGCCTCAGTTTCCCACCTAGAGAGTGGGAACGTGGCAGGCGTGTGAAGAGTTCTCTGAGGAGCAGAACCAAGGCGGCTGGATCTGAGATGAGGGCCTTTCTGGGGAGGAAGTGGAGGGGGGGTGGTGTCAGACGCTCCCGCAGGAAGACTGGAGGAAGTCCCCAGGTTGGCGGGCCCATGGGAATGGGCTGATTGTGGTGGCTGTGGTCCCTGGAGGAGCCGGCCCCAGCACAAGGGAGTGAGCATGAGACTTCCATCCCAGAGACGCCAGAGTGAGGCCGAGGCTTCTCACCCCACTGCAGGTGCCCTCGGCCCTCCTGACCTTCTCGTGGGACGCAGCTGTGCTCGAAGACATCAAGGCCGCAGGGGCCGATCCGGACTCATCTATTCTGAAACCTGAGCTCCTGGCGGCCATCGAGAAGCTCTCCTGAAATAAAAGCAGGGTTGGCTTGAGGCTGCGCGGGTTTGTCTCATACTCTCCTGCTTCCTGCAGCACTCCCCCTGCCCTGGTCTCCCCTCATCCCAGGGTCCCCACTCCCTGGGAAGTGCCTGCCCTGGCCCACAGAGCACTGCAGCCAGGGGGCAGAGCGCTGGTGGGCTGTGACACGTGCCTGGGACCACCACCCGGAGAGGGCTCTGGGGAGGCTGCCGCTGTTACCTGTTCACGGAGCCCCTGGGCAGGGGAGTAGGCCTGCGGCTTGGGCCCAGTCCCCGTGTGCTGTGGCCCAGGTGGCCGTGGCTGGCCCTGACGCTGAGTCACGGTGTTGCTGGGGACAGCGACAGAGGGAGATACAGGGCCTGTCAGGACCGGTTCTGTGGTTACTAAATTATGAACCTGAATAAACGACATCAGACTCGTCTCCTGGTGCTGAATTGAAGCTGTGCCGGGCAGGGTAGGGGCAGTGGCTGCAGGGCTGCCGGCACAGGAGGGCCCCCCCCCCCCCACCACAGTGTGGCCCCCGGGGGAGGGGCTGGGCAGGCACTTGCCGAGGGTAGGCCTCCCATGGAACTCTCATCTTACTGTGGGGTTCAGGACAAGGTCCCCATGGATGGCCCATCCTCAGCCCCGGTCCCTGTGGTGGTTACTTTATAGGACTAAAGGGGCCGTGCCTGTGGTTGGGGACGCACAGACAGGGAGAGTCCTGGGTAGGCAGGTGGGCTCAGTGTCACCACAGGGGTCCTCACACCTGGAAGGAGGTGGAAGGAGGCAGGAGATGCCAAGCTGCAGGGGTCAAAGGTGGAGGAGGGGCCACAAGTCCACATGGGCGCCTCTGGAAGGTGTAAAAGGCTGGCAGGTGGTCCCCGCTCCTGGGCTTCCAGAAGGAACTGGCCCTGCCCACACCGTGGTTTCCCACTGGTGAGGCCCACGTCAGACTTCTGACTCCCGGAACCCAGGAAGTGAGTAACGGGGAAGCTGAGCTTGGAGCACAGGAGGCACTGGCCCTGGTCACGTTTCCCATGGGGAGATGCCCTTAACTGCTCACTGGGACTGTCCCTTCACTTCCCCACAGGCTGGCCCCTCCCAGACCCTCTCCTCCCCTGCACAGAGGCCTGTGGTGGCTGGTCCCTGGGCCACAGCCAGCTTGGTGACAGACTTGAAGCTTTGAGCCCCAAATGTGATTTCAACACCAAAAACCCCTCATAGCCCCCCAGCCAGCAAGTAGCCCCCTCACAGGCCTTTGCTTCCCATCTGGGCCACCAGCTGCTCTGTCCCACGTAGGTCAAGACGGGGCCTGTCCTCTGCTGCCCCATCTCAGTCCCCTCCCCACCTGTAACGTAGCACTGACTGCAAGCTGTCAGGTGGCCATCTGACACAGGTTCCAGGGGACTTGACTGGCCGGGGCAGTGCCGCCCACACACCTGCGTAGGGAGGCAGCCGCACCCCACCTCAAGCAGGGGGTCCTGGCCTTCCAGGGCCCGGAGGTGGGGTGGGGTCTGCCTTCTTGGCCGAATCAGGTGGTTGCCTCCTCTCCTGCGGGGGCAGCAGGACAAAACAGAGCGGCGGGTTCAGGTCAAATGGAGTCCAGGAGCTCTGCCGAAGTCTCCGTGCCCCAGGCCTGCCGTGCTCCGAGGCCTCCGTGGGGCCCGCGGCTGTCCGCGCGTTCCTCCCTAGGAGTGATCTGACCCTGATGGCGATCTGGAAGCCGCAGTTCCAGTCCCAGTGGCCTAATGGGCAGGAGGGATAGGCCGGCAGAAGCACCTCCGGAAGCTGTGCCCTCGAGTCAGGTCAGCGTAGAGGCCACGGATTTCACAGCCGACAGTGGGATGGTGCTGTTGCAAGGTGTGAGCCTTCACACAAACTACAGGGCCACGCACCGGGCAGGGGAGAGCGCAGCCGCCAGCCCCGAGCAAGGGGCCAGCCCTGGGGACGGAACACACCCACGCGCAAGGATCGATGCTTGAAAAGACGACAGACGCACCGGTCAGGGCTGGACAATAAGTTTATACACACCCACATCAGGTTGACGAGCCGCCGCGGGCTCCGACTCATTTACAAGCATTTCATCGAAGCGCCTGCTTGGGGGCCCGCAGGCACGACCAGGCTGTCCCTGTACAGGTCCTCACATCGCGATAATGCTTTATTAAAGGGCAGATTAATATGCAGCTTTTGGGGGGAAATTTTTACAAATATCAAAAGGAACAAATCAAGCATCCTCTATAAAAACTTTCCAGACCTCCGGGGAGGCCTGCGAAGCAGGACAAAGTGCTCTTTACACAGGACTCGTAGGACTTTCAAGTATCCAAGAGGCGTTTATGAATGCCCTAACCATTCTACCTACACACGCCGGGCCGGCGGGGCACTCAGCAGGGTCCGAGCGAGCTGGCGGGCACGGGGCTCTCGCTGGTGTCCATTCCCACAGACCCCCCAGCTCCAGAAGTGGTTCCACACGGGCCTGGAGCCTCTGCAAGGCAAGAGAGGGAGGGGGCTTTAGCTGGCGGCACCCCCAGACTGGGTAGGGGCTCGAGTCACTGCCCCCACACCCCCCTTCAGACCGCTACACTCACTCACGGCCCTCAGAGCCGGTCCCCTCCTCCCCTCACTTGGCAAGAGTCAAACATTGGCCTCCCTCACTGTCCCCTTCTGCAGCCGAGACCACCCCCTCCTGCGACCCGCCCCTGGGGGTCGGCGCTGCAGGTGCAGCACCGCCGGTTCTCTGGGAAGCTTCTGGAACAGCGCCACAACGTGGTCAGCATCCAACTGCTGGCCCGTTGCTCTATTTCTGCCATGGCTACTGGTCCAGTCCCGCTGTTCACACGGCAGCTTTCCTGCAGACCCCAGACCAGAACCCACTGACCACACCCACCCAGCCAGCCAGCGCCCTGTGGGGTCTCGTAACTCAGCCCCACTGTTTACAGACAGGAGGTGCGTGGGAGCGAGAGCGTGAGTTCTTCCTTTCCTGCCAGGTTCTCACCCCCGACATCCGAGATGTCCAGGATCACACAGTCGCCGTCCTCCTCCTCCTCCTCCTCCGTGTCTGCCTGGAAGCCATCCAAGTCCCCGGCTCCGACCTGGACAGACAAGGGTGCATGGGCCGTCAGCAGCAGCAGCAGACGGGCCGGTGTGCCCCCCGCCCCATCTGCCCACAAGCTGGAGGGGTGTGCGTGAGCGACTATGAGCAAAGGAGCCTTGTGGGGAGAAGGTTCTCTCAAAGGACCGCATCCAGATCTCCCAAAACGACCACCAGCATTATTTACAGTACAAAAATGAATTGCCGAATCTGAATCCGCAATCTGGCTTTCTGGTTTGGTCTGAAAGAGACGGTGATAAAATACCCACTTTCGCTTTCTCTTGAAATAAACAGCGGGGAACTCTGCCAGCCAGCATCTCCTTCTCTGCCCAGGGGCTCAGTCCCTCTGCCCGGCCCCTGACAACTCTCTCGTCACTCATGTTCGGGCCACTGTCGCCAGTGACAGCACTACCCGAGCAGCTGCGGGCAGAATCTCCGACTTTCTGGAGCCGCATTCATCAGCTTTCACCAGAGGCGACAGAAGGACCGCGTGGACAAGGGCCAATTTTAAATACCAACCATCCATACAAGTGCGCTATTCTCTGTGGAAGAACAAAGAACCAGCAGAGGCAGAGATGGGCTTATTTCAAAAAGGGGGCTGTTTCTCAAAACTCTCCCGGAATTCCTCTGCTACGGAAATCGGCATCTGCCTGGAGAAGGGGTGACGGCGCAGGACAATGTGGTGTGCGGCCTGCCGGCCCGGCTGGGCGGCCCCACGAGCAGGCAGTGCTGCCGCCTCCAACCACCCGTTTCCGGAGAATTCACCGGCTAAGAAGAGCCTGGCCCGGCTCTCCGCCATGCGGATCAGGAGGCGCTGGGTGGGGTCCCTGGAGCAGCAGGAACCAAGCGGCCGTGCATGGCGGCCACGCCAGCGCAGGTGAACGAGGCCCCCTGCGCGCCCGCCAGTTTGCAGGGGACTCCCCCGCCGCAGCCCCCCAGGCACAGGTCAGGCGCTCAGGCTGTCCTACCGCCAGCGGGGGGCCCAGGGCCCGCCACACGCTCCGTGCTCGGAAAGGCATTTAGCCACGACCAAGAACAAAAACTCTGTGGGACGCCCGCTCGGGGTCATTTTGATCACAGATGATTTTTGACCAGAAAAGGAAACCAGGCCCTCTCCCCCTTGTAGAATAAGATCAAGGCCCAAAGCTCGCGTCCCCCTGGGGGCCACACAGGACCGCAGACCTGCTGCCTGGCTCAGCCTGGTCACCTGACTGACCCTGACACCTTGTGAACACACAGTGTAGGAGGCCAGCTGTCAACTCAAAAAGATCTTTAAATTCTAAAAAAAAAAAAAAAATTAACTAGAATTGAAGTAAAAATTTGAAAAAAAAGTTAAATTGCCCCAAATTAAAAAAGCTCAACCCAATCTAAAATATCTGCGCAAGCTCACAGTTTGGCAACAGCCGTCCCCACAGATGGAGAACTACCAGTTAGCGGCTTTACGAAAACACAAGCGGAAACGCTCCACAGGCTCCGGGCCTCCCACCCTACCTTCTAGAAGCGTACCTGTGTCTCGCCATCAGCGGGGGGCGCCCTGGCTAAGGCTGCCCCAAAGCCGTCCCCCTCCCCCACCTCCCACCGCAGAACTGGAGTGTTGTTGAGGGCCGCCGGCCAGTCTCATTAACCCAGCTAAACGGAAATCTCTGCTAGCTGGGGGCGGCAGCCACTGTGTGTGACCAGGAAGACAAAGGCCACACGCTAAGGAAGGAGGGAGTGGGCGGGGGAGCCTGCCATTCCCGGGGATCAGGACAGAACCCCAGGTGCTGAAGCCGGGACGCTGGGGCCCCGTCAGCGGCGGCCCGACACCAGGACCGAGTACTGGGCCCCACTCTGCAGAGCGGGGGTGAGGCTAACCGCCCACGGGGCCGCTCCCAGAACACCCCAGAAACCAGGCGCTCAGGGCTTCCCCCCCAGGGTCACACACTGGGCTGGCCCACGCGGAGGTCCTGGGCCCGTCCCATGGAGTTTCCTAAGGGACTTCTGGTATTTATGTAGCTTTAAAGATTTACTTATCTGAGGGAGAGAGAGCAAGCGGGGCACATGTGCAGAAGCAAGCAGGCGGAGGGCCGGAGGGCCAGGGAGAGGAGAAGCTCCGGCAGACTCCCCGCTGACTGCGGACCTGGGGATCCCGAGCTGAGCAGAAGTCACAGGTCAGACGCTCCACTGAACGAGCCCCCCAGGCGCCCTCTGAGGAGCTCCTACAATGCAGACTTTGGGGTGGCTCAGACAGTTAGGGGTCTGCTCAGGTCATCCCCTCAGGGTCATGAGATCGAGCCCGCTGCCTGGCTCTGTACTCAGCGGGGAATCTGCTTGAGGACTCCCCCCCCCTCATACTCTCCTTCGCTCTCCCTCTCATATAAATCAATAAATCTCTAATAAATAAATAAAATCAAATGCAGACTTTAAGTTCCTCACTCAGACGTACTGAATCAGAATTGCTGGGTCCGGAGAGCCCGGGGGGCTCAGTTAGTTAAGCGACTGTCTTCGGCTCAGGTCATGATCCTGGAGTCCCGGGATCAAATCCTGCATGTGGCTGCCTGCTCAGCGGGAGTCTGCATCTCCCTCTGACCCTCCCCCCTCTTGTGCTCTTTCTCACTTTCTCTCAAATAAATAAAAAAAAATAAATCTTAAAAAAAAAAAACAATCGCTGGGTCCAGGACGCCCAGAACTCCAAAGGTTCAGCCCACTCTGTGGTGGTACTTCCGCCGGGACCAGTTTTAGAATCCCAGGTGCAGCAGTTAAGCCCCTCGTGGGGCCTGGAGTGGGGTTCACTTGCTTTGTGGCCTTCAGCTGCGTGCCCACCACTGCTGAGCCTCTACGAGGCCCCACCAGGGAACAGGGAACAGAAGCACAGGGCCGCTGCTCACGCGCGGATCGGATGAAACTCCCCATTTCACGGATTCCGGGACACACACCTTCTGTGTCCATCACCTGGGAGGGGCACGCTAGTTTAACGGGGGTTTTCCTTTCCTGGTGGCTCAGCAAGATAAAGCATCTTATAGATGAAACATAGGCATTCTCATAAAGCACCTAGCCTAGTACCTGGCATTTGAGGAAATGTGTAACAGTGGCTAAAACCATTGTTTTCCCTGAAAGCAGGGGTGAGGAACATGAACGGGGCCCCCCGTGGGGTAGAGGGCACAATGGAGCTCAGGATGCAGCGGGACCATCCCACAAGCTCGTGGGAGACTCCACGGGAGGCATCCACCCTCACGAAACACACAAGGATGCAGCGGGCCCTGAGGGAGGGCTGCCGGGCAGCGGCCTGTAGACGCTGCCCACACAGATGGACACGCGAGGCTGTTTTCCAGCCCGGCCCATTGCTGGGGACCCACTGCTGTTTCAAGCAGAGCCGGCCATACTCGGGCTCCTTCTAAGACCGCTTGGGCAACAATGGCACGCGTGAGGGTCTAACAGAGCCCATCACCCAGGCTGAGGCCCCGCCTCCTCACCCTGCAGGGTCCCCACGGGGTGGGAGGCCAGCCGTGTCCGCAGGCGGCGTGGAACCCCGCACACAGCCCTGTGCCGAGGACACGATCAGTCCCAGTTCGAGAGGAAGGTTTACAACGTGTCAAAGGCCTCATCTGCAGCAGCGGCAGCAGGGAGAAGGCCGGGCATCATTCCAGGAGCAAGTTCTCCCGCCTTCCTGTTCTGATGGCCTCTTGATTTTCTAAGCCGAATGGTGCCTCCCGTCAGAGAAGCCGGGGGGCAGGGGCTGGGGGTGTCGGGGCGTCATCCCCCAGCCTGCGGCACACAGCTCCACAAGCCACACGACCCCCGCGGAGGGCACCGGACGTGAGCCGGAGACACCTCCCTCGAATGCTCCGTGTAAAATCTGTAACCCCGAGAGATGCCGCCTAAGACGAGCACCGGTACTCGCGCCGCAAAATAGGTTTCCGGTAAGAGCAGATGGATGAAAGGAAGGAAGCTCATCACATTCCTATTCCAGTAAGGAAAAAAAAATACACATCTAACGCCACCGAAGGCTGTGGGTGGGTCCCTGCCCCTGTGAACATGCCGCTGCCTGGGAGACACGGCCGCCCCCGTACCCCCAGGTTCCCACACTCCGCTCCTCTCTGGCTCCTCCAAACACCGCCCGTCTGTGATCAGGCAGCTGTTGGGGCGACACATCGCCATCTGCGGCCCCATTCGTGGGCTCTGCTCGCCATTGTGCGTCCAAGGTCGAGCAGGGCCCCGATGCAGTCAGTGCTTCCTAACTACAGTAATCGAAGTAAAAGCAAAAACAGAAAAAAACTGAAAAGTCCCCACACAGAGCACTGTTGGTGGCTAAAAAGACATGAGCCATCGGGGCGCCTGAGTGGCTCCGTTGGTTAAGCGTCTGCCTTTTGGCTTGGGGCATGATCCCAGGGTACCTGCTCAGTGGGGAGCCTCCTTGTCCCTCTTCCTCTTCCCGTGCTCTCTGTCTCATTCACTCTCTTTCAAATGAATAAATAAAATCTTAAAAGGAAAGAGCCATCCATCGACCCAGGCAAGAACACGGAGGAACCTTAGAGGCACATCCCTACGTGAGAGCAGCCGGTCTGAGAAGGCCACACGCCCTGTGCTTCCAAGTCCGGGAAAGACAGGACCACGGAGACGATGAGTAGCTGGGTGCAGGGAGAGAAGCAGGAGACGGAGCACGGGGGATTCTGGGGTCAGGGAGGCTACCCTGCAGGAGACCACCGTGGTGGGTACACATCATCATAAACTCGTCCGAAGCCACAGGGCAGAGAGCACCAGGAGAGACCCCCGCTGTCCCCCGGGGACTCGCGGAGAGAGTGACAGGTCGCTGTGGGATCGTGGATGAGGACAAACGCACGGCTCCGGGGCCGTGTTAACAGAGGGGACGACGTGCGTGCAGGGACCGGGCGAACTTGGGAAATCGCTACACTTTTTGCTCACTTCTGCTGCGACTCTAAAACTGCTCTAACAAAGAACCCACAGAAACCCAAAAAGCCCCTGTGGCAGGGGGTCTCCCCGGCCCGCCCCGCCCCTCACCTGCCCGTCGTGCCTGCGCTTCTTCATGAACTGGGTGATGCACATGCTGCCGGCTGACTTCCGCTTCAGCGAGACAGGCGTCCCCTGGCTGGGCCCCGTGGCGGGGACGCTGCCACTGTCCTCCCTGGTGGCCGAGGGCACCATGGTGATGTAACTCCACTGGCAAGGCACGGGCAGGTGCTCCTGGTCAAAGGTCTTCAGCACCTGCGGGTGGACGTACCAGCACATCCTGAAATCAGGCCTCTTCTCATACACCGAGTTCTCGGAAATGATGCGCTTGAGCCTGGCCTTGGAGGGGACGGCGGCGTCCTCGCTGGCGGTGGGGGTCTGCGGGCGGGAGGAGCTGGGGCTGGGCGGGCTAGCAGAGCTGCTGTCAGGACTGCCCGCGTCCCTGCTGAGCAGCCCCCGGCGGCAGCACTCCTGGAACTCCCGGATGATCACTTTGCTTCCATTCACATTCCCGTGCAGCAGCGGGAGCAACTGCGCCAAGACTGGCGGGGGCAGGGCAGGGAGACACGGGGAGAGAGAACACACATCGCGCAAGGCTCCCGGGCTGTCCCTGGGGTCAGAGACGCGGGCAGCTTCGGGGTGGCCTTTCCAGGGTAGCTTTCACACACCGGTGAGCTGGGGGAGATTGGGACGCCCAAGTCTCCTGAGGCGGGATTTCTCTGGATAAACGAGCAAGCCTCCCTCTGCGTGCCTACTTCTCCCGAGTCACTGGGTCTCCCTGGGCTCCGGAGAGCGAGGAGGCAGCGTCCTCAGGGATGTGTGCGACCTCGTGCCCGGCACTCTGGGGGCGCGTGCTAATTAAAGGAGCGCCTCGGACTGGGACTGCTGTCGTATCGAGGGAGAGATGTGCTCAGCAAGCACTGGCTGTTGGACTTGCCGAAAGGGTCTGGACATTTGAGTCCAGGAGCGCTGGGAGCCCGACCCCCTCCCCTTCCCGCCAGGCGCCGGCACTCACTCTGCTGGTCTCTCTTCTCTCGTCTGGAGGCCTTGGGCGTCTGCTCCTCCTCGGAGGGGACCGTGTCCAGCAGGCACGCCGTGAACTGCTGCAGCACCTTCAGGTCGGCGCCCCCGTCCTTATCAGCCGCCCAGATGCAGCCGATCTTCACGGGCTGGAGCACGCGGAACCTCTTCCCCTTCGCCAGAAACTCGTCCCACTCTTTGGCCTTCAGTTTCTGGCGAACCTTGTGGTTCTCGGGATCAGCACACTCCTTGCAGGGCGGACAGCAGCGCTCACTCGGGGCTCCCAGGTCCCAGTGCCCTCTAGTCCCGCCCCCAGGCCGGCAAGAGGGACGAGCACGCTGGGGCAGGGCCCAGCCGTCCACAGCCCCGGCCCCACCCCGTCCTGCACCGCCCTTGCTTTCCTAGACTCGACGGTGACCGCCACTTGTGCCCTCTGCTCTTTGGGACGCACCTCTCCTCTCTGGCGACCCGTAGTCTCAGGCATTCTTCGGGCCTCACTGGCAAGCGGCACCAGGCCACTCTAGGCTTTCTGGGGACGGTGTGATGCCCGGGCCGCCCAATCACCACCCTCAAATCCCACGTCCAGTTCACCCGCCGGGCCAGGCCCAACACCGCTCTCGGAGACGGGGAGGCTCATGGGCTCCACAGACGCGCCCACGGAAACGCATGAGGGACACCTGCCCCTCCAGGCTGATTCGGGCGATACAAGACCACTGCCCCAGGCAACGGCAGACTTCTCCACTGCTCAACACAAGCTGCTTTTAGGAGCCCTAAAAGCAGCTATCTGGCAGAGTCTAGCAAGTTGGTGGCAGGGGTTGGGGGTTAACATCTGGAGAGACAGAAAGGTCTAGATTTTATCTCAGGGGACGGATTTATAAATGTCAATCATTAAAGCTCACCGCGCTCAATAATTAAGATCTGTGTGTTTTCTTATAAGTTCGTTATACCTCAGCTAAGAAAATGTAAACGGAATCAAAGTGCTTTAGCACAAATCTCCCGGCCTCTGACTCAGGTTTCTCCTCACGCCGCTGCCCCATCTGGGATTCTCTCCTACCTCTGCAGACCCCGCCACCCTCCCCAGGCAAAACTCATGTCAGGTCCCTGGGACGCCACAAATGACCACGTGCTGGGGTCGCCAAGTGCAGTGGAACCGGGGAGGGGGGAGCTGGGGCCGTCGCGCCGACGTCACGCCCCCCGCCCCCAACAGCCCAGCTCGGCCCAGCGAGCTCGCTCACCTCAGTTACTCCCTCGTCCTCAGACAGGTACCCATGGGGCACGAAAAAACCATCATCTTCATCTTCATCCTCTCCCACTTCGTCATCATCATCCTCAAAATAAAAAAAAAAAATGTTCATAATACGTGGCAACATTTAACACGTTAACCTGCAAACACCTAAGGAAGGAAACGCCATCTACTGCCTTGAGCGTCCTGCTTATGGGCGTGGGGTAAAACCCTGTGAATGAATCCCATGATTTGCCGGGGGGCAGGGGTGTGTGTGTCAGACAGAACACAAGCGAGTGAAGCCACCCAGATGTAAGACAGGAGGGGCGGGTGGGGACCAGGGCCGACCCGGGTAAGCGTGTGCCGCCTAACGGCGCGGGCCCCACTCAGTCCTGCCGGCAAGTGGGCTAGCGTCATCGGATAAGGTCTCGAGAGAAGCTGGAAATCTGGTTGTTGTTTTTAACTATTTTTAACATAAATATTATTTATTTGAGTGAGCACGGGGTGGGGGGGTAGCAGAGGAAGAGGGAATCCCGAGCAGACTCCCTGCCCAGCGCCGAGCCTGACACGGGGCTCCATCTCACGGGCCTGAGATCACTACCTGAGCCGAAACCCAGAGCTGGACGCTCACCCGACAAGGCCACCCAGGTGCCCCTGGAAACCTGGAGGCTAACACCGCCGGTTGAACTCGGGCTGGCGGAGAGCGGACTCAGCCTTCCGGGCGAGACCCGAACATGGGGCAGGTGCGTGCTCACCCCCTCACTGTGGGACAGGGACTCTCCCGGTTCCTCCTCTTCCCACTCCTCGTCACTGTCCACCTCGTAGTCCAGGAGCTTCTGAGAAAACAAAGACGCAGTGTGTCACAGTTGTCGTTCAGGGCTGGCAAAGCAGAAACGCTGGAATCCAGGAGACCAGCGTAAGAAAGGCAGAACGCGGAGCTGCAGGAAGACGGAGGCGCCGGGACCAGCAGCACCGCCGCCACATGCTCACCCTGTCCTGGGCCCAGGGGTCCCTTGGATGGATGACGGTCGTCTTCTTATTCCACGTCCCCCAGTACGCCGGCCGGTGATTCTCAGAAAACTGTAGGAGCTTCATCCTGCCAAACTTCCTCCTCTCAGGAACGCCGTCCACCTTGCCGCTCTCCACGATCACCACATCGCTGAGGAGCAAACCCAGCGATGCGCTTGCCTCGCACGGCACCCGCTCGCCACCCAGGCTGCCCAGGGAAGCAGGCCCGCAGCATTTTTCAAAGATGGGTAACCACCTGCTCCCAGGAAAGCTAAGGGACATCCACTCCAGGGACACGGAGCAAAGAGAAGGGAGAAACAAGCTCGCCAAGCTGCTGCCCCACGGGACGTACAGTAGTGGGGTCCCCGACAACAAGGAGATCAGCAAGGACGGGGCAATGTGCTCCCAGGGAGGCCGGCACGGAAAGAGGATCCGGGAAGCCAGGCCAGGCAGTCTGCGCCCTGCAGTGGCGGCTTTCGGCAAGGCCACTGCCCAGGAGACTCCGCAATGAAGTTCAGGCTTTAGGCTCCGGAGGGAGACAACTGGCCCGACACCACGATGAGCCAGCAGTGGACCAGAACCCAGAGCTCGGCCCCGGGCCCCCCAGGACTTTCCAACTGCACTCTGATGTCACCAACAGGCAAAAGACGGTCTCCCTGGCCACTAACCTGTTATAAATATCCGTGTTTCGGTTTGAAACCATGGTGGGTCCGGACCTGAGGGGCTGCCGGCCTTTCAGATCTTTCAGGAAGGAGAACTCGCCACTCTGCTGCTGAAGGAGTTGGTCCAACTGATCGCAGAGGTCTTGGTCGAAGGCAGTCCGAAACCGAGGGGCAAGAACCATGTGCTCTTTAATTTCAAAAGGGGCGAACTTCCCGCAAGAGCCAGCCAGGGTCTGAAACGGAGAAGACGATGTGATGCACACTGGTGAGCTAAGCCTCCGGGCACCCTGCTTTTCACATTCATCCAGGTCGCTAAGACCCAGGGGACACACAAAAGGCTACACGCTGTATGATGCCACTGACACAAGTTTCTGAAAAGGCAAAACTAGAGGGCCAGAAGTCATGTCCATAGTTGCCGGGGGCTGGGGGGCCGAGGGGGGGAGAGGGCTCTGACTATAGGGAGCCAACTGGGGCAACAGCAACACTCTAGATCTTGAGTCTGGGGGGTGTTGTGGAGTCCCACATGTTGTCAGAACTCACCAAATGAGCAAATTTTACTGTGAATTATACCTCAATAAACACCACCCTTTAAAAAGAAGGGGGCGGGGCGCAACAGGACCTGAGATCCCAGGTGAGGGAACTGAGCCCCCGGAGAGCGACCGCTTCCCCACAGCCGCACCGGGACAAGATGACTCACCAGCCAGAGCCCATCTCAACACCAAGGGTAGACATGAACCTGACACATCCGTGTCTCCTCCCTAAGAATCATTCAGCACAAGTTCTGGTGAATTTAATCTTCCCTGTCAGAGTTCCTTCAGCATCTGCCCTGTCAGTGGATCCCGAAGCTGGCAACACATGAGGACTTGGGGGGTCAGGAGAGAGTCCAGGTCTGTGAAGCTCCGTATAAGCCAGCCAGCCTCTGACCTCACCGAGGAGAGAACGCTACGGCGACAGCCTTCACCATGGCCGCACAGATGGCCGTCCGGGGATGCTCTGGGATGGGATCCAGGCTCCAAGATCTCGTAAAGCTCCCTGGTGATTCCCAACATGCAGTCAAAACCAAGAACCAGCCGACTGCCCACCTCACTAATGAACGGGCGCTGGGATATCGGGCACCCACAGGGGACAGAATTAGGGCCCAGGCCATTGGACCAAGGACTCAGGCCAAGCTAAGGAACCACACAGAAAAAATGAACAAATAGTGGCCTGGCTGGCTCAGTCGGTGGAGCAGGCGACTCTTGATCTTGGGGCTGGGAGTCCGAACCTCACATTGGGTGTAGAGATTATTTTTAAAAAATCTTTAAAAATAAACAAAAAGCAAACAATGAAAACTAAACAAAAAACTAGGAAAGAGAGATCTATCTATCTATGGCCACAGGGTACACGAGGCTTTGCAACCATAAGCCAACTTCCATAAAAAATTTTAAATGTTGATATTAAAGCATGAAATTTAGGAGCGCCTGGGTGGCTCAGTGGGTTAAAGCCTCAGCCTTCGGCTCAGGTCATGATCTCAGGGTCCTGGGATCGAGCCCCGCATGGGGCTCTCTGCTCAGCAGGGAGCCTGCTTCCCCCTCTCTCTCTGTCTGCCTCTCTGCCTACTTGTGATCTCTCTCTCTGTCAAATAAATAAATAAAATATATTAAAAAAAAAACCATGAAATTTATGGGGCGCCTGGATGGCTCAGCTGGTTAAGCATCTGTCTTTGGCTCAGGTCATGATCCCAGGGTCCCGGGATTTAGCCCCATGTTGGGCTCTCTGCTCAGCAGGCAGCCTGCTTCTCCCTCTCCCTCTGCCTGCCACTCTGCCTACTTCTGCTGTCAAAAAAAAAAAAAAACTTAAAAAAAAAAAAAAAGGTTGGAAGGCAAGTAACAGACCGAGAGGGAATATTTGTAGCATATGCCACCAAGAACAAAAATCCTAGCTGTGGGTAGCTCAGTGGGTTAAGCACCTGCCTTTAGGGGCACCTGGGTGGTTCAGTGGGTTAAATCCTCTGCCTTCGGCTCAGGTCATGATCTCAGGGTCCTGGGATCGAGCCCCGAATCGGGCTCTCTGCTCAGCAGGGAGCCTGTTTCCCTACCACCCCTGCCCCCCCGCCTGCCTCTCTGCCTGCTTGTGACTGGCCTGTCAAATAAATAAAATCTTAAAAAAAAAAAAAAGCATCCATCTTTAGCTCAGGTCATGATCCCAGGGTTCTGGGATCCATCCCTGCACTGGGCTCCCTGCTCAGTGGGGAGTCTGCTTCTCCCTCTCCCCTCCTGATTGTGCACCCACACGCACACTCTCTCTCCCTTGCAAATCAATCAATCCATCAATCTTAAAAAAAGAAAATCCTAGCTTCATAAGTAACTCCTAGAGGTCAGAGGAAAAGCCAATTCTATAGAAAAATGGGTAAGAAATAGGAATTGGCAAGTCACAGAAGAAATGAATGGCAAACAAAACAAAAAAACATCCACTGGAATCAAGGAAAAATGTAAAGTGAAAGGAGAATGTCAATTTCTTTGCTCACTGGACTGGTGAAGGTAAAAGAAAACACATTCCATTCCATGCCATTGCAGGTGGAGAAGAGGTAATTTCCCCACGAGGCCCAGCACAGACGTTCCCTCTGGGAGGGCACCTGGGCAGGAACTAATAGAGTCAGTCATTCTGTCTGAGCGTAGATCCCAGGACCGAGCATTAAGCCTGCTTCCAGGCGGCTGAGCTAAAGAAAGGCACACATCCAGAGAGGAATGTCAGCGACAGTCACCGTGCCACTGATGGGGCACCAATGGGGCAACAGCCATAGACTGTGACACCATCCATGCTTTGAAAAGTTAAGTGGCCACAGAAAGAATGAAGCTGACCACACAAATGTGCCAGCATGGCAAAAATCCAAGATTCAGTGATGTAAACAAAGTAGGGACGGAACACACTCACGTTATGTATACAAACACACAAATATACGAAGGGATGTAAATGTGCAGAAAGCTGTAGGCGACACCCTTGCCTCAGGGGAGATGGGTTATCTCTGGAGCGCAGAGGGAGGGGGAAGGAAGTCTGGCGACAGATGCCAGGCTGGAGAAGCAGAATTCTGTGAATTCTAAACAGTTGTGTTACGCTTCATCTCGCCTCCCACCCCGAGCCTCGGCTCCCTGCATGTAAGCACTAGGTCTTCTCTGACACCTGCCCACACAGCTCCTAACGCAAAACTGTTCCGGAAGCAACCTCCAAACACTTGGCAGTGGTTTCAGCAAATGTGCCACTTTTAGCCTTTTCAAGGACATAGCAAATGACACAATATTGAGTCTCCAGCCTCCACCAGAAATAAAAGCTCCCTCTGTAAGCAGAGACCCCCTCTTGATAAAAGGGAAGCTAAGCTACCTGGTCAGAAGATGCCCTTTTGTTTTTCAAAAGGAAGAACACGACAAAGACAAAAAGTCAAGGCGGAGGAAGCCAGCTGCTCACCTTGGGGGCCTGTGGGGTCTTTGGCTTCTGAAAGAACCTCGTGATTTCAGCCTTCTCTGCTTTAATGCGCTGCAACGGAAGAGAAGACGAGCACGAAGAAATGAAGAGAGACTGTGGCCCCAAGATCGGCAGCCCCGGCATTTTTAAGTTGAAAGGATTCCTTGGATGTCTGCTCTCCAAACCCACCAAGCCCCAGGCCGGCATCGGCCACTCTGTGTGCCAGCGAGCGGAGCCCGCCCGGGCCACCTGGCCTCCCCCAGGCACAGGGGACACCCCGCAGCAGTTCTGTGAGGATAACCTACCTTCTCTTCTTCCCGCAACCGTTTTTCCTCTTCCTTTTTCCTCTTCTCCTCCAGCTTCGCCCTGGGAGACAGGAAATTCAGCTTCAGCCCAGCAACTCGGGTGCGCACAGACCCAGCCTGCCTTGGCAAGGCGCGGCCCCCAGGCCCAGGAAGGCACGCGTGTGTGGGGTGTGTGTGCGTGTGCAGGGGGGCTGAGGGGGTGTGTGCTCCTGCTCCCCTGCCCCCCGCCCCTGCCCTCCAGGGGCACACGCACTCCAGCGCCTCCTGCCGCTCCTTGCGCCGCTCCTCCTTGAGCCGCTGCTTCTCCGCCTTCTCCTTTTCATCCTTTTCCCTTTTCTCGCGCCTCTCCTTCTCCTTCAGCTCCTTCTCTTCCTCCTTCTTCTTCTTGGCTTCCTCCTTGGCCCTCTTGGCCTCCTCCTTCAGCTTCTCCTTTTCTTCTTTCTCTGCCCGTAACTTGAGCTGCTTGCCCAAACGCTCCTTATCCTGCACCAAGGGACGGTCCCACAGCTGTGTCCCTGTGCCTCCCGGGAGGGCCCGCAGGCAGCGGAGGACGCGGAGTGGTGGCCCACCCGGAGGGTCCCCACCGGCCAGTGCCCTCCCACACCAGCCACACTGCTGCGCCTGGCACTGGCGGCCGCTGGGAGAAAAGTGACAGCCACCAGCCATTGGTCACAGGACCTTCTGCGCAATTTGAAATAAGATTCACTCAAAATACCATCTTTAAACGTGGGGTGGAGTTTATCTTTTTACTTAATTAAGAACAATGACATAAAAACCTCCCAGATACCTAATCAGAAAACGATAAAATAAAGACACAGAAACACCTGCAAGGTTTGCTTCCCTATATTTAAAACAAAAGCATTTTTCTTCCCACCCTCCCCAAACAAGATCAGATTATAGGGTTTATTTTTTTCCGTCTTAAATGAAAGATCAGGATGAGGCAGGGACCAGGAACCTGCTAAGTCAGGGGGGGAAATGAGAATAAACAAGAAAAGCAAAATATGAATTTGTTTTTATCTTGACATCAGTTTCTCATTCCAAACAACAGGCACGTGGCCTGAGGCACTGCGTTATGATCGAAGCCCGAGCTCCTACTCAGCAGGCCCACCTGCCAGACTCCCGGGATGCGCTCACCTTCTGCCATAGCACCAGGGAACGTTCAAGGACTCTCTCTGTCGGAAATGGGTTTCCCAACATCAGGAGCCTGGCAACTCCGCTTTCGGTCTGGGCATAGGACTCTGCCCTCGTCTCTAGGGAATACCGCACCTTCTGCCCTGAGAAACCTCTCGTTGCTTTAAGTGAAGCCACAGAGGCTCCCCGTTAGAGATGGCGGAACTGTTCAGTTCTTACAAAGTACTCTCAGCACCTTCTTCAGACGGGTCAGATACTTGAAGAAGGCGCCTGGACTGGGGAAAGCGTGCAAGGTGGTGAGGAGTCATGTGTGCCCACTGCTAAATAAGAAGGCAGAAGGCTTCTGGAAACCAGCCACACTTGAGCCCCATGTCCATTCTCCATCCCAAGTATGTTAACCTCTGAAGCTCTCCAAGAATGAGAAACTCTAAAACCACCACCAGAACCTGACCCACAAAACCCGAATGCAGCCATAAGGCGGACGGCACAGGAAGCACTGGGCGAGCACAGACCCACTGTCGCCATCACCCCTTCCACAAGCGTGGGCTGGGGAAGCCCACTGGCCTTCTCTGCTCTTTACAGCAATGAGAGAAAAAAGTCCTCTGCTTTGCAGTGTGCGACATGTAGTGACCCCCAGACGACAGAAATGAAGACTCAGAAGCCAACACCAGACAATAATCACGCATCTATGGTTGTGGCCACCAGACCAGCACGGCACATGGGAAGGGGCCTGGGATGCAGGGAGAGGGACTGGCTCTTTGGGAGGCAAGTGTCAGCTACAATGGGACACCCAGCTATCAAGACAGTAGGAGTGACAATGATAATAATAGGGGCGCCTGGGTGGCTCAGTGGGTTAAAGCCTCTGCCTTCAGCTCAGGTCATGATCTCAGGGTCCTGGGATCGAGCCCCGCATCGGGCTCTCTGGTCGGCAGGGAGCCTGCTTCCCCCTCTCCCTCTGCCTGCCTCTCTGCCGGCTTGTGATCTCTCTGTCAAATAAACAAAACTTAAAACAAAACAAAACAAAACAAAACAAAACGATAACGATAGAAGCTTAGAAAGGCTACATGCAAAATTTTCAGATGATTTAGCAAAGCTGAAATGATGCAACCCACAAGTCCCGGGGCACAGTTGTGCGAAATGAAGCAAGAATCGAAGTCATGGTCAGGAGAAGCAAAGAAAGGTGACAAAAGGCAAAGGAGGTGCGCGGGGGCCTTGCTTCCTATTTAATACAAAAAGCACAGTAGGTTAACTTTCTATTTCAGGGGAAATGTCTTACTCTTTGCAGTCTGAGCTTGTCCTTCTCTGCAGAAGCTTTGACCAGTTTCTTAGTTATCTGAAATGAAAGATATTTCTCTTTAAACATGGATTGTTTCAATCACCACAGCACATATAACATAGGACATGCTTCTTTGGGAAAGAAAGGGAAGGGGGGTATGAAGGGCTCACATGATTAAGAACTTCTTTACAAAAAGAGCACAATGAAAACCTTTCTAGTGACCGGTTTCCACCAAACAGAACCAAAAAAACGAAATGTCATGGTGGGGCCACGAACTCCAAAGCACATGCACGTGCACGCATCTGGGGACAAAACAGGAGACTGGGGAGACAGATAACAAAAATGAAGGAGGCCAAGCACAAGAGAAACATGGCAGGCTCAAAAATAAACGGCAGTGGACGGCGAGCCTTGGCGTCCGGCAGGTGACATGAGTAGAAGGCTTTGTACAGAGGACACGGGATGCACCCTGTGGGAAAGGACAGAGCCTGTAACCCGGAAGGAAGCCCCTTCCGATTTTTCCACGAGGAGCTGATATTGTCAATTTTATTTACATTTTGTATGTAATATCTAAGAATTAACACTGTGAATCAAATAAAACAAGCTATGGCCTAGCTTCCCATGAGCCACCAATGTGTACTCTGCCTTCCGAAATGCTTGGCAGAGGTGGTGATGTGGTCTAGGGCCCCCCGGTCCTACCGCCCAGCTGCAGAGTGAGCACAGGCTGGAGGGACTCGCCAAGACGCGCTGCTGGATTCACTCACCACACTGGCGACGTGGCCTCAGGTATGAGTGTGAACAAGTTAGGACTACTGGCCTAAGCTATCTCCAGAGCAGGGAATCCTGAAAACCAAACCATCAGATGGAAGAGCAGTGGAGAGAGCGAGTGCAGACTGGAAAAGCAGTAACTCCTCAGGCTCTTTGGAGACTTAGGCAACCAAAATGTGAGACTGAAGAGTTGAAAAACCAAAGGCTCGTTTTCCTTGAGATGCTCTGACCACACTGACTAGGTCGCAATGATTTCTCGGGGAAGCCCAAGACCTTGGCAGGTAAATTCAAGAACACCTCCTTCTCACGTGGGACACACCGAGTTTTCTGGAGTAAGCCTTCCCTTAGGAAATGGCTGAGCAGTCGCATGAAAGGCGCCGGCAGGCCCTCAAATGCCACCAACACTGTGCCAGGCTAAAGCCCATCCTTACTGAGCACGCGCCAGTGCAGATGCCAGCTTCCAAAGTGCTTTCACGGAGGGCTTGAGAAAAACCACCGGCCTCTCCGGAGCCCACTCTGCCCGCCGAGCCCCTGGACCTCACCCCCACCAGAAAGGACGTAACAGCAGCATCTGCAAGTTGCTGTATCTCTGTTGTCGCCCGCTGTGATCAAATTCATAGTACCGAGTGCGATGGCCCGATATCCACGCGCGAGGAGGGCACCTGAGGGAGAAGCGCAGTCAGTGCCTCTCACCCCCCTCACCCGGCTGTGAGCCCAGGCAGACGCTGACACGACTCCCAGGAACCGGTTAACGATCAACCCCAGAGCCGTGATGATTTCATGCGGAACCAGGATCGACTGCGTCACGAGGCCCTCGGGTGGGCCACACTGGTCTGGCAGGTTAACTTCTTGACATTTGGCCCAAGTGTTTATGGAACCCTCCCCAAGTGGAGGCCACACGCGTTACCCGTCTGGAACCCGGCTGCCAAAAACAACAGCCAAGACCCCAGAAGGAAGCTGAAGCGCACACATCGACAACCCCGTGTCGTCCAGACTGACCGAACCAGGGGCGCGAGCAGCCTCGCACCTTATGTGGCGGGATCCGCTCAGAGCCACCTGCTCTGCTTCCTTCGCTCCTAAGCAGCGGCGAACAAGGTGAGGAGAGGCGGTGATGCAGCAGGAGCAGCTAAAAACCTACCCGCGGGGGCAGAGACGGCAGCGGGGGACACGTGCGACTTTTGGGAGGGTGAGCAGGCGACATTCACCTGGGCCTCCGCGGGCTGCAAGTGCTACTTAACAGCAGCCCCAGGAAACACGCAGAAGGAAGAGCACTACAGTTGTTTTGTCAAGGCTGAGATTTAGACAATGGAAACATCTACCAGCGAGAGTGACTCCGTGAACCGCAGTGTGTCCAGACCACGGGTATAAGACATGGCCGCTAAGAGAGACCTTCCCAGGCCTGTAGAGAAAATATCAAAAATATGGAAGACACCCCAGAATGAAAAAGAAACATATTTACAGCACATGGCTCCTATAAGGAAACAAAATGATACTGTGTGTTCCCAAGGGACCTCTCACATACACCACCCAGAGAAACTAGTGACAACCTCTTGGGAGACGGGCCAGAGGGACTGTCAGCTTCAATGTTTTTTGAACATACTTGTATAATTTAAGTTATACCCAGAAAAGTTCCAGCGATCTGGGTTCATTTGTATAGATGTGGAGATTCCAGGAACACAGCTGTATCAACAGCTTTGTTTATGAAAAAATAAACCTTTTATCACTATTAAAGCAGGCTGAATTTCATAACTAAAATGCAAGCAAACTTCTATTCCAAATAGTTAAAATGCTCTAATGCTAAAGAGCAACTGTTTAGTCAGAAGACCCTGGATTATCCAAAATTGGTATTCCTAAATAACTGTTTTTCAAAGTGAGATTCTCTAGAACCCCCGGAGTACTTTAAAAGAGACAACAAACAACAAAAGAAACAAGAATGAAGCACTTTGGACCGACTATCTCAGACTCCCTGGGAATATACGGCAGGATCTGCATTTTAACAAGTTCCCTGGAAGGGAAACACACACACACACATGCACTAAAGGATCATGCCTAGGGAATCCAAACGCAGAGATTTTATGGTACTAACCCCAGGACTATGGGAGCCAAATGAAACCAAACACGTTACATAGCAATATGAAACAATATGTGAGGGGCGCCTGGGTGGCTCAGTGGGTCAAGGCCTCTGCCTTCGGCTCGGGTCATGATCTCAGGGTCCTGGGATCAAGCTCCGCATCGGGCTCTCTGCTCAGCGGGGAGCCTGCTTCCCCTTCACTCTCTGCCTGCCTCTCTACCTCCTTGTGATCTCTCTCTCTCTCTCTCAAATAAATAATAAAAAATAAATTCTTTAAAAAAAAAAAAAAAAAGAAAGAAACAATATGTGAGGTTCCACTGAGTTTCTACCTACAGTCAGGAAAGGAGAAGGTAGAGAGGGAAAGTGGAAAAACACAAGTATTCCCCAAACTAATAAGGGTCAGGAAAACCTTGAGCCCCCCACCCCAGGGAAGGTGTTGGTTGAGCACCAAACACAAAACTAACCAGCAAATCAAGAAACGCCTACTCCTGGCGGGGGTGGGGGGGGTGGGGGGGGAGATAAAGGCCAAGGCTGTGGGTGTGGTTGCAAGTGGCCCCCCTTCGGCCGCTCCCCCAGGGGCACCTGATAATTACTTCACTTTGCTCTCATCCTTTTGGTGTCAACCACCATTGGGAAGACTCTACTCCCATTCATTCCTGTGACGACCGTGCACCTGTAGGTGGAAGGGGCAGTTTTCTGCCATAGGCTCTGGGGCGGTATGAGCCTTCACCACTCACAGTATAAATTATTTGCAAAGCTGCGTGATAACACTGCCTTCTCGAGCATTTCAGACCTCCAGGCCCGTGTTGAGAGTTAAGACCCAACATCCTGGGCACCTGGGTGGCTCAGTTGGTTAAGCGGCTGCCTTCGGCTCAGGTCATGATCCCAGGGTCCTGGGATCGAGTCCCGCATCAGGCTCCCTGCTCAGCGGACAGCCTGCTTCTCCCTCTCCTTCTGCCTGCTGCTCTGCCTACGCGTGCTGTCAAATAAATAAATAAAATCTTAAAAAAAAAAAAAAAAAAAAAAAGACCCAACATCTCAGGTGCAGGATCTCCTAACCAACCACATTCAGTTCATGTGCTCACCTCTCCGAGTGCCGTGGGCGCCAGAAATAAAATTGTTTCATCACAAGGCCCAGCTATGTCCCTTCCCAATTCTTGGGCTCAGCTATGGGCATAAAAACAAACCTAAAAAATAAAGTGCTTAAGAAGAATAGAGACACATTTACGCATCCTGTTTTCTAGGCTAACTGGCTGTAACATGTCACATGACAGAAGATCTAGGCCAAGTAGAAGCAGCAGTCTGGAAGGATTTCAAGCAATTGGTTGGACCGGACAAGATGACTGACACCAAAAAGGGACGTCAACTCTGATTCTAAGAGTCTGAATAACAGCTCCAGCTCATGTGGAAGTTTAAAAATGTATCTCTGTCTGCAAGAAAAAAAGATTGCTCCACTCTTGACATTTTGAAAACCTAAAGAGAAAGCCATTGTTTCTTTTCTTGTAAACTCCTCTGGAGAGAAAAGCCATGGAATCACCTAGAAAAATAATTAGTCCCCTAGAGATCAAATCTCAGAAAGCAATCAAGGTCAAATCACGCAGGTTCAATAGAGACTGAATGGTCCAACCCAGGATCTGATCTTACATTAAAAAGCAACCAAAAGGGGCGCCTAGGTGGCTCAGTTGGTTGAGCCACTGCCTTCGGCTCGGGTCATGATCCCGGAGTCCCAGGATCGAGTCCCACATCAGGTTCCCCGCTCCGCGGGGGAGTCTGCCTCTCCCTCTGACCTCCCCTTCTCATGCTCTCTCTCATTCTCTCTCTCTCTCAAATAAATAAATAAAATCTTTAAAAAAAAAAGGCAACCAAAAAAATAAAACCACCTAAGGGCACCTGGCTGGCTCTGTGGGTAGAGCATGGGACTTTTGATCTAAAAAGCCTTGAGTTTGAGCCCCATGCTGAGCATGGAGCCTACTTAAAAGAAACAAAAATGTAAACAAAAATTCTACAAAACCAAAACACCAAAAAACAAAAACCGAAAAACCCAAAACAAAGAACACCCTTAAACACACTTCTGGATTCTTGACTCATTTCATCAGTTCTACTCAGAAGACCCTAGGGTGCGTGAGAGCAGAGACAGCTGCCATTATGCTGATTGCAAACCAGCAACAGAAACAGGCATTTCCAGAATCATCTTTCTGTGGCTCCTTAAAGATGGTGCCATGTTTTGCTTTTGTTCTTGTTGCTCTGGGTGAGGTTCTTCAATGGGTGTCTAGGCTGATGAGAGCTGACCCTACAGAATCCCAATTTTATTCTTCCTGCTGTCTTGGGATCTCTTCACCAAGATGCCTGCCCGTCAACGCCCTTATGAGCCCGTGTTGGAACAGCAAGGAGAAACGGAGGGAGCTAATGTCTGACACGAGGGGTCACAGCTGCCTGCTTACCAGCCCTCCTCACCAAAATGGCTAAAGTTAACTGGCACCACTCATTAGGTGTGAACAACCACGGCTACCGAGATGGCCGTTCACAGACGACACCTGACATGTCGGTGACTGACAGAGCCACCAGTGCCTCCCAGTGGACATGTAACCAAACACCCGCTCATGGTTTTTCACAGCCAAAGATTCCGAATCCGTCTGCGGCCCGACCTGCTTGGCCACTAACCACCTGGGTCACACGGTATCCCCGGAGGGAGAGCAAGAGGCTGAATCCCGTCAGCACCGCCACACCGGATTTCGGCAGAGATACTTACTCTGCGGATAGGCGTGCAGCTGGGGGAGGGCCTGGGACCGTCCTGCTGCTGTTTGGAAGCAGACCGGCCCTCCGGTGAGCTGGAAGGAGAGGAAGAACCCCGGGACGAGTGGCTAAGAACAGAGTCTTCTTCAGGGCCGGACTCCAGCATCTCGCTCTCGGAGGGCGCGCCCTGGTCTGCAGGTGTCCCGGGCGGAGACTTGGCTCGAGGAGGCTTCCCAGCCAGGATATCCTGCAAGACCACCACGGGCACCTTCCCTTTGAACAGGATGCCCCTGGCTTCACTCCAACCATCCTGGTCCTTCTCGGAGCACGTTCTTGGATCACTGGTCGGCACAGGGCAGCTTGGGGGTGAGCCTCTCTGCCCATTTCCACTCCTCTCTGCGCCACTGAAGCCAGCACCCTCCTTCTCTGTTTTGCACGGAATGTCTGAAAGGGTCTCCTCGGGACACGGCAGCTCGTCCTCCGGACTGGCCTCCAGCAGCCCCCTGTCACCTCCAGCTTCTTCTCCGACCCCACTTACGGCCTCCTCAGAGGGAGAGGCTGCAGCATCATCTAGTTTACTGTGGGCCGCAAGGCCATCGAGTTGGTCACTCGAGTCCTCCGTCAAATCAATGATGACCGTGGTCTGGTCAATATTGGTTTTGACTCTATTTCTTAAAAAGTTATCTAAGGGACCCTTCCCATTGACAAGTTTCGGACTACAGTCTGTGTCAGAGCCCATATGACAGTCGTTCTCCAAGGTGTCCAAAGAGGTCTCCAGATCGGGTACTTGACTCTGGGCAGGAGCACCCTCAGAGCTCCTGGCATCATCCGACCCATCCTCGCTCTTCTCCTTTGGGACAAGATTCAGGCGCTTGAAGGGCAGACGAGCTGAAACAGAGAGAGGAGGCCGTCTTTACAGGGGAAGTGTGAAGAGTGACAACCCAGCAATAATTTAATATTCCATATGCTCAACAAGTATCAGCCTTGCCCGGCTGGAGGTGGGGCCAGCGGGTGGGGACTTCTCTATAAAATACGTATGCCCTCGGTTCCACAGTTTGCCCCTGCCCGATTCTTTCACCTCAGAGACTGTTGCCCTTAATGTGACGCCCCTCAACACCAAACTTGCTATCAGTCATCACGGGGAGAGGAAAACTGCTCCAGGGGAACCAGATATCAAGTTTTAAAAACCAGAAACCATAGTTTTTTATATAGTTACTTAGTTTATCCGGTCTAAGGGCAAATAAACACTCTTTTTACACAAAAGGATTTGGACACATTTTTCGTCCTGTACAACCGCAGTTCAACCAGGGGCAGGAGAAACCCTAGTGAAGGCAGTGACCGCTGGATTTGCTCCTGGGAACCCAGGAAAACCGTAACATAATCACAGGGGTTCTCCAGCTTCTGATCATAAGATGCAACTCTTTATCTCGCCTCTTGAGGACCCTAGCAGAAGGTCCCTGCTCAAAGAAAATTAGAAAAAGAACTGAGGAGACGATGAAGGATATAAGTTAGGAACAATATTTAACCCCCTCCCAGACAGTTACCTTGTATTAACTTCTTAACTGGAAAAGCTGGTCTGTCTTTGCAATCCATGGCTGTGAATGAAGTGTCAAAGGATAAGTTATTAAAGTTGGAAATAGTTCATATGGAGCCACCTAATAGGTCTAAAGTGGTTGTCCAGTGGGAGCCATTTTGCCACCCCCACCACGGGGCCTTTGGCAATGTTTAGCGACGTATTTAGTTGTTGTGGGGGGGGGAGCGTCTAGTGGATAGAGGACAGCATACTGCTAAATATCCTAAAATACGCAGAATGGCACCCACAGCAGAATTATCTGCCCAAAATGTTAATAGGTTGAGAAATTCTGCTCTCCACACTGTCACAACTGATCTCTGTGTGGTAATTATCGCTCTGAAACTTACATTATTATGTCTTCTCCCCCTCCCCCACACAATGCCAGCTCTGTCACAACAGGGAGACATTGTTCCACAATGTACCTTTCGCACCTAGCTCAAAACTGGCACATAGTGGGACACCAATGAGCACAGTAAGAGACAGTGAAAAGGGGAAAGATGGGGTATCTGCCTGGCTCAGTTGGTGGAACACGTGACTCTTGATATCAGGGTTGTGAGTTCGAGCTCCACACTGAGTGTAGAGATTACTTAAAAATAAGATCTTAAAAAAAAAAGAGAGAGGGCGCCTGGGTGGCTCAATGGGTTAAAGCCTTTGCCTTCGGCTCAGGTCATGATCTCTGGGTCCTGGGATCGAGCCCCACATCGGGCTCTCTGCTCAGCAGGGAGCCTGCTTCCCCCACCCTGCCTCTCTGCCTGTTGTGATCTCTCTCTGTGTGTCAAATAAACAAAATCTTAAAAAAAAAAAGAGAGAGAGAAAAGAAAAGGGAAACAAGTGCAAGCAGAAATGACAGAAAACACTGCATTACGGATTTCACTATTAATGACCCCAAAATGTCCTCCTCCAATCAACCCATCCCCACCACCAAATCTGCAAAATCAGAATAGGACTTATTTTCTTTTTAAATAGAGTCCATACAGGTAAAACAACTTAAAACACGTTGAGCTTGCTGGCCTGGAGCTGAACGTTACAAAGAAATAAGGGAGAATGTTTTCCTGCATGAAAAAAATGTCAAAAAAAAAAAAAATCTAATAAAATCAAAGCTGATATAAAAATGACTGTAAATAGAACTAAGTCTTTGGGAAGATATCCTTAAATTAGTTAGAATAATTTTAGAAGCTGACACCTGCTAAGAGATCTGGCTTGAAAAAATCTAGGTTAGTTATTTGGGGCAATCTACATATGTTTTGTAAAAGATACATTCAAGTGAGTATTTTTAAAAAGCAGATCAAGGTTTCTAAAAAACTCGGGTGTCCATAGATGAAACTGCTCTCGCCTACCCCCCAAGCTTGGAATACAAGTACCCTGAGGATTCACATTTCCTTTCTACTCATTTCAAGACCGTATCATTCTCAGGTCCTTGTTTCCCAAAGACATCATTTCCCGCCCTTAACTGAAGTATACATAAACTTTACCTACGTAAGTTTATTTTTAGGACAACCACAAGTATTTACTGGTGTGGCCTGCCAGCTGTGATGAGAGTGGAACACAAGTGACCTAGGCCCAGAAGCATAAAAGAGTAGCCCACCCGGGGATGTTAACCTTCAAAGGCACATATACAATTAACACACACTCCTGTCTAAAGTTACCAACACTCTTTATTCTGAGATTACATGCCTCCTAATTTTACTTAGCATTAAAACACCCCTTCCTTTTATGGTACAATGGCCACAGCAAGGTAGTGTTTTTTAAATTTTTAAGTTAAACAGTCTTACTGGATCAAATGACTGCTCAGGACGATTGGTCCCAACTTTACTGATATGAATTTTGTCTCCGTGAAATTCCAAAATTTGGAAACAACTAGAGCAGTGCTTCTCAACTAGGGGGCGATTCTGTCCCCCCACCACCATCCCCATCCTGCGGCCCCTTGGCAATGCTTGGATACACCTGGTCCTCACAAATAGGAAAAAGGGGATGCTACTGGGATCTAATGGGTGGAGGCCAGAGACACTGCTCAATCCTACAAGGCACAGTACAGCCCCAAATGTCAACAGTGCCCAGGCTGAGAAACCCTGGAGTAGACTACTTGATTTCCCTGTCAACCCTCAATTCAATGAACAGGTTATTTATCAGGCACTTACTATGTGCCAAGCATTGCGCCAGCGCTAGGCACAAAATGGGAGTCAAACAAGGTAGACAGGCAGTCTGGTCCTCCTTGGTTCACCATCCCGTTTCCGAGGCCCTGCCAGGTGCTAGAAAGCCCCCTCCCAAAGTGGGCTGGGGGAGGGGAAGGCAGGTCTTCACCTTGCATAGAGGGCAGGATCAAGAGTCCCAGCTCTCTGACGATCCCACCATCCAGGCCTCTTACCTGGGCTTGCCCTGACCCGCAGACGCAACTGTTCCGGTTCCCGAGCCCGTGGGGCCCTGGGCCTCAGTTTCCCCACCCGGCCAGAGGACCGCTGCACGGTCCAACTTGCTCAGGGGATACAAACGCACTCAGCAACCTGCAAAGCCGGCCCTTTCGCCTCCCTGGAACTCGGTCTCCCCTCCGGGCCACACCGACCCGTCACCGCAGAGAGCCCTGCAAGGACGAACTGACGCAAAAGCGCCGGGAAAAAAATGGTCGCAGCCGCAACAATAACGTCAAGGAGGGCGCCCTTCGGGTCGCAAGGCCCTGGCTACGACCACAACAGCCACGCCCGCCGAAAAGGATCGGGCCCGGGGCCGGGAGGCCCGTCCGCCCCCAACTGCCGCCTCGGCCTGCGCAGGCCGCGCGCCGCGCCCCCCCTTCCCCTCGGCGCGGGCCCGAACCGACCTGCGGCCGCTGCCCTGGCGCTGGGCGCCCCGCACTCCAGTTCTTCCAGCATCGCCCCGGCGGCGGCTCGAGCTCCCCTCAGGCGGCGGAGGCGCGGGCTCTGTTCAGGCGGCCACTGCCGCTCGCCCTCCCGCCCGCGCCGCTGCTGCCGCGGCCGCCGAGCTCGTATTTGGCGGGAACCGTGGCGACCCCCGCAGCCCGCGCGGTGATTGGGCGAAACTGTGTCACGTGATAACCCGCCTCGGGAAGACGGGAGCTCCGGGAGCATCCTCGCGAGAGCATCCTCGCGAGAGCAGAGGCTTCCATTCCTCCCATGGCTCCGCTATTGATATTCCCGCGGAGGACCGGGGCTTCCTCTCGGACGCCGGTCATTGGCGGGGAGGAGGTGCTCTGCGATAGGAGGTACAAGATGTCAAGCTGAGAGTTCAACACTGTGATTGGCTGAGCGCGTGGGATAGGTCTGCAGGAGGAGGGAGGGCCAGGCTCTCACGTCACGACGGAACGTTTTACGTAGGGTGGTGGGTTAACAACCTGAAACTGCGGTTTAGAGGAAGAAGAAAGTTTTTAGTTTATGCTAATTGGGCATCGGCTGAATATTACAAGTATTAAAGCTATAAATGTCCTTTTATGTGAACAACGGAAGAAAATAAATTCTGTGCAGACTTTAGAAGCATTTAATATGCACTAAATATATTCAGAGGGAATGAATGAAATGGATCTTTCTGGTTTAATCTTCAAGACTTTTTGCGCACACTAGAAAACTTTCCGCAGCATTCTTCCTGGATAGTTTCTATCTAACTTTCAGATCTTAGATCTGCACCTCAGAGAAGGAGCCTTTCCTTCCCTATCCCAACAAGGTGAAATTTCTACAACTCCGTTCTGTCCTCCCTTTTCTTTTTTCCCCTCGTCCCCCGCCCTTTTTTCCTCACAGTTCTTTTTCTTGAAGCAATTACAGCTTATTTTTTTTTATTAGCGTGTTATTTGATTTAGTATCTGTATTTGTCACTAGCACCATGAGGGCAGGGATAATTTAACACTGTATCCCCAGTACCTCTCAGTGACTGATTCATTAGCAAGGGCTCAATAAATAGTTGAGTGAATGTATAAACCTCATTTGATTGGACTGTGTAGATTAAAAACCTCACATAGAACAGAGACCTTCAGAGTCAACCAGCAAGGGTTAGAGTCATTTTTTAAAAGATTTTTTAAAAATTTATTTGACAGAGACACAGCGAGAGAGGGAATACAAGAGGAGGGGTAGGAGAGGGAGAAGCAGCCTTCCCGCTAAGCAGGGAGCCCGATGCAGGGCTTGATCCCAGGACCCTGGGATTATGACATGAGCCAAAGGCAGACGCTTAACAACTGAGTCATCCAGGCACCCCTAGAATTGGTTTCCTTTAGCATCAATTTAATCTCTCAAGCAGAGAAGTGAGGAAAGAAGACCGACATTTAGCCCAAGTTCAGAATTCTATGGATTCTACAGATTGGATAATTAAAGCTGAATTGTTAGGTATATATCACTTTAGGCAGGTCATGTTTTACTCAAGGCCTGAGAGTCCCGGTATGAATCATAACATTCTAGCATTTTGCAATGATTTAAACCAGTGGGTCACCGTTGAGAATGTCTTTCAGAATCACCTGGGGAGTTTTAAAAAACTGTTCATAACAGCCCCATCAGGATCTTTGGGAAGAAGGTTTGTGGCATACATATTCTGAAACAATCCTCCATCTAGTCCAGTACCTTCTGTTGAGGCATTTGGAAACTTTCAACAATCTTCTGCTTCAGAAAATCACCCAAACCTGTCAGAGATTTCAGCATTGAAGTTGCAAACATGTTAGCTCTAGCCACTTTCTTGTTCCTCTTTTTGGATTAATTTATCCGTTTCAATTCCTTATTAACTTCCAATCAATTCAATTCAGGAACAATTGATTTAAAAAACTCAAATCAATGAACATATATCAACCCAGGAGGACTTCCTGAAGGAGATGACATTCCAAACATATTTCTCTTTTATGTACAAACGATGAGGGAAGATTGGGGGAGAATGTGCAAGAAAGGAACAACATTAGCAAAGGCCCATAGGAAACAGAGATCATGGATTATAGAAGAAGAGAGCTGAAGTCAGAAGGGTCGATGGAGCCAAAATGTGCAAGCTTTGTAGGCAGACCATGCTAGGAAGTTATGAGTGTATTCTGAGAACAGTAGACTAATGTGATATGAATTGTGTTATAGAGCATCTTTTTGACTATTTTTAGGGGAAATTGGAGGGGGAACCTACAGAGAGGCATATCAGAGAGGAGGCTGGTGGGATGGTCTAGTCAGGGCAAGGAGGACAGGGGGATGGAAAGGAAGTAGAAGTGACACCCTGATGTCAGCTGTATGGATGAGCACGTGGCAGGGTTGAAGACAGTGCGTGTGGGAGGGACTAAACGCACAGAGAATTGGGTTAGCTGAGATTAACAAACAGGTATCTTGAGACTTGTAAACCCAGCCTCCCATCCTCTTCAGGATTTAAGCGCCTTTCCCAAAACGTTAGGACTACCTCCGGGGCCTCCAGGGGTCGCTGTAGCCTCCATGGTCTCTCTAGGCTCGCTCCTGCTGGCTCGCAGGCGGAGGCAGCCACAGCAGGGCCGACGACGTGCGCGTGCGCTCTCTGGCCGGCAGGGGGCGCGCGTGCGCAGTCGGGGCCATGGGGGCGCGCGCAGGCCGGCACCGGAAGTGTGCGGTTGCCATGTAATATCCTGGCCGCGCGGGCGCGCGAGGGGCTGAGGCGGCGCCGGGGCGGGCGCGGAGCTGGCGAGAGGGCGGTGGAGGCGGCGCCGACGGGGCCCGCTGAGGCGCGCGGGGTATCGGCGGCGCCCGGGAGCCTGTCGCTGGCGCGGTCCCTCCGGTTCGCTCGGTCCGGGCGGGAGCCCCCACGGCGGCAGACAGTATGTCGGTGGCGGGGCTGAAGAAGCAGTTCTACAAGGCGAGCCAGGTGAGCGGAGGCCGAAGCTGAGGCGACGAGCCCCGGGCCCCAGACTGCCGGGAGTCGGGGACCCGGCCAGGCCCGGCCCTCGCTCGGGAAGGGGCCACAGGCACCGAGGGGGCGACGTTGGCGCGTGTCCCCCGCTGGGTGCGAGAGCGCAGGAGGGACGGGGGTGCCCGTGAAGTGGCTCAGGCCCTGCCCGCCATGTGGGCTCCGGTCTCCCAAGAAGGGTGGGCAGACCTCTGGGGGGCTGGGGGGACAGAGATGTGCCCGGAGGTTGACCCGGGACCTGGACCCCCTCACCTCCCTCCCCTGTAAAAGGGCAGGGGAAGAAACACTCCTGCGGCTGTCGACACAGGACTCTTGCCAGAGAGCCCAGGGGCAGGGAAACTTGGCGTCTGGAGTCGCTCTTTTAAAACAAACACACGAAAACCCCTTTTGATGGACCCGGTACAAAGTTGGGACAGGGTAGAGTGAAAAGTCCGTTTCCGCCGCCAGTGCCTCAGGCGCCCAGTCCCTCTCCCCAGCGGCAAGGACGGCAAGGACTGTCACCCACGATTCACATCCCTTTCCAAAGATATGTTACACCTTTCCTTTAAAAAACACACACAGGCGCGGTGGTAGCATAGTCTACAGAGCCCTTTATGCTTCGGGCTTTTCCTTAAATGGTTTTGGAGAGAACACTAGAGCTGGAATTCTCCACCTCAGATCGCTCTCTGTTGTGGGGGGCCGTCCTGGGCACCGTGGGGTGATGAGGGGCATCCCTGGCCCCGCCTCCTCCTTCCCAGGAGCATCTCCCCCAACCTGGACCCCACAAATATCTCCCTGTGCTACCAGATGTCCTTGGGGGAACTCCCCTTCTCCCCTTACCCCAGAGCTACTGCACCAAAGCATACCCCTAGAGTTTCTTTGATCTTTGTCATGGGTTGGTGGTATTCCAGTCATCTGTTGGGGACTGTTTGAATTTTAACCAGTTACCTATTGATGGGTGTGTAGATTGTTTCCAGTCGGGTTTTTGCTATAAACAATAAGGTAGGGAATAGCCAGTGACTATCTGCTCACAGGTGGGATCGGACTTACAGGATAAATTCCCAGAAGGGGGATGCTGAATCCAAGAGTGTAGTGTTTTAGTTGTGACAGATAAGTATAGGTTTTTTGGAATGCCCATGTCCATCGCTGATGAGAATGGATCCACTCTCCAGGAAACTGGGCAGTGGGGCGATTCACTTTATAGTTTCAGATCCACGAAGTCCCAGATTCCTTGAATCCTATTGGTTCCTGCATCCCAGATTAAGAACCTTAGGTGTGGAATCTGTATGGATAGATTCCACAGAGGAATGAGAGACCATCCTAGGGATGGTGTGGGCCCTGCTGGCCAACTGGATTTTTCCCACAATTTGGAGAAGTTCCGTGGGAGGGAAGAGGAGTGAGTCCACAGTAACACAGCTGGAACCTTTTGCCCCTTGATGGAAAAAGTCCTAACCCCACCTTAGTGTTTTATCTAGGGCAAACCCCAGATGATGGCTAACCCCTGGAGGAAGAGAAACTTAATCCAGAGGGGTTCTAGGATTATTGCTGAGAGTACAGCCCTTTGCTCCAGCAGGACAGAATTAAAGGGACCTGCCTCTGGGTTAGACCTTGCCCAACAGGCACACCAGATCCCCAGGACTTGACCAGAGCACCTGAGCACCTGGGGATGGTGCTTACTGTCTTGGACCTTGATGACCTTGATGTAGTCTTTCCTGCAGGAGAAGCCCTCTCTTCCCAACCCCCGGCTCTCAAGGCCCATGCTGGAGGCCCATACTGCCCCAAGCAGACACACCCTGCTAGAGGCACTGGCTAGGCTGCTCTGGCCAGCCACCAGAGCTTTTTGTCTCGGGGAAGCAGGGTGTCCTGCATGCAGATTTGTGAGAAATACCTCGAAACTTGGAAAGCACCGCGCAGCATAAGCTGCTGGTTCAGATCGATTTGTGATCTCCACATCCTGAGGCCCATCCCCAAACAACTTCGATGGCCGCATCCTACTCTGGGAGCGGCTGTGTGGGCCTCCCGATCAATCCTCTGCTGAGTTGTGCTCTCCAGAATCATGCTGGCTGTGCTCCATTCTCTTCTGCAATAGTTTCCACAGGCCCCCAGCATCTCTGTTGTTTATCCAAACGTGTCCACTTCCTTGTGCGTTTCTTTTCTTGTGCTCAGTACGCCTCTTTCCATCCTCTTGTCCTCAGAGTAGGGTCGGCTGTTGAAGAGGATGAAGCAGTACTTTATGTCTGTCGAATTCTCACCATAGGAAGAGGCAGTATGCTTTCAGCCGCAGGTCTCATTTATCTGGCATAAGAGTAAATGCACACCCCTTTTTTACACAGAACGGTGTGGGGATGTTTATATCTTCCTGTAGGACAGTGGGTCTCAACCAGGGCCACTCTACTCTCTAGGAGACATCGGCAATATCTGGAGACATTTTTGGTTGTCACAAACCTAGTTCTTATCAGTATCTAGTGGAGGCTAGGGCTGCTACCCAGCACCCTGTAATGCCCCGGGCAGCCCCCACAACCAAGAATTATCTGGGCCCAGATGTCAGTAGTGCCGAGGCTGAGAAACCCTAGCCTAAGATTTATGAGAAGGGAGAATAATTACACCAAAACCAAACCAAAACAAAACCAACAACAAAGCTCTCCTTTGGGGCCATTCTTGTAAGAGCTTCCTGCTTTTCTTAGTTTTCAAAACACGGGTAACATAGATGTATACATAGATGGAGATGAACATAAAACTCAGCATCCAGATCTCAGGTTGTTAGAACCCTAGGGTATCTTTTGGCCTCTGATATTTTCAAGATGGTATAAGCATGTGTTGGTACTTTTCAGATGGAGTGACTAACTCTTCCCTCCCCCCACCCCCCATCCCCGCCCAGTGCGCCCTCTGAGGGACGTTTGGCAATGTCTAAGACCGTTTTCGGTTGTCACCCCCTGGGGAGAGGGTGCTGCTGGCATTGAGTGGGTAGAGGCTAGGGATGGTTGCTAAATATCCTATCGCACACAGGACAGCCTTCCCCATAGCAAAGAATTATCCCGCCCAACATGTCAGTGGCACCAAGGTTGAGAAACAATGCCTTGAAACAGGTTCTTGATTTCAGAGGCTTGTAACAGTGTTGTTTCTAAATTGAGAAAAAGAAGGGGCGCCTGGGTGGCTCAGTGGGTTAAAGCCTCTGCCTTGGGCTCACACGTCATGATCTCAGGGTCCTGGGATCGGCCTGTATCTGGCTCTCTGCCCAGCAGGGACCCTGCTTCCCCCTCTTCCTCTGCCTGCCTCTCTGCCTACTTGTGATCTCTCTCTCTGTCAAATAAATAAATAAAATCTTAAAAAAAAAAATTGAGAAAAAGAAGTCAGGTGGATGTGGGAGAGTGGAGCCTGGAGAGGCTTGATTTCCAGCAGCTGAGGCTGGGATATTAATTCAAAGTTTCCGATCTCGCTGGTGATATTGGTAACAAACCAGTTACGAGTATCTGGCTGCATCCTGGCACATTCCATGCCAGTTCATCTGCTGCAAACGTCCGGGTCTTGTATCAGCTCGGTTTGGGCTTGGGTGAGAAGTTCGGGAGCTTTACTTGTTCAGAACCTGGCTGCTGCTGAGGCCTACTGAAGAATCTGTAGAGGAAAGCTCTGGAAGGAAGAGATGTCTGTCTGGGGCCTCAGTCCTGCCGCCCACCTGGTACTTATGCGCATATAGAACTGGGGGAGATGCTTTATTTGGGGTATTTCTGCGGGACTTCAGGGGACCCCACTAGTGAGATCCAAACTGAGAAGTTCACTTCTCATTGTGGTATGATGTTAATTTCCAGGCCTAAGCTGCTCCCTAGTTTCTGATAATTCTTGTGGCCAGGCCAGATTTGAGAGTGTAACTAGGGATAAATCTGGCAGCTGCCTGGAATGCTGGCTTGACTTACTTACTTTCTTTTTTTCTTTTTCTCTCTCTTTCTTTCTCTCTTTCTGCCTGCCTGCCTGCCTGCCTGAAAGGAGGGAGAGAATTTGAACTGAAAGATTGGTTCCATCAGAGCTAGGAGGAGAATTCATGACTGCCATATCCCATAGCTTTGAAGTTCATTGGATGCTTTCTAGGCTCTGGGTTTGTGCCTAGAAGGAAAGATCAGACTTCCTTTGAGAGGCATGGGGTGGGCTGGGGCACCCAGGACCCCAGCCTGTTAGAGTATGTGGCTGGTGTTTGGAACATCCCCAGTTACTATCTGCTCTGACCTATTTTTAAAACCTTATTGTGTGGAATCAGGCTTTTGGTTTCCCAGCAAAGGGTTTGGCCTGTTAAGTGACAAACATGGGATAGTCTTAGATGCAAAAGTCTGGAACTCGTAGCTCCTTAACCTGAGCGGAATAAAAGCATGGAACCTGTGTGCGGAGAACAACAGGTGACAGGCAAAATTGGATCCCTGCCCCAGGCCCTTGAGCTCAGCAGCTGCAGGCTAACTTCCTGAAGACTCTGGGCGGACATGGGAATGGCTTTGGCTGTTGGCGATATCCATGTGTGATGGGAACTGGGTTAAGTCCAACTTTGCCGGAAGCGACTCTGCTGACTCCCTCTTTAAGAAGACCCTTGAACTGACTGGCAGTGTCCCTGTGGGACCCTGGACAGAGATGTTCCCATCCTGCCCCATTGGTGGACAGGCCAGGCTGTTCTTCCCACTCGGCCTTGGGTCACCAGCCTGGTGTTTTAGGCTGAACCGTGGAGCTGAACCATGGCTCTGTAGCCAAGCGGAATCCTGCGTATTCTTGTTAACAAACCAGCACCAAGAGGGCACTCTACTCTGATTCTGCTACCCGTGCCTGCCAAACATGAGGTGGCAAGTTCCCCTCTGACTCAGAACCTTGTGTTTATTAAAGACCTGTTAGCGTGCCTGGGTGCACTTCTCCCTACTTATCTGGCTCAGCGTGAGGGCAGAGCCATGGGGTACTTAATTATAGGCCGTGTGCCACTGAATAATGGCCTGGGAGGTGAGGGACTTCATAGTGCCTCCCTGTTCAGTTTCAGAAATTGGGGGCTGTTGCATTCCTGAGACCCCAGAACTTAGCGCGTGAACCGGGGATACAGTGCTATTTCTCCCTGCACCCATGTTCCCAGTCTTCGCTTTGTGGAGCCCCCTGAACCGTAGTATGTTCGCAGGCCTGAAATCACCGGTTGGCCCCTCAGGTGTCTATACGCGCATCTGCTGGCTTTTTTCCTCAGAGGAAACACTTGGTTCTGTATCCAGGCCTACTCGGCCCTGCCCTTTGCCTCTGGCGTGTGCGTCCCATGGCCTTTGACCCAAGGACGCAGGCCATTTCTGCCCTGGCCCATCTCAGGCCTTCTCCTCCTCTTCCGTTGTGGCCAATATTTTGAAACTGATCCAATCTGGGGAAACTTAGTTTTTAATTTGGGCCCCGTGGCCAACTTCCTCCGAAGGATTTTGGAGGCAAGTGTGCTGCTGCACGTTTTGGCACTGTGGCAAGTGGTGGGGGCGGGGCGGGGCGGGGGCGGGGGCGGGGTTGGCAGGAGGAAAGTCAAGTAGTCTTCTGTTCTGATTTCCAAGGCAGGGGTGTGAGATTTGTAAGCTCGAGGACGGTTTGATGCTGAAGCTTTCCAGCAACAGACCTTTGCTACCCCAGGGCGTTAGGAGCTCTGCAGGCCCATCGAGGCGTCTTTACCCTTGTCCTCAAACCCTGATGGCTTTTCCTGCTTGGTGAAGTGTCAGGGACGGCTTTTTCTGGTTCTTTTTCAAAGCTGCCCCTGGCAGGCCGGATGGAGGAGTGTGTCAGATTGGCAGCAGCTGGTTTCTGTCTTCTCTCCTCTTTGCTCTCTCCTCTCTCCCCCCTCCTCCCCTCTCCCGTCCCCCTTCCTCCTCCCCTTCCTCCCTTGCCTTGTCCCTGCCCCCCTACCCCCAGCCGCTCACAGGGCTGGGTTTGGCAGCTGCTTCTACTGAGCACTGCAGTTTGGGTACATTTCCGCTCATTTCCTGTTAGGCAGTAACCAGGGTTCCACGAACCCAGGATCCCAGAGGACAGCTCCATCTTCCTTTTCCGCTCAACTCCTAGAAAAAAAACCTGCTGACTGGGCCCTGAGAGCGGGGTCATGTGGCGACTCCCAACCACAGCAGGAAAATAGAAGTGTGATATCCTCTGAAGGACCTGACTCAGCATCGGGTCACTGCCCAGCTGCTCAGAGTCCACACCTGGGAACCAGGCACCGCCAGTGGCGTCTCACCCGGTGCCCGAGACCACCGGCCCAGCGGCCGCTGTCCCAGCAGGGCTCGCAGTCATAGGAGGTGTCGTCCTAGCCCAACCATGCGAGGGGTCCACCGAGTGTTGGAGAGGGCGCGGGCTCTTCTCCCCAGCTCGGCAGCCCTACCTGCCTTTGGTAGGTGAGCGTTCTGCCTTCCATGTGTCCCTTCAGCCTCTGCACGGCATCTCCCCAGCCCCCGGGCACTCAGAGCCCCGGTCTTCCCGCCTCTCCCACTCCTGCACGCCTGCCTTCCCGGTGGAGGACTAAGACTGGCGTCTTTTATCACTGGATCCTAAGTCTTTGCGGGCAAGGCCCTTGTTCTGCCACTGCCGCGTGCCCCGTTGAGCCCAGTCCCTGGCCTTTCCCGGGCACCCAGTGAGTATTGGATGGGAAGATGGACAGACGGATGTTTGCACACTAGTGAGCAAATGGTTGCGTCACGGGTTGTGGGTGCAGATGCCGGAGCCGTAGTGTCAGCACGCCTGAAGGAAGCCCAGCCTGCGATGGGCGGGAAGCGTGAACATCCCCAGCTGACCTGGCATTCAGGACCTGCTGGAGCCCCGCCTGGTCCCGGGTTTCAGTCCCACCCCTTCCCCTCACGGGTGGCACACCCCAGTCTGACCGGTCTGCCCGCCGGCTGGGCTGCCTTGCACTGCCTTGTACCTTGTGCCTCGCTCGCCTTCCGCATCCCACCCGGGTCCCTCTGTCCACTTCCTGTTTGCCCGGCAGAGTCCTGTTTGTAGGTCCCTTTCTCCTTGCCCTTGCCTGGGGCCACCCGCTGGAAAGACTTCTCCATCCTCGGAGCACCTGACCCAGTGCTCTCCCGCCCACGTGCCATATACAGATCACACCAGAGTGTGCTTTTCTGCTCACCCGGCCTGAGCTCCTCATGGAGCAGAGCTGCCTGGTGACTGGTGACAGGCGGAGGGCCCCCTGCGCCATGGCTTGCTGACCAAGTTGTCGGAAAGGGTCGGAGTGGGGCAGTCCAGTGACAGCGACAGTGGCCTCCTGCCCTGTCCCTGGGGGCGGCTCCTGCTCAGGCGCAGGCAGAGCCCCAGGGAAGCACAGTGGCTAACAGCCCTTCACCAGGAACACGTCCAGCTGGTTTAAAAATAAGAAACCAAAGCCCAGAGATCGTTGCCCTGGCTTTGGGTTGGTGTGACAGCGAGTGCGTGGTTCGGTCGGTACTCTTTGGGGGTCCCCAGCCATCACCTGGGCCTATAACTCACGTCTCTTTCACCAGTGCCCCTCTACCCAGCTCTACTTTTTCTAAAGTACAGCAGTTGAATGATGAACTTTCTGTCATTTGGGGTCTCTGCCCCAGGACTGAGTAGCGATCCACATTCTTAGGAAGCCCCGTGGGAAGGAAAGTGGAAACCTCCTGCTCCTTTTCGCCCCCAAGGCTCCGCCTGGCCCCTGCCACTCACCCTCCCAGTTCAAGACCCCACGGCTGTCTGGGGGCCGAGGGGCAGACAGGCAGGCATCCGTCAGCCCGAAGGCCTCGGCCCATCGGAGCCGTGATTGCCCAGAGGTGGACGCAGCGCCGGCCCCTCAAGGCCAGCCTTCGTGGTTCCCAAGAGGGCAGCCGAGGGCATGGGGATGGGACTTCTTCATCCCCGAGTCTCACCCGCCTGGTCTAGGGTTGACCTTTAGCTCCCGAGAGTGAGAACCCTTGCTGCGGGTTAGTCTCTTGCTGCTTTCTGCCCTGCACAAGGCAGCATTTTCCCCGTCTTTGTGGGACGTAGAGGCCGCTGCAGCTCCCCACTGACCAGCAAGTGGGGTCCAGGTCAGGGCGTGCAAGTGACGCCCCACGCCGAGCTGGGTGGTGAGGAGGTCCTGGACACCCAAATCCAGATGGTTTTCTCCCCCAGCTTCGGCGCGGGACATCTTCACGGTGGAGGAGTCCGAGCCATTTGTCTCGGGGCCCGAGTGCTCTGTCTCCCGGCCTGCGCTTCCCACAGCGGGTCCCCTGCTCCGCCCCAGAGCACAGCTTCTGGGCGGGGCGGTGGGGGCACGAGGCACTGGCGGGCCCTTCTGTCGCGTGGAGCCTCTCTACCACCTCAGTTCCAGCAGGGTTGGGAGTCTTGGGTGGGAAGCCGCAGACACAGGAGGAAAGTGCGCTTGTTCAGGAGGGCGGGAAGAAGGCCCTTTTGCCCAGTTGCCTCCATCGTGCTTCTGGAGTCCAGGAGTCCACTCGGCTCTCTGGCAGAGCCCGCAGGGTTGACCTCCTTGCGCAGGTCACTGGGGTCGCTCCGGGCACGTTCGCCAGGCCCCGAGCCAGTCAGCGCTGGGGTGCCTGGGGTGCTGTCAATGGGACGTTGCTTCTCAGGCACCTTGGTAAGGTTGTGGCTGCTGTTATTAGCGTTCCTTATCATTAGTCACGTCCTTACGTTATAACCATTAACCTGGGTCCATTGATCTGTGACACGGAGGAGCACAGCACATTATGTATTGCGATAGCCGTGTATTTATAACCATTATCTAGCTGACGTTACGTGTGTCCACGCAAGCCGGTGTGTCCCTTCTGCTGTTGCCGTGTCACGGAGTGTGGCTCGCACATAGAAAAGGGTATAAAGAAGGGCCTGCACAGTAGCCACGCGCCCACAGGAGCGTCGCTGAAGCACGAGCACGGCGGTCCCTGGCAAAGCCCCTCCTTGATTTACGCCTTCACTGCCCGAGAATTATCACCAGAAGGTGCGCAGTGTCCGTCTTCAAGGTTTACCCTCCTCTGGACGGTGCCGTTCGTGCTTCGCATCCACTCGGACACGTGTAGCTCTAGCTTCGTTGCCCGGCTGGGTAGCCTTCCCTGGCGCGACCCTGCCGTCCCCTGCCAGGGGGCATTTACGACTTTTCCGTGTCTTGCAGATGTCTCCTCCGGCACCTGTCTGAGAGGCTCTCCAGACTTAGACCTCGTTTAATGTAACTGTATAGGTTTTCTGTGGTAGCAGCATGGGAAAAAAAATTGTATTCAATTTGCATGACCCAAAGTTCTGGGCCCAAAGCTGGCAGGAGTCATGTGTCTGAACACTCATAAGGGTGATAGTCCAAGTGTGCTCTAGTGCTACCCAGGGTCCCCGGCCCCGACGCCGAGTGGGCGGGGCGGAGGCTCCCCAGGCCTGGGGTTGGTTAGCTGGGGTGGCCAGGGGCAAGGGGCATGAGCCTCGGATAAACCCAGGGAGGCCTGTAGCCGCAGCCGGCACCCAGAGCCCTCTCTCTGCCCTGTGTCCTCCTCCCAGGATTCATTTGTTCATCAGCCTATCAGTTCCTCAGTAGCTGGCTTTTCAGTTCTGTTCTCCTCGGGGAGACCGAGTTTGCAGAAAGCACGTGGCATCCAGCCTTGTAGCAAAGGGCCACTTGCGCTGGCATATATAGTTGAGGCTCCCTGATGGGAGGTGCCATGTGTGCGCTTTCGCCTGTCCCCTGGTATTTATTTGTAGCCCCCAAGTCAGTACTTGGGGCACTTAGCAGGCATCTGCAAACCTGTGCATAGGGGCAAACAGTTCTGAGTCTCCCAGAGTGCCTGCTCCCAGCCGAGGGGGAACAAGGCAACTCTCTCTCTGCCTTTGTGTTTCAGCTCAAACCGTTAACCAGGGTCCTTGCGTGATAGTTAAGGGCCGCTTTTTGTGAGTGATTTCGCTGTTGGAACCGGCCCCAAGCACAGAGCTGCATGGCCGGCTCGTAGTCCCGAGTGCAAGAAGGCTGTGTTGTGTCTTATGGGGGAAACCTGTGTGTCTGATGAGCTTTGTTCAGGAGGGGGTTACGGCACTGCTGGCCAAGTTCAGTGTAGACGAGTCAACAGCGTGTGTTAAATACGGTGTCTTTAAACAGAAATGGACAACAAGGTTATATATTGATTGGCTGTGGCCAGAGGCTTATGAGAACCTAACCCCGTGGTTTTCCCCTAGGAGCACTGGTTCCATATTCAACAGCTCAATGTTTGCGGCGACTTTCTAGGACAGGATGGCTGTGGACATGTGGCGAGGCCCGCCTGCAGTTCCTGTGGCGGGCAGGGGGCCTCGCTCCGTGCCACGGAACCTGTCCGTGTGCTGCCTTGGCGCGGGGCCTTGCCGATCGGAGCCACAGTGGGGCCTGGAGGTGCAGAGAGCACTGGGAACTGACCCAGTGGGATCAGGGCATTACAGCCAGGTTTCCGTAGCCTCTGTGGTGAGAGGGAGAGGGTCGGGGAGAAGGGAGCGTGGTACGTCTGCTTCGCTGGCTTTGAGGACAGGACGGGCCACAGCCAAGGAGTGGGGGCCGCCGTAGAAGCCAGGAGAGGCACTGAAACCCCCAGCGCCCCTAGACGGGAGTGCAGCCCTGCCCACGCCTTGGTCTTAGCCTGGTGAGATCTGTGTCAGACTTTTCACCTCTTTAAGATTTGTGGTTGTATTGTTTTAGTGCCCCGGTTGTTTAATGTTTTGTGCTGTTTGTCACGGAGTTTGTAGTAATTTGTTACGGCAGCCGTGGGTCTGCACTGTGTTCAGAAGCCTCGTCCCGTTAAAGGCTTTCAGCACCGTCTTCAAGGGTGGGTGTGTGCGCACGCGTGCTCGCGTGTTTTATCCTCCGTTAGCTCTCGCCTCAGTCTGGCCACAGTCAGCAGAAAATAGGACCGGTTCGCTTGGCCAAGTCAACTTCTGGTCACCGCGCTGAGAGCAGATCCCCCCCACCGGCCATCTTCAGCTAAACGGCTCTGGGGAGGGACTCCAGAGCTCTGCGGAAGGCACGCCCTGGTTCCCAGGTCCCACCTTGGTGACTTAAAAGCCGACTGATAGGAAGTCCTCCATCACCATTGTTTAACATGAATTTGAAAAGTACCTCTGCGTTCAAGTTTTATGCCAAAAACACTGTTGCGTGTCCACCTCGCAGGAAACACTGCAGGAGGGTCGCCGGCTCCTGCTGACCGTAGAAGGAAGTTGGTGGGTCTCGAGTCCAAGGGCCTGTCTCTTCCCATCGCAGAGCCTGGAGGCGCACACCAGATACTCTTTCCGTAATGACTGCCCTGTCTCAAGGTGGGACACTTCAGGATCCCTCCCAGGCATTTGTTTCCACGCTAGCCCTCAGCTCCTCTGTCCTCCACATGGGCTCAGATTCCGTGTCCCCTTGTGTGTGCCTTTCTTCACATCATATCTTATTCTCCTTTCTGCATCAATTTATCCTTCAAAGCCAAGTTCAGGGTCGTGTCCTTTGTGAACCGACCCTGGTTCTCTCCTCACAAGGAGGAAGTGGCTTCTCCCTATAAGTCCTTTAGCATAGACCCTTCTATTAATCTTTTTTTCCCTATTGTACGTGGCATATAGAATGAATTGTTGAATGCATAGGGCAACCTTTTCAAAAGGGGGAAATCTGGCCTTCTGACTCTGACCCCAAATCTTCATGCCCATCCTGACAGAGCAAATCAGCTCCGGGCAGGAGAGTGCCCCAAACATGCATGGTGGCTCAGTGATTGGAATAGGACTCATACAGGAACGCGGGGTCTTATGACCAGCGCTTGCAGGGAAAACCGAGGATGATTCCCAAGGTGATGACCCTGGATGCTGGCTCTGCATTTGGATGAGGGAGGAAGAAAGCAAAAGAGCATACGGGGCCTCCTAGATGGCCAGCTGGAGCGAGTGCTGGGGCCTCAGGGCTGCTGGCTTGCCCTCTTAGAATCTTTCCCTGCCTCATCCAGGAACCCAGACACTGTCTGTCAGTGGGGTCTGTCCTTCCTGGGAAGTGGAGGCAGCCCTAGATCAGCATCACTAGTTGGGGAGGGATTGGAGTGCTCATTTGTCTCCTTGCTTAAGAAGCAGCAACACCAGACAGACATGTATCGCGGGGGTGACAAAGAGCAGGAAGGCCTGGGGAGAAAGGCCATCAGATTGGGAGGCAGGGTTCCTTCTCTCCTGCAAAACATAAAAAGGCATTGCTGAGGAGTCCCATGAGTCCGAAGAGCAGAGCCGCCTTGGCAAATGCAGCAAGCCCCCCACCCTAGCCTGTGGGGGCGAGCTCTCCACCCGCAGAGTAAACACCCCAACCTGGAGCGTGTGTGCGCACCAGCGCCATCTGAAGGGTGAGGGCACCAGGCGTCTCCGGTGGGGAGGCTGGAGGCAGGACTCTCATTAGCCAGCAGAGGGGGTAGACCTCTGCTCGGGGTGTTCAGGGGTGGCCTGACACGGGGGCAGCCGGGTTGTGACATGGTGGCAGTGTGTGCCAGGGGCTGCTCTCCATGGGGGGTTTCCTACCCACCGTCTTCCTGAGGAACAAGTCTTGTTCCTGGGGAACAAGTCGTTTCATCTCAGCACCCTGTTCCCTCCCTTTCCCACAAATAGAGCTTCAGAAATGTGTGTCACAGGGGCGCCTGGGTGGCTCAGTTGGTGAAGCGTCTGCCTATGGCTCGATTCAGGATCCTGGGGTCCTGGGATCGAACCCCATGTTGGGCTCCCTGCTCAGCGGGGAGTCTGCTTCTCCCTCTCCTACCCCCTTGCTCCTGCACTCTCTCTCGCTCTCAAATAAAGGATTGTGTATCACAGCCGCCCATCAACAGATACTCTTGATGCTGTGAGCTTTCTGGAGTCGAGGTCCCGTTACTGAGCCCTCGGAGTTTGTGTTGCAAAAGATAGCAGATCGGTCTGCTATGGACAGTTTTCATCCCTGCCTGGCTCTGTGTGGTCGTGTGTGTGTGTGTGTGTGTGTGTGTGTGTGTGTGTGTGTGTGCGCGCGCACGCGCGCGCACGTACACGCTCAGGCCCCACCGTGCGTTCTGAGGAAGGACAACCCAACTGCTCTGGTCACTAAGGGGTGGGTGGCAGCTGGAGGGATGGGCACTTTGTCCCCCTGCCCGCCGGGAACCACCTGTCTGACCCGGGCAGCTCCTCCCCGCCAGCCCTGCTGGTGTTCCTCCTCTGTGCAGAGGTGCTGGACGGTGATTCTGAGACCAGGCTCCTCCCGGCCCTGGCTTTCCAAGACTGACTGCAGTTGACACAGGCGGGCATCCCTGGACGGGGGTGGGCGTCCTTGGGGGGTGACGGGGAAGAGTGGCTGGGCAGGGTGACAGAATGTCGGCATTTAGCACATGGCCCCACTCACAGCGCCGATTATTAACCCACAGCAGGGGTGGGTCTGCTATGCTGAGGGCTGCTGACCGCCGCACCTCTCCCTGCCCACCACGTGGTGCCCTATCGTGACCACGTGCCCCCGGTCAGCACCTGCCCAGTTGCGTATGTAGCCACACCTGAAGAAACTGGTCTTGGTGGCTGTGAGTCACCTGCCAGCCAGGCGTGCTGTCACCACCCTGATGGGACAGGTGAGCAATAGCTCCAGGTGATGGCACGGTCCTCGGCACCCATGCAGAGCTTCTGGCTGGAGCTGTCTCAGGGAGCTCCGTGTCGGAGCCCTGCGCGCCCAGTGAGCCACAGCGCCCTAAGTGTACGCCGCCCCAAGCTCCCCGGTACAGTCTGGTGTGTTTCTGTTTGGCCTTCAGAGGCTGTGTGCTGTCATCCTTCCTCTCCGGTGTCCTGTCCTCCCAAACCACAGGCTTGTTGCTTTCACAGGGGTTCCTGTCACTGAGAAATCACGCCACTCCGGGGTGGGGGGCGGGGGCTCTGAATACAAAGCAGCCTGGGTCTGGCTGGCTCAGATTTTGTTTTTCTTATTTTGTGTTATTTTATGTATTAGAGAGACAGATAGAGAGAGCACGAGTGGGGAGGAGAGCAGGGAGCCCGATGCAGGGCTTGATCCCAGGACCCTGGGATCATGACCTGGGCTGAAGGCAGCAACTTAACCGACTGAGCCACCCAAGCGCCCCAATTTTGTTTTTCTTCGCAACTTTCATCGACCCTTGGCTCTCTGGTGCGGGAGCCCGCTATGGGCAGACCTTGGGTGGAGAGCAGGGAATTGGACTGGCCGCCTTCAGCCGGATTGCCAGCCTAACCTGGATTTCCCACATGCGGGCGACAAAAGGACCCTGGGGATACAGAGGGTGCTGCCATCCAGCTGGCTCCTGAGTCCGCTGCCCTCCCAGAGCCTCACCGCCGTGGAGTGGTGTATGAGGTCAGATCGAAGTGCTTCCTGTCAGCGATGCGTTGCCCACTTCAAGTGCACAGTCCAGTGAATGGAGGACCATAAAGAGGTGGGAGGGAGCTGGGTGACTTCACAGACCAGAAAACACAGCCCGAGTGAGCTGGTCCCAGGTCAGGTCTGAAGGGGACAGGGACTTGAGAGAGTAGGTGCCTGTAATGTGATGGGAGAGGTGGCCAGTGGCCACGTCACTTCCGTGTGAGTAAGGAGGCAGGTGATGGAGAATCAGGAGGGCTTCCTGGAAGAGGTGACTTCTCATTAGTTAGGACTTCAGAAATGGAAGGCGTCTTAGAGACTGAAGAGAAGGCATCTGTGTGCCAAGACGCAGGTACTCTGGGCTTTTAGGTCGATCAGAGAGTCGTCTTAGCTTGTCATGGTTGGGGTACACGCGGCCCCTCCTTGGGACTCGTGCCTGGGTGTCCGGCCTCTTGTGTGGTAGGCTGTGCTCACAGGGTTTGATATGGATGTTGTATCGGTGCCTTCCAGAGGCCAGGCAGGATTTCCAGGCTGCATCTCCGGTCTCTTCCTGAAGGGTTCTTCTGTCAGCTCCGCCGTCCCTACCAGACGAGTTTGCCGTCCACCCCTGTCGTCGCCGCACATGTGCAGACCCCCTCGTGCTCTGCCGCCCTGACTGTCGCCCGTCCGGCGCACACTCACTCATGCGGTGCCGGCGGGACTGGGGCTTTATTACATTTGTTTGTGGCTTGGGTGTTTCTTTTTATAAGTTTTCATCTGAAGTTGACGTCCCCAGTTGTGTGACCTGAAGCCCTCCTGCCTCGTCCTCACAATGAAAAGACAGAACACAGGAGGTCAATGTATACCCAGGCATTTTAGCCCGACCACGAGTCCCCAGGGTGCTCTGCTCCTCGAGCAATTGCTGGCCTCTTGGTCGTTGGTAAAACTGTCTGTACAGCCGGGGGCGCCAGCCGGGATTGGTCGGGCCCAGCTCAGAGTCCCCTGGTCGGCAGGCATGGTTCCTTCCACCCCTCCTGGGAGGAGTCAGCATGAGCTGACTGCCTGAGCCCTGCCAGCCCCCTCCCTCCCCGCCCCCCCGCCCCAGTCTGGTGCTGCCCAGATTCCTCACTTTCCCAGGGTGTGTTCTAGGCCAAGCACAGTCACCCGGGGGGGGGGGGGGGTGTTGGGGAGTGAGAGAGAAGTCCTATCTGACTCCCCCCAGATTGGCAGCACCACGCCACGGGCCGGGGTCTGCAGAGGGAGACTGGTGGGCCCCCAGAACGGCTCCAGCCCAATGTGCCTTCAGTATGCACATAGGCCCCTGTCGTGTTCCGTGTTCCCGGAGCTGTGGCCTCCTGCCAGCCCTGAGCCGTGGGTATTGTGTGCGGCTCCAGAAGTCTCCGGGCAAAGCCGGCCCTCGACTGCAGGTCTCTGGTCTGGGCCGGCGCGGTTATCTCGTCATCGTCCTGGGCGGCCGCCCTGCTCTAAACTCCGGTGCTTGGCCTGGTGTCCAGGAGCCGGTGAGGTCCTCCCGACCACCCACTTACAGGGCCAGAGACGTGGCTCCACGCTCACCGGGGGGAGGGTTGGGGTTTGCAGCCCACCCCAGGTGCCAGCCGCAGTGTGCCGCAGACCCACGCTAGTTGTTAGTCAGCCCCTCGTCTCCCAGTGCCCTGCCACCCAGCTAGCCTCCGAAAACGAGGAGAAAGCCGGAGGAGTGCAGCGTCAGCCTCTAGAGTCGGGCTTTTGGGACTCCTGCCTGGCTTGGACGCACACGCGCACGTCCCCCCGGCACCCCTGCCCACGCGCACTACGCCGCCTGGCCCTGGGCAAGGCATATCCTGGGGCCCGTTTGTCCCATTTAGAAGGTAAAGATACCTGCCCAGAGGCCACAGCTGGGCCAGGTGTTTGCTGGAGGTCTCAGATGGCTCTGTCCCTTCCCCTTGGGGTCTCCAGGATGACACAAGGTCCAGCAGGGCAGCCAGACCACAGAAGGTCATCTGTGCTGCCTGACCCCTCCTGAGCTCCTGCTCTGCTGGCTCTCAGCGCCTAGCGGGGCCCACTTCCTCCCCCATATTCTGTGAGATCAACCATGGATGAAAGTGGGGACCAGTTCTGTTTAGTGGCTTCTGCTTCCTTTTGGGGAAACTTGGCCTCTTCATAGAAATCCCAGAATTGCCCATCTATACATTTGAACTTGGGCCAACAGTCCCATTTCATTGACAAGGAAACTGGGAGGGTCCCCAGAGGAGCCCCCCCAGGACCTTAGGCCACTGCCCACCCCCTGGGTGTGTGCAGAGGGTGCTCAGGCCCTGGCTCCTGGCCAGACGGGGGACCATGAGGGAAGATCCCTGCCTGTGGCCAGTGCTGGCCAGCCTGCCCTCTCCCTGCACCATCCACATGGAACTGGGGCCAGGCAGGAGTTCCTTGTCACCCGTCTCCTAGGACTGCTGAGTCACCCTGCGGGGAGGAACAAGGCATGTCCCTCAAACTGAGAGGGCCAAGGCCCGTCACTTACGGGAACAGGGACCGGAGCAACAAGCAATGGCCCCTGGCTCTGCCCCTCACTGTTCCTCCGTGGCCTCGTGCACTCAGATCTCTGGCGGCCCTCGGTGCCTCCTGTGCCACTGCGCCTGTGTTCTCTTAGCCACGCCCTGGCGGGGAGGAGAGGCTTCCTCTGGAGCCTGCCCTTTGCAGGTGGGACTTGGGCCAGCCAGTCAGATGGTGTCCATCAGACCCATGCAACGTGCTGGGTTGGGCCAGAAAGCAAGACACCCGGGGTCCCCGCACCCAGGAAGTTGGCCATCAGCCGGACACAGATGTGGGGTCCGTGGCATGCGCGGCATGTAGGGTTAGAATGGGAGGGGCTCTGAAAGGCCTGGGGGACTCTAACAGGAATTTACACTGGAGCCAAGGCCTCTGACACCACACGGGGACCAGGCTAGGGTGGCAGACGGGAGCAGTCCTGGGGGCCGCAGTGCAAAGATAGAGCGGGTGCTGGGAGAGGGCGGCAGGAGGAGGGTTCTGGACAGGAGGCAGGAGCGAGGCCCGGGGAGGGAGACCCGGGCAGAGGCTACCTGGGGTCCTGGGGAGGAACGAGGAGAGTCCGAGCCAGGGTGGGGGCAGGCCTGGTCCTGGCACGTGGAGGGCCGCAGAGGCATGTGCGTCCCCTGCCTCGGATCCCTGGGTGCTGTAGGCCTCGCAGGTGAGTGGGGTGACAGTCGCCGGGAGGGGTGGGTGGAGCGGGCTCTAGCGGAGTCCGTGAAGAAGTGATCTTCTTAGCCTGGAGCCGGAGGGGCAGCCATCCTGGTGTCGGCCTGCTGGGAGCTTGTCCCCGCTGGGACACGGGCTGGCACCGCCGAAGCAGAGGTCGGGGCCTCCAGGCCTGGCCCTCATGTCCCCATTCCGTCTCCGGGACAGTGGCACACGGAGCCTCGTCATCTGGCTCCTCACTCCGCCATGACAGTCACTGGGTGACAGTCCCCCGGCTGCCTTGCCGCTTCCTTCTAAAGTCACTTCTTTCCAGCTGTCGCTTCCTGCTTTGCTCCCAGTGCCCTGGCCGTGGGCAGCTCAGACTTGCGGATGAAGCCGGATAGGTGACCTGGAGGCATTTCTTGTTCGAGGGTTCCCCCGGCACTGGAACGGCACGAGCCAGCTAGGCAGCAGCCGCGGGGACTTCACGCGGCATTCGGCCCCCCGCCTTCCAGACGGCGCAGCGTTTCTCTCCTCCCCATGCCAGCCCAGGCTCCCGTTCTTCATCCCGAGGAGGCACGTTTGTGCCGCATTTGTGCCGGCATGAGGGGGGCTCGAGCAAGCCCGGGACGGGACATCAATGACCAGCCCTGCGGGTGGCAGAAGACCCCGGGGGTTTCGGGGGCGAGAGGCCCGGTCTGACCGAGGCCTCCCTGCCCGGCTCCTCTCCACAGCTTTCCTGGCTCTGTCCCCAGATGACAGCAGCTCTGCTGTGGCGGGGAGGCCAGCAGCTGGCACGGCCCTGCAGTCTGGGGGACCTCCGGTTTCTGCTTCTGAGCCAGCATCGCAGTTACCGCCGCCTCCTGCTAAGAGAGCGCTCGGGGTTTCAGAGGCCGCGGTCCTTCGGCGCTGGAGCTGGGGTCCCCGGGAAGCCCCGACGTGCCGCGTGCAGGGCTGTGTCTGGGTATGGGCCTGCCCGCCGGGGCTGGTGGGTGCCGCGCCCGGCTGCGAGTTTTCCTGGGGCACAAAACTTCACAAGACTTTTCCGTGGTTGATCATTGCCACCACACCCTTCCACCCAAGCTGCTTTCTAGAAAACTGAGTTGGGATGGCTAGGAGGAGAGGAAGTATGCACCCTAAGGCGTGAAGGGTACCCACAAATCCGGGTGTATTTTAGAGTTTCCGGTATGCCTCAGGAAGCTGTGACTTGTCCGAACCCTGCCCTCTGTGGGGTTTAACCAAGGGGATGGTGACCTATTCTCTCAGTCACCTCCCAAATATTTATGGAGGACCTGTGACGGATGAAGTGCCTCCCTTGGTGCCAAGAGCTCTCCGTCTTGCTCACGCGTCTCTGTCGCGTCCTCTGGCTCCTCCCAGGAGGTAGGAAGGTCTGTGCAGGCCCAGCTGGCATTTCCACGGGTTCTGCTTTGCCGCCACCGCCTCCTCACCGTGGAGGCGGCCCAGCCGTGGCCCAGCCCCACATCTCGTGGCCTTTGCTCTCAGAGCCACGGGGGAGCTCTGCCCTGCGTGGCTCACAAGGGCCCGGGCTTTGGAAATTTCCCCAAGTGTCCTGGTGATGGCAGGGGCCACTGGAGGTTTCTGGGTGGGGACAGACCCATCAAGAGGAGACTTGGGGGGCAGCCAGCGCAGCGCACACACCACCTCCCTGGAAGCGTGCTCGGCTCGCCCTGCCTTTCCAGAAAGAGAGCCTGTTAGCTACAGAGCACTGCACTGGTGTCTCCGCCAGTGCCCCTCAGCTGGGGGCCCAGGAGCAGGGGGCGAGGAGGGAGAGCTGGGAGAAGGCCAGCAGCCTCCTGTTCGGCCGGGCGGCAGAGAAACCTCAGCTTTGCCCGTGCCGTGGACTCGGGGTCGCGGGAAGACCGTGATGGAAACTGGAGAGGTTTGTTCTGCAGCGTTTGGCTCTGAGCCTTCCAGATGTTAGGAGGCGGCAGGGAGGATGGGTGGAGTTGGGAGTGTGTCTGTCCTCAGGCCCCCTCCCCACCCCTCCCCCCCTCCCCCCTTCCCCCATCCCCTCCTCCCCTCCCCTCCTCCTGCCGTCACCCTGGCTCAGGAATTTCTCAGCTCTGCCCAGGATCATCCCCTGTTGCCTCCTGGGGCCTCCTGTGGCCAGGCATTGCGCATGCAGCATTCCGACCCCTCCCCACAGCCCTTGGAGGCCCACGCGGTCCCCAGGCTTCCCCCCGCATCCTGTCGCTGCCCTCCCCCGGCACAGGACACTGCAGGTGGACTGGCAAGTCGGACAGGTCTGGGCACAGCACCCGTGTCCCCCACTTACAGCTCCACAGCCTCTCAGCCCTCAGTTTCCTCATCTGTGAAATGGGCCAGCTGGTCCCTGCACCCTCATACCTACCTACACAGTGCCTGCCCGCAGTCAGCCAGGAACCATAGCCCTTGTGCCCCAAACCTGCCTCTCACCCAGAACTCTCTGCCCACCTAACCCGGCCTGGCCAGGTGGGACCCTGCCCTTCAGGTCCAGCTCGGAGCACAGCCTACTGCCCTTTGGGCATATTTACACCCCCTTTGTGACTCTCACGTGTTCTTCTCTGCGTTGCTGTCATGTTGGCCATCCTCATCTTTCCTGCCAGAGGGGTGCTTCCCAAGGCCAGGTCAGACTCTCATGCCCCTTCCGTACCCCTCCCGCTTCAGACGCCGGTCATCATGTAGTGTGGTCGTTAGCTGATGCCGGCTGGTCGACCCCCATCCTGCCGACCATCGCTCACTGGAGGCGGCCATGCTCACATCCGAGAGCCAGGAGGCCTTTTCACGGGCCCAGACACTCAAGATGGCTCGGGTAGGGCCATAGCCAGAGGGGCTGGGCCCTGACCCCTTTGCCCCGGGGCCCTGGTCTCCGTCACGTGTTCTGTGCCACTCACTCCGGGTCTCCAGCAGTGCCAACAGCAGCTTCTCCCCTCTATGCCTGGCGTGGGAAAGGTTATCCTGGCGCCCACAGATGGGAGGGGAGAAGTTAGCTACACGGACGCAGGAGGGGAAGCCTGGGCAGGAGAGGTCAGGTGACCTCCGGTGTTACCCTGGGAAGTGGTCCCGGAGTGTCGCAAGTGGCCCCCAACACAAGGTGCAGGACACGAGTAGGGACACATGTGGTGCCCATCTGGGACATGGCAGCCCTGAGCAGCCCTGCACATCTCCCCTCCTCCCAGCACCTCCGTACCAGCTTCCTCCTCCCCCTCCTCCTCCTCTCCCTCCTCCTTCTTGCCCCCCTTTTTTTTCTTAAACCCTTACATCATCAAAGCAGATCATCCACCCAGGTCACCGAGCCTGGAGATTGGCCCCTTCCTTTTCCATGTCGCATGTGTCCATCAGTTTTCCCTGCGGAGATGATTCGGCTTGAGGCCTGCTATTGGCTTCCTCCCGCCCTGCAGAATTCGCACTGCTTCCCCAGCTGCCTCCAAGTGGCTGCCTCGGACAGACAGATGTTCCTGCCAGTGCAGGCGGCTGTCATCGCTCCCCCCCCCCACCGTTGAAAGCAGCTTCTCCTGCCCTTCCATGTTCTGCCTGACGCCAGAGCGGCTGCCCTGCTGGCTTGAGCTCCTTTCGTGGGCCCTTCCGCTGCATGTGCTCTTTCTCTCCCGACTGTCGGATTCCCTGCTGCTCTGCAAAGGTCTGGAATGAGAACACTGTCTCTGAAAGAACAGCACCTCCCCCAAAGGGTCTGTATTGTCAACGCCCACAGGCCAGCCCTTGTGCCCGGAAGTCACGGGGGTGCTCCAGGGTGAAGATCCGGCCCTGTTCCAGGCTCGCTTACCTCCCAGGTGCCCAGTTCGCAGAGGGTGCTATCAGCTGACGCGGCTCCGCTGCTCATAGACGCAGGAGCCGGTGACAGGCCACCGTCCACCCACTGCAGTCGCTTGCGGACACATCATTGCCGATATGATCGTTCAAAGGGGCCCGGGGGAGTTGCTGGAAAGCAGCAAGAGGGGGTTGGGTGTCTTGCTCCCTCCCCGGCAGCACCCCCTCTGCAGTCTGAACTTAGGGCACTGGGAGTCACAGGTCTCTGTCCCCTCCCAGAGCGCCTGCCCCCTGGGCTGGGGGCAGAGCAGGCTTTTCCTAAAAGTCAGAAGTCGTATGGGGGTAATGTCAGGAAGGCCAAACGTACGGCATGAGTCCGTTTGTGCGGTTTCCAGAAGAGGAGCCAGTGGCCTGGGCACTAACACACAGCTGCCCAGCCTCCCCCAGGAGACACTCCCCCCCAGGAGACACCCCCTGCTCAAGGCCCTTCGTGGACACAGTCACTGAGCACTACCCTGAGGCCCACTGTGCAGGCAGCGCCAGGGCAGGGGGGCGAGGGGCTCAGGAGCCAGTCTCACAAGGAGCTGGGAAGTGTCGGGAGGGCCATGGGGAGCTCCCCTCCCGAGGACCCAGGTCCCACCCGCCAGGTCCCACTGAAGGCCAGCCTCTTCTGCAGCCCTGGGTCTCACCCAGTGGGGCCACTTGGGGCACAGACTGGCTCCTGAACTAGGGCAGGGTTCTGGAGAGGATTCCAGCCTGAACTGGGCCTCACGGCCCCAGGGAGGCACCGGCCTGCCTTCCACAGTGGCAGCCTTCATGGGATCGCGGCTAGTGATTCGGGCTCTAATGCAGTTGGGTGGGGCCTGGGAGGCTGCCGTTGGCACACACTGTCACGGTCACGGCCCTGCAGGAAAGTGGGCGCTGGCCACCACCCTCTCTGCCTGCGCCCGGGGCGTGCCGCGGCCACATGGGCCTCGGCCAGTGGGGGACAGGCCTCCCGCGCCGCCAGCCCGTGGGAGTCCCTAGCCGTGCTCAGGTGTAGAGAGGAAGAGCAGGGGCTCCGCCAGGCGCTGTATCTGTTTCCTCCCACCCCGCGTGGGATCAGGATTGGGCTGTAGGATCTCCAACTGAGGGCGCATGGGAGGGGAGCTTTGGGTATGGGTCAGGCTCTGCGAGTGGACAGGTTATTTCTGTGGTGGCGTCTCCTGCTCTCGTTGGATCTGAAAACGTGTGTGTGTGTTTCCTGAGCAGGACTGAAAGGTCGGGATCGTAGCCTTCCCTGGGGACAGGGCCCTTTGGGACCCTCCCGCCCCCTCCACCCAGGCAGCATCCCAGCTGCTGAGCCTCCACGGCTGGCTGCTCGGTGACCGGGGGCCCTGGTCCCTAGAAACCCCTGCACCTGCTACCCAAAGGTGCGTCCAACACCACCTGTTGGTCCCCCTCCCGCGGGCCACTAGGGTCCCTGTGTGCCGGACACCGTCTGCACCCTGCGGAGCCCCACGCTCAGAGCGCGGCCCTTTGCTGCTACAGTTGGCACATGACTTCTTTGATTTTCTCCTTTTGGCCTCTTAGCATCCTTTTATCCATTTGTGCCAATTCCAAGACTCTGAGCCTTGAAGAGAAAGGACACAGGGAATGGTCGTCCGCCATCTGAAGGATTTGAGCCTGGAGCTCCCAGGCAGGGTGAAGGGAGACGGGTAGGGACCCTGCACGGCCTCCTGTGTGCCTGGGCGCAGGGACGGCGTGGGAAATCCAGTGATGCCTGTGGAACTGAGGGCTCTGGGGAGGCGGGGAGGCACCACTTGTGCCCCCCACTGCCCCTGCCGGTAGGCTGCAGGGTCTGCCCGTGCCCCTCCAGTCGGGAGGGACGCGGCTCCTGCCTGGGAGACCAGTCGCGGTCTGCCCCCTGCTGTGCCCTCCGGCACTGAGCTGGCTGTCGGAGCTGGCTGTGGGAGCTGGGCCCCCGGAAGGTGTGGTTTTGAGCGCCTACACTTCAACACCCTGCCAGTTCACCAGAAGAGCCCCGTCTCACGTCAGGCAGTGAACTCATTTCCCTCTCTGGCAACCACTGAATTTGAGAACGTCCTGTTTTACCGTCATCAAAAGAAGTGAAACTGTCCCATGAAATAAAGTGGAACGCCCCATGACGGCCCAGGGAGTGACCAGGGTCTCCTTACAGAGTGGGTAGCGGGAGCAGGAGGGCAGGCCCTGCCCATCCTGCAGGGTCCTCAAGAGGGCGGCGCATGGCCCAAGGCGCTGCAGGTGGTGAGAGTCACCAGGTGGACCCTGCACCAGCCCTGCTTCCTTCCTGGCCCCCCCCCCCCCCAACTGCGGCGGCCTCACCGCTCACCTGCACCGCAGGCCCCTCCTGACTCCCAGGCTCAGCCAAGCAGAAACCCCGACCCACTGGAGCACAGACCCTGTCTGCTCTGGATCCTGGGGTGGGCATGGGGGATACAAAGCGATGGACCGGGTCATCCCCACGTCCATTCAGCCGCAGGACCTCCTCCCCACCACAGACCTGCTCACTTGCCAGAGGTGCCCAGGGAGAAGGTGTTTTGGGGACGTGCTGGCCCCAGAGTTCCCAGGATTCCTTCCCAAAGAGGCAGGAATTCAGTGGGGGAAAGGGAGGTGTGTGATCACTGAGCAGAGAGGCTCTGACGGACCTCTTCCCCACACCTGGAGCTGAGCCGCGGTGTCAGTGTCTGGGTGAGGGCACCTGAGCCCCGAGAACTGTGGTTGGCCCCGTGCGGGTCTCTGGGGATGGTGGGCCCTCGAGGGGTAGGCCTGGCCGGGGAAGGCTTCCAGCGGGAGCCGCCACCCCCTGCCCCAGGTTCGAGGAAGGGTGTGGGTTTGGAAACGGCCTCTGTCAGCCACCCACCCCGCTGTCCACCGCACCCCTGGGCAGCCGTCCTGGATGTGCGCGTCCCTTCAGCAGCTTCCCCCTGCCAGTGGACGTGGCTGGAAGGCACAGTCGGGCCTCCTCCTCATCTGAGGCTCACACTGGTTTCCCTCCTTCTGTTCCCCAGCTGGTCAGCGAGAAGGTCGGCGGGGCCGAAGGGACCAAGCTTGATGAAGACTTCAAAGAGATGGAGAAGGTACCAGGGGAAGCAGTGTTGCCCATCTGCCCCCACCCCTCACAGGCTGTGGCCGCCCTGCAGCCGGGCTACGGGGGGGCTCATGGATGGGTGGGTCCCCCGGCCCTGAGGGGTGGGGCAGGGCTGTCCAGGGACTCCCGGTTTGGCCTCCAGCGCCCCAAAGGCCGCGAAAGCCCACACCCTGCCTCTCTCAACAGAAGGTGGATGTTACCAGCAAGGCCGTGACGGAAGTGCTGGCCAGGACCATTGAGTACCTGCAGCCTAACCCAGGTACGGGTGCCAGCCGGCTAGAGGGGCCCAGGTCGGCCAGGAACCTGCCGGCCGCTGGGGCCAGAGAAGGAACGTGTGGGCTCGGAGAACTGAAGTGCCCAGGGGTAGGCAGGCGGATCATGGGCGGCTGGATCCAGGGGTCCAGAGAACGTCCTCAGAGTCCTACCTTTCCTTTCCTCTTCATCAGGCAGCTCTCCTTCTGGGTGCCAACCCTAGTCCGAAACTCCCCTTACAGCCAGTAGTCCCAGCTGGAAAGGGCATCTCTCCCACCTAACCAACTCACTAGACCAGTTTGAACTGGTTGCCCTCCTCCTTTGCCAGGTCCCAGCTGCAGGCCCACCTTTGGAGCACGAGGTGGGAGTCTCCTAGTCTGAGAGAGAGATGGGGACCCTTCCCTGAGGACAGTCCAGATCCAAGTTTCCATAGCAGGAGGTGACGGCTGTGGGACCCGAGGCGACACCGGCTGGGTCTGATCAAGGCGCACGCCAGGGACAGAGCCGGTGGGCGGAGGCCAGGCACAGCTCCTCCCCCGTGCCAGGCGGGGCCCGTGTCGGGGCCCGTGCACTCGTACACACCTGTACCTGCCCCCCAGCTTCTCTGGGGTGCTAGTCCGCAGGCCAGGGAGGGGAGCTTCTGTGATCAGAGCTGTGCTCCAGGACGAGGAGGCCCCGCGGGGCCCAGGGGCTCGCTGCCAGTGCTCCTCTGGGGCCGAGGTGAGCCGAGGAGGGAGGTCTGCAGGAGGTTCTTCTCGGAGCCCAGCCGTCAGCAGACACGGCAACCAAGGTTCCCTGGGCCAGGGCAGCGCTCTGTAAGAGGGGGTGTTGGGGGAGGGAGGCAGCCCGCAGTGATGGTCGAGTGCAGGCCTGTTCCCAAGAGAGCCTGGCCGCAGGCTGACCCAGCCCGTTCTCCTCCAGCTTCGCGGGCCAAGCTGACGATGCTCAACACGGTGTCCAAGATCCGAGGGCAGGTGAAGAACCCTGGCTACCCACAGTCGGAGGGCCTGCTGGGCGAGTGCATGATCCGCCACGGGAAGGAGCTGGGAGGCGAGTCCAACTTCGGTGAGGGCTCCGGAGGGCCAGGCTGGAGGGCCAGAGAGTCTGGCGCCAGAGGCTGGGGCACCACTCCCCTGCCGCTGCTCCGGAGCCGTCTGGGTTCCCGCTAACCCCTGGACAAGGGCGGCTGAGGTTCCCATGACACCTTTCCCTCCTTTGCGGGGATGGGCGAGGAGCACAGTGCTGCCTGTAGGGCCCGGGCCGCTGGAGAGCCTGCCCTCGAGCCACAGCTGATGTGGGGGAAGCCGCGGGGTGGGGGCATGGGCGGTGTGACCCCCGTCATCGCCAGCTCCTCCTGAGAGCTCCTCAGACTTTAGGGACCCTTGTTTTGTCTTGAATTCTGGCGTCTGGGCCCTGAGGGCAGGTTAGAAGTTGGGGATATCTTGGGCCCCCAGGCCCCGGCTCCTATGACAGCTTCTCCCCTACTCCTGCCCAGGGGATGCCCTGCTGGATGCGGGCGAGTCCATGAAGCGCCTGGCAGAGGTGAAGGATTCTCTAGACATAGAGGTCAAGCAGAACTTCATCGATCCCCTGCAGAACTTGTGTGACAAAGACCTGAAGGAGATCCAGGTGCCGCCCCTCCACCTGCCCCCCGCCCCCCTGTGGCCCCCCAGCTTGCCTGTCCTCACCCAGCGCAGGTGCCTCATGGCCCCGCCTCGTGCCTGGCCTCCTGTTGCCCCCAGCACGCACCCTCACAGCCCTGACGCGCCCCCTCCCCCCAACAGCACCACCTGAAGAAGCTGGAGGGCCGCCGCCTGGACTTCGACTACAAGAAGAAGCGACAGGGCAGGATCCCCGACGAGGAGCTGCGCCAGGCCCTGGAGAAGTTTGAGGAGTCCAAGGAGGTGGCCGAGACCAGCATGCACAACCTCCTGGAGACCGATGTGCGTCCGGGCCCTCCCTGGAGGAGACCCCCTACAATTGGGGCCGAGGGGTGGAGTCGCACATGCCTGCCCACAGCGGGCTCAGCCCTTACCCCGAGCCTGAGCGGGCAGCTGCGGGACCCGAGGGGCCTCCACCCCACCCCCCATCCCCCCCCCCAGAAGCTTTTGGGTCTCCGGCAGCAGAGGGGGAGGGGCCGGGCCCCGGTGCCAGGAGCATTGTGGCAAGACTCCCAGAAAGAGGTGGCCTCGGGAGCAGGGGTCACAGGGAGGGCCGGCCCTTCAGCGGTCTGCTTCCTCGCAGATCGAGCAGGTGAGCCAGCTCTCGGCGCTGGTGGATGCCCAGCTGGACTACCACCGGCAGGCCGTGCAGATCCTGGACGAGCTGGCTGACAAGCTCAAGCGGAGGTGAGCCCCGTCCTGCCTTGTGCTGCGCCCTGGAAGCCCAGAGCCACTCCTGTGGATCCCCGGGCCGGCCCTCTGGGGCTTCCAGGTCCCCACCGCCAGCCTCCCCGACAGTGCAGCCCTGCTTGGGCCCTGTGTCAGAGCAAGGGCCGCCTTCTCTTCATAAAGAATCCCCCCCCCCCCCCGGGCTGGCTGCAGCTCCAGGGGGAGCAAGACCTCCTCAGAGGGGAGGGCTGGAGTGACCTGAGACTGGGAGGCCGGAAGAAAGCGGCCTTTCAGAGCTCTGGGCCTGAGGGCTGGGTTAGGGCAGGGGCGGATGCGCTCGCCTCTCAGCGCCGTTCACTAGGCTGGGGCCTGGGAGGACAGCCTTGGGCAGCTGTGTCCCTGGGCGGGGTGGGCGTGCTCCGGGGGCTGCAGGGTTCGGCAGGACCGGGCCGGCTGGCAGCCTCTGAGAAGGGCCTCAGCTGGGGGAGCTGACTAACGGGAGGCCCTTTGGTTAGACCCGTTGGGCCTCTGCACCCAGACCCACTCTCAGGGCCCCTCCTCCCACCCCAGGTCATGGGCAGCAGCGTCAGAGGTGGGGATGGTGGTGTCCCTTGACCTTGGCACGCATAGGGCTTGGGCCCCGGCCGGCCGCTCACAGCTGCCCCTCCCTGCCTGCAGGATGCGGGAAGCCTCCTCTCGTCCCAAGCGGGAATACAAGCCCAAGCCTCGGGAGCCCTTCGACCTTGGGGAGCCCGAGCAGTCCAACGGGGGCTTCCCCTGTGCCACCGCCCCCAAGATCACACGTAAGGAGTGGGGAGGGGGCCTCCCCCAGCCTGCCGCTCCATCCAAACTGTGGAGCCAGTCCCCCCAACACCTCCCCCCGGGAAAAGGGCACAGCCCAAGGTCCTCAGCCCCCCCTCTGCTTTGTCTGCAAGCAGCTTCGTCATCTTTCCGGTCTTCCGACAAGCCCATCCGGACCCCCAGCAGGAGCATGCGTGAGTGTCCCTGCAGGCGCAGGCCCTGCCCTCACAAGCTCCCCGCCGCGGCGTCATGCGCTGCCTTCTAGTCTGCTCAGAAGGACCCTTCCCCTTCTCTGGTGGAAGCGGACGCCCCTGGGATCAGTCTGCCCATCTCGGGCAGGGAAGGAGTTAGGCCCTGGGGCCTGCGCGGCACAGCACAGCCTCTCTGCGCTCCCCATCGGCAACACCAAGGGTGTCCAACGGCCTCTAGGCTCTCCGAGGGGCCGCCTGAGGGCTTCCGGTCATTCTGTCACCCTGATGCCCCTGGGCGTCCCCAGAACCGTTTTCATGCCCATGGGTGGAGCCTGTCTTCGTCCCTCTTGTCCCTTGTCCCTCTTCTGACAAGGCTGGGGGCAGCAGTGGAAGCAGGGGCTGTCCTTCAGGGGACACGACCGGGGCAGGGTGGGAGGGGGCCCGGGGTCTGAGCCAAGTCCCTGCCCCCCCCCCCAGCTCCCCTGGACCAGCCGAGCTGCAAAGCCCTGTACGATTTCGAGCCTGAGAACGCCGGGGAGCTGGGCTTCCACGAGGGCGACGTCATCACGCTGACCAACCAGATCGACGAGAACTGGTACGAGGGCATGCTCCACGGCCAGTCGGGCTTCTTCCCCCTCAGCTACGTGGAGGTGCTGGTGCCCCTGCCGCAGTGAGGGCGTCGGCCGGTCCGCTTGGCCTGCATCCCCCCCGCCTCTGCAGCCAGGGCTGTGCCCGTCGGCGTCCCTGGGGCTGGGATGGCGGGGAAGGGGCGGCAGGCCCCCCGGGCAGCTGGGGCCGGGGGCGGGGGGGGGGCAGGGCTCGCTGACAAGAGCGCTCGTCCACAGCGCCCTCTCCGCGCAGCAGTCTCGGGGCCGGGCAGTATTTTTCCTCCCCGTCCCTGCCACTCCTGGACGGCCTCTCCCCAGCCCCGTGCCCCGAGGGGGCTAACACTAAGGTGCTCTTAGAAACACTAACTTTCTCCTGCCCCTCCAGGAACGGGTAACTCCAGGTGGGCCCCCTCACTCACGCACACGTGTGTGCACACCTCCCCCGTCCTGTCCCTCCTTTGTCTCCTCTTTTCTGGGCTGTCCCCCACCCTCTGGGAGACCTGCCCTTAACAGGACGAGTGGGACATCGGTGCCACTGGCTGTTCTGAGCAGGACCCCTGGCCAAGACTCCCCACCCTGCTTTTAAATGACCCCGCAGCACTCCTTCCCAGCCCCAACCCCAGAGCTCCCCGGGCCCCGGCACACCCATGATGCCACCTCCCTGGGGAGCTACGATCCTGGGGTCCTCAGGGTTCCCCTAAAGACTGGCCCTTCCCTGAGCAGCCTCGGAGCTGCCGTCCTCTCCCTCCTGCAGGGCGCGCAGCCCTGCACAGTGGTGCCCTCCCTGCGTCGTCCTGTGCCCTCTCGGCCCCCGCAGGGAGGGTGCCCTACCCCAGACAACCATACAGACGTTTTTTCCGGCTCGAGCTGCCACCAGCTGTGCACACGTTACACACGTGTGCACCCCAAACGGGACCACGGGAGTCTGCCGGCCTCTGCTCCGCTGAAGGTCCAATACAGAGGCTTTGATGAATGTTCCCAGACCCCTGGCTGCTGGGACTGCCCTCAAGAGGGTCACAGGCGCCTCCCCGTCCTCAGCCGCCAGTGGCCCCAGCCATCTCCCTACAGACCCAGGCAGACAGCTGCCCTGAGCAGCGGAGCCCGGCCCTGCAGCCACTTCCTCTCTCGCCTCGTCCAAAACTTGGCTCAGCTGGGGGACTTTGGGACTGGAATAACATTCCCTCCTCTGATGACTCAGCAAAGCCCCAGGGACACCAGGCTCTGCTCCTCCCTGAGCCCCCCCCATTGCCATTCCAGGGGGGAGGCACCGACCTCCCGGCAAAGGTGAGCAGCATAGCCTTGGTCCAAACGAGGGCAGATCAAAATGTAATCCAGAATTTTTTTTAAAAAAAAGTATTAAATGTCTCTTTCTAGAGCCTCTTGCTTGGTTGTGGTGCAGGGTGGGTCTTCCCCCAGCTTCCCCAGACTCTCACAGCTCCCCGAGGGGACCTCTGTCAAGGCAGGGCCCACTCCCAGGGAGGGTACCTGCCCCCCCGGAGCCAGGGAGGGACAGCTGGCCGTGGATCCCCCCCACGGCTACCCGACAAACGTCCCCTCCTGCACCGGCCAAGGGGCCACGCCGCCCAGACAGCCGCTCAAGTGCCTGGTGACCAGGGCGGGGGTGAGACACACGCCCAGGCTCTCTGCTTCTTCCCTTTATTGTCCGCACCACAGCAGAACCCTCAGAACCCTTCCCGCCCAACCGGAACCACCGGGGCTTCAGAGGACGACCTCGGAGGCGGTGCCTCAGCTCCCTTGCTTAAGAAGGCCGTACACCTGCTCCAGCACGTGGCACAGGCCCTGGTCCTTGGGGGTCCTGCTGGCCAGGGACATCTGAAACGAGCAGGGCTGGCGCCTCAGGCTGGGCCCCGTGGTCTTGGCCTCCCCCCGCACCCCCATCCCAGCAGAGAGGTACACAGTAGGGTCCTGAAAATGAGGTTTTATTTGTAAAGGAGGCGGCCCACTCGTGCAATGTTCTGGGTTCGGGCTGGGGAAGGGGCTGCTTTCTGCACACTCCACATCCTGCTCTCTCCCCGCCTGCCTCCCTGCCAGGCTCTCACACCCCCTGCGTGGACGGGCAGGGTCCCGTCTATGGGACCAGGCTCTCACACCCCACCAGCCCAGTGACGGGCAGCTCGAAGCTCTGGTCACTCACAGTTTGGACAGAACAAGCAAGCAAGCAAAACCCACTGGAGCTAAAAATACCTTCTGGGAAGGACGTCCAAGCCAGAAGTCTGTCAGACACACACCCCGGCCCCCCAGGGCCACCAAGCCCTACGAGTGCCCCTAAATGACTGTAGGACCAGAGAGCTGGAGAAACCCTTCAGGGCACCAGCTGCCCTCTGCCGGCTGAGGCTCCGGCTCGGACCGCAACCCCTCTGAGCTCCCTGCAGGCGCCCAGGCTGGGAAACAACCCAGTGTACTTCTCTCCAGCCCACGGTCCGAGGGCCTTTACGCTTGCACCCGGCTCTCGGCAGGGGTCCCCGTCACCATCACCACCCACCTGTGGCCGACCCGACTCCTCTTCGGCAGCTTTCCTAGCCAGCTGAAACAGAACACCTTAGGGCGGCCCTGGCCCTCAGGCTGCCCGCAGAGAGATCCTTGGGGGCCCCCCAAGCACTGTCTTCCTCAAGGGCCTTGCAGGAGGCTGGGGGCATGAGTCTCACCTTGAGCTTGTCCAGGTACGTGTGCTCCTGGCTCCAGGGCTCCTGGAACCTCACGAGGTCCGGGGCGCCCTTGTAGAACTCCACCAGCAGCATCTAGAGGACAGGGGGCCGATGGGACCCCTCGCCCCACCCGCCCACGCCAGGCGCTTGGGAGATGGCCGCAAGTGGCCCCTCATGGGACTCCCAGTCCTATACGGGACACAGGCGTCACCCAGGCCCCCAGACAGACCACCAAGGAGCACCCCCAGAGGGAAATAAGGGAGCACAGCAGAAGGCCCCTGGAGGGGGAGATGGAAGGACACCCCCCACCCCCGGCAGAGGGAGGCACCCGTGATTCTGAATGTCCACGCAGACCTGCCCCCGCCCCCTTGCGTAGCCTCCTCCCAAGCAACAGCTGATGGGCAATAACGCAGGTGTGACCTACTAGCTGTATTTAAAACGGCTGTTGGAACATGAGTCCTAAAAACATTCATCTGGGCACCACCTGAAATCCCTCACTTGTCTTCATTTGGACAATCAGTGGCACGTGCAGAGGCAGGAGGCCATAGCACCTCCAGCAAGTTCCAGAACAGCAAGGAGGCTGGGTGGCGGGGCAGGTGGGCAAGAACCTGGGACTTGAGTTTCAACCTTGGGAGTTTCAGCCACGGAAGAGAAGTCGGACCCCTGCCCTGATGTGGCCCATTCAGCCACCCCGAGTCCTGCACTATCGCCACAGGCCAGCTGGGGCCCTAAAACCCCACCCTCCCCTCCCTGGGGCCCCGCCCACCCCACCCAAGAGTGAGCTCACCATCTCATGCAGGATGTCATTAGTCAGGAAGTTGTCCTGGACATAGGCCATCTCCACGTCCATGGGGATGCCGTAGTCACTGGGCCTTTGCTGGCAGGGACACAAGCCGGTCACCACCAGCCACCTATGGCCCCCAATCCCATGAGGAAGGTGCCCTGAGCCAGCAATCAGCGAATCGAGACCTCAGGCCCGGCTCCACACTAAGACCAGGTTCAGGGTCGTGTGGCCTTGACCCCAGCACGAGAGCCTGGGAATAGCTCTCCAAACCCCATTCTGAGCCCAGGACGGGTTCAGGAAGGACGCCGTCCTAGTTACGCGGGCAGCATGCTCCCCATGGAGTCCACACCTCTTCACCATCCCTCACCGCCCAGGCCGTCGCGTCGCCGGAACCTCAGATAGTGCAAGGATTATGCTCCAATTTCACCGCAGGCACTGCGGCCCCGGCCCCGCCTCCCCCAGCAGCCCCGCCTCCCCAGCAGCCCCACTTACCTCAGGGGGCGGCATCACCCAGAAGGGCGAGATCTTGGACTCTGGGCCAGGATTGCCAGAGTAGTAAGGGGCTGCAGGAGGAGAGTGAGAGTGAGGGCTGGGCCCCCCCCCCCGGGGGGGGGGAGTCGGCGGCCCAGGAGCGCCGCGCACGCGCACACGCGCACACGCGCACACACGCCGGGCAGCCGCACTTACAGCAGAGCAGGGCGAGGCAGGGCTGGAAGCCGTTGCTGGAGCCCTGCAGCCGCAGCTGGTAATCCATCTGCGAGTCGATGTCCTGCAGCGACGGCAGCGCGGGGCTGTGCGGGTGGCTGTGGTACCAGCCCACCAGGGACAGGCCCCGCAGGAGCAGGCTCTGATAGATCTGGGGACACAGGCGAGGCTGGGGCGGGCGGGGTGCGGGCGGGGGGCTCTACCTGCCCGTGTGTGCATCCACCTGCCACCCTCCATCACCATGTGAGGCCAGCACTGCCTATGTGCCTGCTGTGTACCAGGGCTGGGGACACAGCGGTGACCAAGGCAGACCCTGCCCCCACCCTCAGTGAGGCCAGCGGAGGGGGCACAGTCAACAAATACATTAAAAAAAGATGCACCTGTCACCAAGCAAAGGCAAGAGTTTACTGGGGGCACTGCAGTATTCCTCGCTCATGGAACAAACCCGGCACACATTAGGCGCCCAAATAGTTAAACAAGGAGCCCGGTGGGTGTGTGCGCACTGGAGTAGGACAGGCGTTTCTGGAGGCCTGAGGCAAGCAGAGGCAAGCGCTGGCCTAAGGAGCAAGAAAGAGGGGGGCCGGGAGATGCCTGCGCCAAATGCCCCTGGCGATGCCGGGAGGAGGCGGGGCTAGAGCGCTTGGCCCCTCGCCAGATACGTGCAAAGCCACACGGGGCAGACACCATTAGAATGGCCACTGATGTTCATCGGGCTGTCACTACACTCCGGACCCCGCATGGAGACGGGTTCAGAGGGAAAGGGGCTGGCCACCTGTGTGCCCGGAGGAAGGATGACTGTGGGGTCACACACACACACATTTGCACACTTGTTGAACTAGGACACCATGCTAGTCACCACGACCCGGTAGCCAGGACAGCTGTGTCCGCCCTCCCCCTCCCCAGAGCACTCTGAGCCCAGATGTCCCCTTACCTCCTCCTCCATGGCAGCGGCCACATCCGTGTCCCCCAGCCGGCTCCGACAGGGGAAGGCTCTCAGCACCGTGAGCACTGCGCAGAGGCAGGGAGAAGGTGTAGACATCAACCTCGGCCCCAAGCTCCCCACCCCCACCCACCTGGACCCCAATACCCACTCTGGCTGTTGATGTCCCAGCGGCCCCCCAGGTACCCCACGACCTCGCTGCGAGTCAGGTGGCTGTGGAAGTCCTGGGGAGGGGACGGACATCGGAAGAGTGGCTCAGGCTGCGGCCCAGCCCCAAAGGTCTAGCCTCAGGCCCGAGCCCTTCGGGGGCACCCGCCTCCTTCGTTCAGACCTTGAGTGCCTACTGTTCCCCAGCATTGAACAAAGCAGACAAGGTCCCTGCCCTCACAGAGCTAACATTCCAGGGACCCCTCCCAGGTGCCCCAGCCCCTTGCCCAGGCCTGGCCCTCGGCCTGCAAGGGACAACATGGTGGCAGGGCACGCACCAGCAAGAACAGCACGTTGCTGGAGATGGCCACGTTGAACGGCTGGAACTTGTTGATGGCGGCGAAGGACGTTACTTCCACCAGGGTGTGGGGGTTCCTGTCGGAGCCAGAGGGTCCCCCCCTAGCTTCAGGAGCCAGCTCCCCAGCCCTCCGAAGCCAGCTCTGAGCACGGGAGGCCTTGTGCCCTCCTGCTCGGGCTCCGCCCACTCCCTCCACTCCCGCAGAGCGCGTGGGGGGGGGCACAGGGTGTGTCTGACCTGGGGTGTTCCCCCCTCCCCCACAGCGCGTGCACACAGAGGGGGTGAGGGGGACTCAGGGTATGTCTGACCTCGCAGAGTCGCGACTGCCCAACATACAGTAACGCACGGGGACCCGGATCTTGTTTTCCACCCTCTTCCCGGGGGGCACGGCCTCTGCACAGCGTGGGGTAACGGAAAAAAGGCGGCATCAGTCCTTCCCAGGCCAGAACCGGGAAACAAAAGGCAGCCCAAGAAAGAAAAGCCTCCAGAGGCAGCTTGAAAAATCGGGCTGCCCAACAGAGAGATCGGGCGGCAGGTTAACAAATCAGGGAAAGGAGATTAAAATGCCACATGAAGGGCTGAGGAAATAAGGTGAGGACCTCCGAAAACCAGGCAGGGGGCCAAAGGAATCAGGCAATGAGGCAAAGAAGTCCTATAGGGGAGCATGGAAGTCAGGCAGTATGGGAAAGAAATTAGGCAGCGGGGCTAGGAAGTCAGCCAGGCAGAAGAAAGGCCAGATCTGTCGGCAACCACCTCTCTCACCTGAGTTGTGCCGGCCTCCTGCATCACCTCCTCCCCTCCCCTAAGCCTCTCACCTGGGTGGGCAGGCTCCAAGGGTCCCTTCCCAGGTGGTCTCCGACTCTTGTCCTCCGACGAGACCCCTGCCAGAACCTCCTCCTCTTCTTCCTCCATCAACAGCTCCTCCTCCTCCCCTTCACTGGCCGGGCTCTGGGGGGGGGGGGGGTGGGGGTGGGGGATGGCCACAGGACCCTCAACTGGGCGCCGCCCACCCTCCTCACCGTGGTCCACCCAGACCTTCGGCTGGCCTGAGCCTTAGGTTCCTGCCATTGCCCGAGATGTCCACTAGAGGGAGTGAGTGAGCAGAGGCGGCCTACGTTGGGTTGCAACTCCGGTTTGAGGGCGTCGCAGAAGATCCACATGTCACCTCTGCTTTTTACAAGCTGTGTTGCCTTCCCCAAGCGCCCTAACCTCCCTGAGCTCTAGCCTCCTCATCTGTAAAACTACACAATGACCTCCAGCTGCATAGGGACAGCATCAGGGTGAAATAAGATAATGCCCGGAAAGCAATTAGCATGCCTCCTGCCGACCCACTCACTGGGCAAGGAAGGGTTTACAGGGATTACTTGATCAGATTCTCTCAATAATCCCTCCTCTTGATCTCCCTTTAACCGCCACTGCTGGGGTGACTTCCCAGTGTCCAAATCCAACAGTCACATAGTCTCTGTCCTCGTCCCCCTCACCATGGTGTCTCAGTGGCCCTCCCTCTCTTGGGAGCTCCTCAGGGACCCGGCTCCCCTCCCACCTCTCCAGCCACCTCGGTCTACTCCCCTCCCCTGCTGCCCAGGCTGGGTCCTCGGGCCTCTTCCCTCCCCACCCGCTCCCCTCCCGGGCAGCCTCGTCTACCCCCATCCCCGTCTATGGTGGGCCGATGGCCACAGTCCTGTCTCCAGCCCAGCCCTCCCCTGAGCTCGAATCGGGGGGTCCAGCTAATCCTGGAGGTCTCTTTGCGGGGGGCTCCCGGGCATCTCACACTCAGCTCAGCCACACTGCACCCGACTGTCTCCCCACACCTGCTCCTCCCCAATCCCCATATCTCTGACCATGGCAACTCCAGCCATCCACTTGCTCAGAGCAAAATTTCCCTTAACACCAACATCCCATGCAGCAGCAAATCCCATGAGACCCACTTTCAAAATTAGCCAAAACCTGCCCACTTCTTCCCTCATCCATTGGCTGGTCCGCCCCATCATCTCCCCATCTGGACCAGCTCAATCTCCCGCATACTGGTGCCCAGCTCCCACCTTCACGGTGCCCCCCGTCTGTACTGCATACAGCGGCCACCAGAGGGCGCCGGAGGCACCTGAGGCAGGTCTGTCCATCCTCTGCCCTAGTCTTCCAGGGCTCCCACCCACCTCAGGGGAAAAGCCCAAGTCCTCTCTGCCTATTTCCAGCCTGCCAGCGGCCCTACAGATCTCAGCCCTGCCAGCCAGATATACATATCTGATACATACGGGTACTGTGATCACCTCCATTTTACATACGAAGAAGACTTAGGGCCCAGAGAGGGTCCTTGGATAGGTCCACCCAGCTGGTGAATATGCAAAGATCTACTGTTATCATAGCATTGGAAACTCTCCCAGATCTGGTCCCTGCCAATGTCCCCAGTCCCCTCAGCTCCCTAAGAAACGTGAGCCTCCAGCTGCATCAGCTAATCAGGGCTCCCCAAGTGCTGTGTTGCTTTCTACCAACGTGGCTTGGCTGTGCCATTCCCTCCCTCTGCAAACTCTCTTCACCTTGCTCTCACGAACCCCTGCTCATCCCACAGGCCCCCAGCTCCAATGCCCTCACTCTGGGCAATCCTTATCCTTGCTCCAGAAGGCTGAATGACGCACCTCATCGGCAGCAGCCGTGGGAATATGGAGCTGGTGTCGCCGGAGCCAGGCTGCCTTGTACTTGTCCAGTTTCTGGCCCTTGTACTTGACAGAGGCCCAGCCGCAGCCGGACTTCTTGGCCGGGTTCACCAGCTTTTTGCAGTGGGTGGCCCAGGCGCTGGGAGAGTTGAACACCTGCCCGGTTTCCTGCCACACGATCCTCCCGTCGGGCTGCAGGTCCCCCAGGAACTTCTTCCCCTGCAGTAACAGTGGCCTGGCTGGGCCCGGACCTGGGACCCACGAAAACACCTCCAGGAAGTCCTCCCTGACCGCTGCTGCTCCCCGGGGCTTGGCATCCACTTCCACCTACAGCATCCCTCCCAGAAAGCCTTCCGGCTTAGGTGCCTTCCAGCACCTGTGTGTCCATTATCACAGTCCTCATCAGCCTGGACTGAAAGTGTCCAGCTCTGGGTCTCCCCCCCCTCACTGGACTGTGAGCCCTCAAAGGGCAGGGACGGGGTCTGCCGGATCCCCAACACACAGCGCACAGCCAGGCACCGGCAGGCGCTCCATTCATAAACTGCTCCCACTCACAGACCCGCAGCAATAGCAGCAAACCTATAAAGCACGGGATACCAGGCACCCAGCTGGGCGCTGTATTCACTTAACCCTCATACAACTCCGTGAGAAAAAAAAAAAATCCCATTTTATACATGAGGACACTAGGATATGGAGAGGCTGAGCAAGGCGCTACAGCCGGGAAAGCGGTGGTGTCCTCTTCGGGGCTCAGTTTCCCTTTTGTGCAAGGGGTTGTTTGGTAAACATGTTTGGTGTTTGGCTGGAAGACTCTCCGGCCCAGAGGGGCTCCTAATGGGGTCTGGACGCTCCGTGTGTCAGCTTTCCCTCCCCACACCCGGGCTCCGCCGGCGGCCAGGGAGCTCTGGGCCTCAGTTTCCCCTTCCTGCCCCAGCCGGGATGGGATGGGGGTAGGGGCGCTCACCAGGTAGTAGATGGACAGCACCCCGGCGCCCGGCTCCAACAGCGCATCTTTGAGGAGCACCCTCAGCGTGACCGCGCGCCTGGTGAGCGCGCCCCCCGGACCGCCGCAGCCCCCCGCCCCGGTCCCGGCCCCGCAGACTCCTCCTCCTCCTCCTCCTCCTCCTCCGCCGCCGCCGCCGCCGCCGCCGCCTCCGCCGCGCGCGCCGCCCGCTCCAGCCTGCCGCTCCGGGTCCTCGGCCTCCGCTTCGTCCTCATCCTCGTCCGGCGCCTCCTCGCCCGCGCCGACCGCCGGGGACAGCGGCTCCGGAGCTGCGGGCAGCGACAGGCTGCACGGGGCCGCGCGCCCCCGGCCGCCCCAGCCACCCCGCCGGGTGCCACCCCCGGCTCCCGCAAGGCCCGCCGTACCTGCCATGGCCGCCCCGCCTGGCGCCCAGCGCCCCGAGCGCCCCGTGCGCTCCGCGCGCCGCGGGCCCTTTCTTCCAGGCACGTGACACGGCTCCGCCCCGAAGGGGAGGTGCCCCAGCCTGGGGGCGGACGGGGGGCTCGGCCTGCCGGGGCGAGCCGGGAAACGGAGGCCTCGCGCCTGCTCGCGGCCAGGGAGCCGGGCGATTCAGCCCTCCGGGACCATTTGGAAAACGGAGGCCCAGGGCCACCTTCCGTGGGAGGCGCGTGGCAACCTACGAGTGGGGAAACTGAGGCCCCGGGACTTCCGCTTTCGGGGAACTAGTGCCTCCACTCGAGGCGACCCGTTATTGGATGTAGGCCTGGAGCTGGGGGCTCCGGGGGACTCGGATTGGGACGAGACGGGAAACCTGAGGGGCCGGAGATCTCGGTTGTTGAGACGAGGGGAGAAACTGAGGCCCGGAGAACGAACCACACAGCGCCCTGGGGCTGCAAGCCAGAATGGGGGAGGGGCCTCGCGTCACGGCTCTAAAGCGTCCCAGCCGGACTTCAGTCTCTAAAGGGTTAACTTCCAGCCCCTGTACTGATTCCACGGTTGGACCAGAGCCCAACAGCCAACTATAGGAGGGCCGTTTAAACTTTAACCAATAGGCAGCAGCCGCTGGATTTTTTTTCCCCCAGCCAATCAGTACTAAGCTGCTGCTTCCGCTCGTCCCCCTAGGCCAATCAGAAGGAGGTTCTGGGCTTCACGTGACCATTCAGTTGTAGAGTCTGGTCGTCCGCCAGCCAATCAGGTCCCGGGTCAAACACGCGCCGGCCGTCTGGCGCGCCCCTCCGCTGCCCACGCCTCCTTGCGCGGTGTGTTGGTAGGCGGAGCCTGGCTGAGCGCTGGACGTTTGCATCCTTGTCCTTTGTCCCCGGTCCCTGTCCCAGGACCTTTGCTCCCAGGCGCAGCACCACTTCCCAGAACGGGGAGTCCGCAGCCCCTGGCAGGGCTGGAGGTCCAGGGTGGGGGCCCCTAGCCTGCGGGGAGCCCCGGACTGGTCCCTGGCGCGGACGGGTTTACTCGGCCCCTGTCTGGAAGGGGGGACAGGACACTGGGGGTGGGGACAGGATGTTCAGGGAGGGTGGTCTGGAGTCCGACCGGACCTGGCTCGGGATCCTGCTCCATTTCTCAGCCCTGTGATTTTGGCCAACTGGCCCCTCGTCTGTGTTTCACCATGGGGACAATAATAATACCTACTTAAGGGTTACTGCAGAATGGGGCTTGACATCGAATAAAAGCTGGGTAAATTTTTGTCAAGTCCACGCCTCCTTTTGGAGTTTCCCCTTGCTCCCCGGCCTCCCCTCCCCCAGGTCCAGCCACCAACTGGGCATTCCTCAGCACCTCCAGACTCTGACCTCAGTTCATAGCCCCATATCTTTGCCCACGTTGTCTTTGGCTCTGTTCCCAAGACCCTGGCCTCTCCATCTGCCTCAGACATCTTCCACTCTGGCCCCAGAGGGATCTTACTAAAGGCAACCATGACCCCCTTCCTCCCCTGCTCTAAATCCTTCTATGGCTCCCCATTGCCTTTGACAAATAAAATTAAACTGCTGTGACCTTACTAACCATTTATGACTCCCTTTTATGGCTCGTATTGTTAGTCAACTTTATAAGACAGTTCATCAGATGAAGAGATGACCAAGTCAGACAGCTCTTGAATGGATTCCAAAGGCTATTTTTTGCCATGTGTATAAAGTCCAAGCAGCCCTATAACCATGAAGGAAATTGAATTTATAATTTTAAGACTCCCCAAAAAGAAATCTCCAAGCCCAGTTGGAGAATTGTACCAAAGTTTCAAAGAAGAAATCACACCACTTTTAAACAATCTCTTCCAGAAAGGTGAAGCGGAGGGAACACTTCCCAATTTATTTTATGAAGCTAGCATCACCCTGATAGCAACCCAGATAAGGATAATAAAAAAAGAAAGGAAAATTTATAGACTGTTTTCTTCATTAATAGATTCAAAAAATCCTTAACAAAATATTAGGAAATAGGGGCATGTGGGTGGCTCAGTCGGTTAAGGACCTGCCTTGGGTTCAGGTCATGATCTCTGGGTCCTGGGATAGAGCCCTGAGTCGGGCTCCATGTTTAGTGGGGAATCTGCTTCTCCCTCTCCTTCTGCCCCTCCCCACCCCTGGAGCCTTCTCTCTCTGTGTTTCAAATAAATAAAATCTTTTAAAAATATATTAAGAAACAGAATTTGGGAATATATAAAATTTAGAATTATACAACACGATCAAGTGGAGTTTACTCCAGGGATGCAAAGCTGGTTCAGTATTCAAGGATCAATGTTGGGGCGCCTGGGTGATTCAGTCGTTAAGCATCTGCCTTTGCCTCAGGTCATGATCCGGGGATCCTGGGATCGAGTCCCTCATCGGGCTCCCTGCTTGGCGGGAAGCTTTCTTCTCCCTCTCCCACTCCCCCTGCTTGTGTTCCCTCTCTCTCTGTCTCTTTCTGTCAAATAAATAAATAAAATCTTAATTTAAAAAAAAGATTCAGGGGCGCCTGGGTGGCTCAGTGGGTTAAGCCTCTGCTTCAGCTCAAGTCCTGATGTCAGGATTCTGAGATCGAGCCGAGCCCCGGGCTCTCTGCTCAGCAGGGAGCCTGCTTCCCCCTCTCTCTCCGCCTGCCTCTCTGCCTACTTGTAATCTCTTTCTCTCTGTCACATAAATAAATAAAATCTTTAAAAAAAAAAAAGATTCAATGTTATCTACCATATTTAACAGGCTGTGGTAAGTAGAGTAATGGTTCCCTAAAGATCTTCACATCCTAATCCCCAGGACCTGTAAATAGGTTAGATCACATGGCAAAGGGGATTTAAGGTGCGGATGGAACTTAAATTACTAATCAACTGACTTTAAAAAAATGATCTTGGGTTATCTGGGTGAACCCAAAGTCATCACAGGGTCTCCTAAAAGCAGAAGGGAGAAACGACAGTGGAAGAAATTGAGAGTGATATGATGTAAGGATTGTACCTGCACTGATGGATTTGGAGATGGAGGAAGGGGACCATGAGCCACGGAATGCAAGAAGCTTCTAGAAGCTGAAACAGGCGCAGAAATGGATTCATCTTTTTAACCTCCAGAAAGGAACACAGCCCTGTCAACACCTTGATTTCAGCTTTGTGAGATCCATGTAGGACTTGTATAGAGCTGGCGGGTAACACATCTGTGCTGTTTTAAGCCTCTACATTTCAAATAATTTGTCAAAGCAGTCACGGAAAGCTAACACACAAACTAAGGAAGAAAGGTCAAAAGTGCATTTCAGCTGATGCAGGAAAAGCATGTCACAGAATCCAACACCCATGCATGATACAAACTCGCAGTCAACTAGAAACACACAAACCACATCCCGGAGCTGAAGAATGTCCGCGAATCTTCAGTTAACATTTTACTTGATGGGGAAAGACTACACATTTTCCCCAGCACAGAAGGAACAGGGCACCTGTATCCAACACAGTCCTGGAAATTCTAGTCAGCGCTATAACGCGAGAAAAGGAAATGAAAGGCATCCAGGGCACCTGGGTGGCTCAGTGGGTTAAAACCTCTGTCTTCAGCTCAGGTCATGATCTCAGGGTCCTGGGATCGAGCCCCACATCGGGCTCTCTGCTCAGTGGGGAGCCTGCTTCCCCCTCTCTCTCTGCCTGCCTCTCTGCCTCCTTGTGATCTCTCCTTCTCTCTGTGTCAAATAAATAAATAAAATCTTAAAAAAAAAAAAAAGGCATCCAAATCGGAAAGGAAGAAATGAAACTAACCCCATTTGCAGATGACATGATGGTCTTCATGGAAAATGCCAAGAAACATAGAGGAATACTGCCTGCTAATGTGTTTCACTTCATTGTTCTACACTGATATTGGATTTTTTAATAAATTGAAGGTTTGTGGCAACGCTGCAACAAGCAGCGCCATTTTTCGAACAACATTTGCTTACTTCGTGTCTGTGTCACATTTTGGTAATTCTCATAATACTCTAATCTTTTCCATCATTATTATATACTTATGGTGGCTTATGGGAAAAGGAGAAAATATTAACAGTACAAGGAGTTTGGAAAGAGTTGATTCATGCATGACGTTGAGAGAGAGAGAGAGACAAACCCAGAAATAGGCTCTTAACCGTAGAGAACACACTGATGGTTACCAGAGGGGAGGGGAGAAGTAGGTGACGGGGATTAAGGAGGGCACTTGGGACGAGCACTGGGTGCTGGTTGGTTGTGCCGAATCACTATATTGTACACCTGAAACTAATAGAGCATGTATATTAATTAACTGGAATTTAAATAAAACTTTAAAGATTTGTTTTTCAATCTAATCCCCCAAGGTGGGGCTCAAACCCATGACCCCAAGATCGAGTCACATCCTGTACTGACTGGGCCAGCCAGGTGCCTCTTAAATAAGACTTTTTAAAAAGAGGCACCTGAAAAAAATTTTTTTAGAAAAAGGGCCCCCGGCTGGTTCAGTTGATGGAGCGTGTAACTCTTGATCCCACGGTTGTAGGTTTGAGCCCCACATTGGGTGTAGAGATTACTTTAAAAAAATTTTTTTTAATTTTAAATCTATACCTAGGGGCATCTGGGTGGCTCAGTTGGTTAAGAATCTGCCTTCGGCTCAGGTCAAGATCCCAGGGTCCCAGGATCCAGTCCCGCATCTGGGGGGGGGGTGGGGTCCCTGCTCAGCGGGGAGCCTGCTTCTCCCTCTGCCTCTCCCCCCTGCTCATGCCTGCTCATTCACTCTTTCTTAAATAAATAAATAAAATCTTAAAAAATAAAAATAAAAATCTATACCTAAAAAATAAAATAAAATCAATGCACATCTGTCTACTAGCAGTGGGATCTGGAATGAAAGATACAATGCTGAGACACCTCAGTGGCTGAGCTCGTTAAGCTTTTGCCTACAGCTCAGGTCATGATCCCCGGGGTTGTGGGATCGAGCCCCATGTTGGGCTCTCTGCTCCCTGGGGAGGATGCTTCTCCCTCTCCCTCTGTCTGCCACTCAAACTGCTTGTGCTTTCCCTCTCTCTCTCTCTCTCCTTCTCTCTCTCTGTCAAATAAATAAATACAGTCTTATTTTTGAAAGAAAGAAAAATACAGTGGCATTTATAACTGCTGAAAGAAAGAAAGAAAGAAAGAAAGAAAGAAAGAAAGAAAGGAAGGAAGGAAGAAAGGAGAAAAAAGAAATGCTTAGATGTAAGCCTAACAAAACAGGTACAGGACTTATATGAGAAAACTATACCTTACCAATGAACAAAATCAAATATTTAAATAAGTGAAGAGATAGACCATGTCCATGGATAAGACTCAACACAATAGGGGCGGGTCAGTGGAGCTCATGACTCTTGATCTCCGGGTTGTAGATTGCAACTCCACACTGGGTGTAGAGACTCCTTAAAAATTGAAAAAATAATATATATATATTCTTTAAAGACTCGACATAGTAAAGATCTCAGGCCTTCTCCAGTTGATATACAAGTGCAATTCCTATCAACATCCCAGCAAGTTTTTTTGGTAGGTTTCGGCAACTTGGCCTAAAGTACTGGCAGCCTAAGGGGCATTCAGACCTTCATGCTCCCTTCGTTCCTGCTGTGTCCTCTCATGACACAGCCCGTGTCACTCTGACATGTTGCTCCTCCCTTTCTCACAGCCAGACCTTTGCTTAGGCAAGTCCCTCCTCCCTCCTCCGGGTGAAAGCTCTGCCCAGTCTCTGCCCCGCACTGAAAGCCTCCCAATGGCTCCCTCCTCTAGAACTCCTGCAGGCCTCCCAGACCTCCTGGGGAGACCAGAGAGGCTGGGATTTCCCTAGGACCAGCCGGACCCAGCATCCGCCCAGAGCTGGCAGGGGAGGGAGCTGGGGAGCTGACAGCATAGGAAATTCCCCGGGAACCTGTTTCTCTGCTTCCTGACCCAGCTGGGGCACCCACTGGAGGGAAAGGCCAGGCCATGGCCTCAGCCCTAAGCCCACTCCGGGTCCCCAAACACAAGGGTGCTCTACCCTCACACTACTACGAGAGCTTTCTGGAGAAGAAGGGACCCCACGACCAGGTAAGGCGGGGCAGGGAGCTGGCACAGCTGGGCTCCTGGGTGGCTGGCTCTGAGCCTAGACTCTGCATCTGGCCGAGGTGGGGGGCGGCACTGGGTGGACCTGGGCGTGTGCTGGAAAAAGTTCTGTCCACCATCAGGCTGCTTTCTCTCTTTCTCCGTGCCTCTCCCTGCCTGTCTCCATTGTCTCCCTCCTGGTCTCTCTGTCTCTGAATACAGGCAGGATCAGGGAGTTCTACCAGGAAATGGGAAGCCTACAGATTCCCATGACTCACCCCTAGCCCCTATGTAACCATGAACCTCAGCTGCAGGGGTCAAGGCCAGGACAGGTGGCACGTGGGGACAGTGCAAGCTGAGGGGCCACATCTGACAGGACCAGATACTCCTTCCCCGAAGCCTGCTCCTGCTACAACCCCAAACACCCACTCACCGCTTTCCCTCCCACCCTCAGAGCCACTGTCATTGCCATTCCCTCTTCCCTTCCCGGTGCCTCCAAGTGCCCACATCCTCCCCAGCCTAGATGGCATTGAGACCACAGGGGCTCAGAAAGGCCTGGCCCCAGAGTGCGAGACCGAGGTTCACATCCCTGCTCTACGCCTCCCTGACTCCCAGGCCTTAGACAAATAACTCTCTGTCTTTGTGCCTCAGTTTTCTCTAGTACAAAATGGGCACACTAGGGCCCTGGTCATGGTTACAGGAGAAGGGTAGCCCTCAGTGGTCTGCGGATTTGACTCCGCCATCGCTGGTGCTTTACTGGTATTCACGTGCCCAATTCTCACAACAACGGTCAAGGTAGGTACATCTCTATGGCCATTTTATAGGTGGGGAAACTGAGGCACGGAGCGCTTAAATACCGTGTGCAGTGGTGTATAGTGCGTCCACAAGGAAGCAGGGCTGACCATGCTATTAATCACTTATTGTTCTGTTCCCAGGGCCTGGCACATAGTAGGTCCTCTGTAAATGTAAAATGTAGGTCTACATCTATGGACAGATGGGCGGGTGAGTGGATATGTGGATGAATAGATGGAGGGACAGACGGATAAGGAGGCAGATGGTTGCAACGATAGGTGGATTGATGAATGGAGGCTAGCGGTCAAGATGAGAACTATCCTCGTTATCATTATGGACTAAAGTACCTCCTCCTTCAGGAAGTCTTCCCAGATTCCCACTTGGGGGGCCTTTCTTGTCCTCTGTGACCTCAAGGCTCAGGGTCTGTCTCTCCTGGGGTACTAATTTCTCTTCCCTGGAGGATTTTGGGGTCTCTGTTTTCTTTTTCTTTTTAAGGTCTTATTTATTTGAGAGAGAGCATGAGGAGAGGGGGTGCAGAGGCAGAGGGAGAGAGAGAATCCTCAAGCAGACTCCCCGCTGAGAGCAGAGCCCTCAGCGAGGCCCGATCTCAGGACCTGGGATCACGACCTGAGCCAAAACCAAGAGTCAGGCGCTTCACCAACGGAACTACCCAGACACCCCACATTTTAGTATCTATGCTTTCTATATTCTTCCGTCAGATAATCTATTTCAAAACACGAGCCACATTCCATTTATTATTTTGCCTGCAACACAATTGGGTGTGGAGTAGGTGTTTGGGGAATATTTGCTGGAAAAAAAGCCTAGAAACTTACAGTCCTGGCTGTATCAGACCCTTAGACCTCCACAGAGTCGGGACATTTATGATTCAGAATCCTGGGGAGACATGCTGAATCTACAGTCCTTCTGGAGTCCGGAACCTTGTGAAATCAGGAGATTGCAACAAATATCTATGGGGTAGACACGGAGAAGGGGGATGTATGTATGTGCGGATGAGTAAATAGATGGGTGGGTGGTGGGTGGTTAGTTCAACTTTCTCCTAGAGCTCCTACCTCTGTACGCTGGAAGGCTGCTCTGGATCTCCCACCTCATCCAAGTTCTCTTTGGTCCTTTCTCAAAGAATAACGGGTCCCCAGAAGCTGGGCCATGGAGGGGGAGGGCCTCCCAGAGAAAGCAACATTTATTCAAAGACGCAAAGCAGGTGATGAAGGAAACTGTGTGAAGATCTCGGGAAAAAGTATCCAGGCAGCGAGAACAGCCAGTGCAAAGGTCCTGAGACAGGAGTGGGTATCACGTAGGCACCTAGGTTTGTCTTCTCATCTTCTGCTCTCTACCTTTGGTCCCCAGGATTACAAGAAGTTCTGGGCAGGCCTCCAGGGTTGCACTCTCTATTTCTATAATAGCAATCGGGACTCCCAGGTAAGGATGGGCAGGAGGCTCAAGAGCTGGTCTCCCCGCCCCAAGCTTGACCTCAAGGACCAAGCAGAGAGTGGTGTGGCCAAGCCGGAGGGCCCAGGGAGCCACAAGCCTGGTGCTCAGCCTCCTGCTTCTGGATCCCCAGCACGTGGAGAAGTTAGGCCTAGGAGCATTTGTGAAGTTCACCGATGAGGCGCCCTGGGGAAGCTCCAGAGACCCTGGCATCTATTTCAGCCTGGTCCTCCAGAACCAAGAGATCAAGTTCAAGGTAGGCCCGTCCCTCCCTGCCACACTCACCATTCACACACACCAGCATGGAGTCCCCCGGGGGTCTACCCCTGGGTTGGTGACCTGGGCAACTCACCTCACTTTTCTACGCCTTGGTTTCTACAACTGCGAAACGAGGATAATATGTGTAAAGTAGTCCGAACAAGACGTAAGCCACGCGGAGGGTCATTGCCCGCGTGCAATCTTTCTGCCAACAATACTAAGCACCTACTGTGTGCCAGACACCCTCCCGCTCCCACAGCCATGAAGAAGACGATTAAAAATCCCCACCCTCGTGGAGTTCAGAGTCTAGTGGGGGAGGCACACAACAAACAATATAAACGTGGGAAAAGCCTGGAGTTTCCGGTGGTGGGAGGCGCTAGGGAAAGGACAGAGAGGGGTTGGGGCACAGTGTTGCACAGGGTGACCAGGGAAGGCCTTACCCGGGACCTGATGGAAGTGAGCAGCCAGCAACGTGGCTCAGTCGGTTAAGGGTTTGTGTTTGGCTCAGGTCATGATCCCTGGGTCCTGGGATCCAGCCCGGAGTCAAGCTCCCTGCTCATGGGGAGCCTGCTTCTTGCTCTCCCTCTGTCCCTCCCCCTGCTCATGCTGGCTCCCTCCCTCTCTCTCTCAAAATAAAATAAATAAATTTTTTTTTTTAAAAAAAAGGTCAGTGTAGAAAAAAAAATAAATGTTGATTCACTGACGCTACAGGATAGCATCCCACGTCCCACATTACTAAGGGCTTCGGTTCAGGCATCCTAAATTAACCCGTCCTTCCTCATTTAACCTTGAAAACAACTACTATTGCACATTCCCATTTCACAGATGAATGGGTCGAGGCTTACCGACGTGGACTCTTTCTCTTTCCGTCCGCAGGTAGAGAGCCTGGAGTCTCGGGAGATGTGGAAAGGCTTCATCCTGACGGTGGTCGAGGTAAGAGCGGTCGCCTGCTCGGAACCCTCTTTCCTCTTTACATCCTACATTCCTCAAACCAGCCCCCTCTCTCACGGCGGCCCTGAGCCAGGTGGACCCCACGGACACCAAACATGTAAACGTTTGAGGTCAACATTCCTGATTCCTCTTTTAGTCATTGGTCCCCTGCCGGGCCCCTGCAGGCCACTGGGTTTGAGACCCTACATTCGCTCTAGCATCTGATCTGTCCTCCCCATCAGCGAAGCGTCTTCACGTCCCCTCCAAAGCCTCTTTGCCCCTGCCTGGGGAGCTGCGGAGCCCCCAGACCCGGGTTCCCATCCTGGCTCGCCCCGCACCCCGGCCTCAGGGTGCCCATCGGTGACATGGGCACAAGCCGCCGGATCCCTGACGGCCAGGCGTCCTCGGGCGCCCCACCGTCTCGTAGCTGCGTGTCCCGTCCAGCCTGGCCCTGCTGCCCGGACACCTGTACATGATGGCCGAGGCCCTGGCCAAAGAGGAGGCGCGCCGCGCGCTCGAGCTGCCCTCGTGAGTGGCCCGCCGGGCCGAGCGGCCCCCAGACGGCTGCGGACCGAGGCGCGGGGACCCGAGCGTGGGGAAGGACAGCCGGGTGTGCAGGGACGGCTCGGGGGCGGGGCTCCGCGAGGGGGCGGGGCGGGGCTCCGGGGGCGGGGCCTGCCCTGAGCGAGGGACGCGGCCCGCCCTAGCTGCTTCCTGAAGGTGAGCCGGCTGGAGGCGCAGCTGCTCCTGGAGCGCTATCCCGATTGCGGAAACCTGCTGCTGCGACCCAGCGGGGACGGCAGGAACGACGTGTCGGTCACCACGCGCCAGACGTTCAATGGGTGCGCCTGCGCGGTGCCGGAGCCGGGGCGGGCGGAGGGCGAGCGTGGGGGCGGAGTCAGAACTGGGATGCGGGGTGGGGAGAGACCCTGGGGGCGGGGCCAGAGCTCCGGGAGCGTGGGATCCTGAGGCTGGACTCGCTCTGGATGGGGGAGGGTGTCAATGCCTGGGGGCGGGGCTAGATACCAGACAGTGGGGTGGATCCCCTTGGGGGAGGAGTTAGATCCTAGAGCTGGGACGGGACTCTAGGCGAAGGTCAGCCCTTTGAATCAGGATCTGCTGGGTCTGGGCATCTGGAGCAGGGAAGAAATCAAATCCAGCGGTGGTAACCAGCCCTTTGGGCGGAGTCAGGACCCGTGGGTGGAATCGTGGCCCAGGCCTCCCCGTGGTGGTTGAATCAGGCTTTGGAGGTGGAGACACTCTGGGAGCGGATCGGAACCTGACATTAACGCTTCCTTTGGGATAGTCCAGTGAGGGGTCGGGTCGGTTGAAGGTGCAGTCAGGATCCCGGGGGCGGAGCCAGAAGGAAGGCGGAGCCTCCGGGGGTGGAGCCTTCAAGACACGGTCCTCCCTGGGGGCAGTGCCGGGACCTGTGGCAGAGTCTTCCCGGAGGCTGCGGTCGGTTGAGGGTCTGGTTCTCCGAAGACAGCAACGCCAGGGCGGGGCATGGTCAGTGTGCAGGGGAGCTGGAAGAATTTAGGACCTCTGTGGGGACGGAGCCAGGACAAGGGGCGGGGTCCTCTCTGGTGGGAGCCTCTCCAGCCACTCACCATTCCGGGTGCAGGACGTCGGTGGTCCGGCATTACAAGGTGAAGCGTGAGGGCCCCAAGTATGTGATCGACGTGGAGGAGCCGGTGAGCGTTGGGCCCGGGGTTCCGGGATGCGCAGTGGTAGGGTCTGCGCCCCTTCCGTCAACAGTCTTAACTTCCACCCCTCTCCGCCTCCAGTTCTCCTGTGCCTCACTCGATGCAGTGGTCAAATATTTCGTGTCACACACCAATAACGCCCTGGTGCCCTTCCTGCTGGACGAGGACTACGAGAAGGTTCTAGGTAGGTGCGGCCTCAGGGAACTCGGGGGGCCCAGTTCGTGCCTCTCCGGCCACTGCCCCCACGGGCCACCGTCAATGCCTAGCCGCCGCACCTTCTCTAGAATCGCTCTCTGTTCTAGGCCACGCGGAAGCGGATAAAGAGAACGGCGAGAGTGTGTGGGTGGCGCGCTCCAACCCCGCGGCCCTGGGCCCAGGTGATGCCCCCACCCTGGGCCACCGCTGGGCCAGACTGGGGAGAGACCTGGGACCCTCACGGCACCGCCCGTGTCCAATCTTGTGCCCAGAGTTGCAAGGACCCAGAAGTTACCCAGACCCTGCCCTCCGGGTTGTGGAGCTGGACAGCTCCTAGCCCTGTAAGGTTGAACCTGGGGTTGGAGGCGGCAGGCACCTAGACTTGGGGAGAGAAAGGGGGCAGAATAGGGGGAAGGCTTCCTGGAGGGGGGCGTGTTTGCTTAAGGTCTCAAAAGATTTCAGTAGGAGGAGATGGGTTTCACCCTGAGCAAGAAACTACCCAGAGAGGGCATCCAGGTGTCTCTTGGTGTGGTAGGCAGTCTGGTTCTCCTGGGGCTGGGCAGATTCTCCAAAGGGGGGTGCCGGGCACCCTTGTGCACGCTGGGCGTGTACGGACACACGCACACTGCACACTCGCAAACACGAACTGCATCCGTCTGCATCATCAGAAGCTACGTGGCCGGGGCTCCACAGGTGCATGAGCACTAGTGCCCCACGTTCCAGTCCTGTGTTGCACGCCTAAGCCACAACCACATGTGTACACACAATTGCTCACTCACAGGCGCAAATTCAGACATTTGTAGGTACAGGGGTGTGCACACTGGTATAGGAAAGCCCTGGGCACATGCTCCGGTATCCACGCAGGGCCGTGCACGTACATATGTTTAGGTGCGCGTGTGCAAACGCCTTACATATAGTCAACTATGCGGAATTACTCAGTGTGCATTTCCTACGACGCAGGAACACGCACACACGCACACTCACATGCCCGAGTCCCCGCGTGTATACATACAGCCACATTCAGGGGCACGCAGACCTACCCCAAGGGGTCCCTGCACCACGTGGGCCCAGACAGAAACTCCGTTTCCCACCAGGGCCCACCCCTGCCTCGGATGGCCCCAAGAAGCTGCCTCCCGTGCCCATCTTGCCTGAGGCAAGCCAGGATAGGCCAGCCCCCCTCCTGAACCAGGAGGAGAACTACGTGATCCCCATCGGAGACGCTCCAGCTGCCAGCTACGTGAACGGGGACGGTAGGTGGGGAGGGAGCGGAGGGGAGATGGGGACGGGGGTGGGGGCTAAAAGCTGGAGGTTACACACCATACCTTTGTCCACACAGTGCCTTCCCCCAGTCGGCAGGTCCCGAAACCCAGGAAGTTGGCAAAGGCTCAGGCAAAGCCTCTAAAGCCACCCGTTGCCCCCAAGCCAGGTAGGGGGGTCCCGCCTCCCCCCGGCCCTTCCCTCCCCCAGCCGAGAGCCAGCTTCCGCCTTCATATCTCCATCTGCCTTTTCCTCCAGACCCCAAAGGCCTCAACAGCAGCCTGGCCAAGAAGCTAGCGGTCGGCTCAATGCAGACTCTCTTCCCCACAACAGGTGAGGGGTGTGGGGGTAGATGCACCCCGGCGGGTGGCCTGCGCAGTCACACGGGACCCCCGCTTGGAAGTGCCCCTCGCTCGGTCTGAGGCCATGCCGTCTTGAAACTCCTCGGGGCATTTGGGTACATTTTCACTTTTCACGGGGCCCCACAGATTCTGCAATGCTTGGTGGGTGGATGTGGGGTGGGGGCCAGCACGGATGGGGGAACCCCAGTGCAGCTGAGGCCTCCTCGGTCCCCTCCCGCCCTCCCCAGCCCCAGGGTTGGCAGATCTGACAACGGAGCTGGAAGAGAAGCTGCAAAGGAGGCGGGCTCTGGAGCACTCAGCCGGACGTGCGGGGGACCAGTGAGCCGCTCTCGGGGTACGGAAGTTAGCCAGGCCGACCGCTCCTCCCAGAATAAAAGCTCAAGTGACCCCCGGGGCTGATGTGTCGGGCCTGGCTGCGGGGAGGGCAGTGAAGTCAGACGGCCGCCCACAGCATCCCCTCTCACTCGGCCAAACCTACTACCTGCCCCTACAAGAAAGGCCCATTTCACAGCCAGGAAAGCTGAGGTCCAGAGAGGTCTGGGGCATGCTCAGTGCCAACCAGCCCCAAAGAACCATCAGCACGGCCTGGCCAGTGATTGACTTTTATTAGGAGGTGAGGTGGGGACAAGGGCCTGCCCTGGTGCCCCCTCCCCCCCATCAGGAGTTAAGGCTCCAAGCAGCAAGTGAGACGAGGGTGCCGGCTGAAACAACCAAGGCCTGGGCGGCTGGGCGGGGGGCGGTGGGGGACTCCCCGAACTCAGCCGGGCTGGGCGGGTGGTCCAGTGGCCTAGGTGAGGCTGGTGTTGGAGCTGCTGGTGGCACTCCCCCGCTTCTGTAAGCAGCGCACAGAGCTGGGGACCTGCAGGCCTGTGGTCACCTGGAAGCTGCCACACCACACCTAGGGACAGGGACCTGTGAGCCGGGCGGGCGGGCTCAGGAGCAGAGCCGGCCCCCGACCCCACCCCTGCCCTCCCAGCCACAGAACAGTTCTCACGGTGAAAGCGGGCAGCAGGGGCTGCGTGAACTTGGCCTTGAAGGTGTGCAGCAGCTGTTTGGTACGAGCATTGTAGAAGGACAGGAGGCCTGGGGTGGAGGCAGAGCGACAGGGTTGGGGGGTGCAGGGAGAGGGGCTTGCGGCCGAGGGCGGGCGGGGAGAGAAGGGCTGGCAATGCCGACCGGGGCTCGGGGTTCACCTTGGTGGAAGTCGCAGTGCACACCCAGGCAGTCGGGCACGGGGGGCTCCAGCACCTTGGCCTTGTTGGCGTGCTTGGCGGTAAAGCTGACCTGCAGCCAGTTGTTGACGTGGAGGCACCAGGACGCGGCTGTCTTGCCCAGCTGCTCGAAGCGGCCCAGGCTGCGGTACGCCACCCCCACGCCGAACGCCTTGCTGTCTGGCTCGTAGCGCACCTCCCAGTAATGCTCCCCGCCGTCGATCAGCGTGTCCCCTGGGGGGGGGGGGCGTGGGCAGCGGGGGCCGGTGGAGTCGGGTCCCAGAGGCCCTTCCACAACAGTGTGGTCACCCAGGTACTCCTCAGACCCCAGCTCTTCCCTCCAGATATTCCTCAGTGCCCACCTATTCCTCCTGGGGAGTCCCCAGGCTGCATCCACTCCCTCTAGATACTCAGAAAGACCAGATAGTCCCCAAGCCTCAACTAACCCTTTCAGATTCTCTGCAGACCCAAGCTACTCCTTCCAGATGCTTCCAGGCCTTAGAAACTTTCTCCAGTTCCTCCCCATGTTCAGCTACTCCTCAGTCCTCCGTTCTTCCCAGAGGCTAGATGATCCCCAAGCCCTTGCTCCTGGCCAACTCCAAGTATTCCCACTGGCCTCAGGTCCTACTGGAGTGCAGATACTCCCTGGCACCCTGGGACGCTTTCCTATCGCTTTCTCACTCTGCCCAGACCCCCAGTTCCTGGTGGAGGCCAACATCTGGGCCTCAGCTCTCCCCGGATCTCAGCTCATCCCCGAGTGCACATTCTCCCAGGTCAGCTCCTCCCTGATCCGGCAACTCTCAGATGGCTTCAGTGTCTCTGCACGCCCCTGCCCCTCCCCGTCCCTGCTCCCAGCTCCCGCCCACCTCCTGCCCCAGCTCCTCCACAGACATGCGGCTCACCGCCACATACGGGGCTCACCGCCACATACGGGGCTCACTGCCACATACGTTTCTTCTCCGGGCCCGCTTCTCCCTGACCTCAGCTACTCCCTCAACCACAACTAGGCGAGGCTCTTCCCTCTGCAGTCTCAGCCATCCTGCACCCCGCCCCCCCTCCATCCCTTCCCCTGCTTCTTCCACTAACCCCACTCTAGCCAAGAATGGCAACCATTCTTTCCAGCTACTTCATAAACCCCAGGACCCCCTGCCCCCCACCTCGGCCAATCTCCAGGCCAGAGCCTACATAAGCTCTGCTCCCCACCCCCAGGAAGCCCACACCCCCCATTCCTCCCACTCCTCCAGCACCACAAGCAACACATGATTGGAACCGTTCCCAGAAAGCTTTGTGGGTGGCTGCCTCAGTTTCCCCACCACCCACCATCAGCGCCCTGCCCAGAGTGTCCCGCCTATCCTCCTGTCTTCGCCCTTCCTTACCCAGCACCGTGTAGGACTCAGCCGTGAAGCGGTCCCGACCCCCACGACCGGAGGGCATCCTTTTGGGGGATGGCACGCCTCTGTGAGGGGCGGGGAGGGGAAGGCTCAGTTTGGCCCTCACTGCTCCCGGGGGAGGGTTTCCCTTCACCACCACCCCCCAGCCACCATGGTCTTCTCAAAAGTCCTCCACAAGACTTGGTTCTTTTCATGCCCTGGGTCCCGCATTTCGTGCCCTTCCTCGTGTGGAAAACCATTCAAGCGTCAACACCCAGTTAAAAGCCTCTTCCCCCTTCATTTACTCTTCGGGTTCCTCCAGCTCTGTGGCCCTCCTTCAACCCCAGCCTTGACCACGCTGGACCCTGGGTGTCCCCGTCCAGCCTGCTGTTCTCCAGCAGACACTCGGGGAAGGCAGGAGGGGGCAGGCTACCTGGCTGGGGAGTTGACGGGAGACGCCGTCCGCCCCTTGCCATCCTTCTCGCGAGCCTTGATGTCCTGCACCTTCCCGCCCATGGCGTCCCACTCCACGGAGAGGTCGTCCACCCGCAGGTTCTGGTGAGATGTGGACGCATCCAGGCGGAACATGAACGCTGGGGCCGGGCAGACGTGGGAGTCACAGAGATGGGGAAACCCGGAGAGACACAGAGAGAGACAGAGAGATGGACAGTGACCAAGACAGACCGTGACAGGGACAGAGCACAGGAAAAAGACGACGGCGACTGAGGCAGAAAGACAGAGAGAGGTTGACGGACGCGCTCAGAGGCCGACAGACACAGACAGACGGGGAAGCGTGGAAGAGACAGAGCGTGCAGCCAGGGGAGGGAAGGCTGAGGGCGTGTTGCATTTTCAAAGGGCTTGTGCTCCTTGCTTCCCTTGGGGATTAATCGCAGGAAAGGGGCCCGGCCATAACAGACTGGCCCGGACTGCAGAAGACTGCAGAAGGACTGCCTATAAGGGCACGCAAAGGTGTTGCTGCAGGAAAATAAGATCGGTCTCCATGACCGATATCCCACCCCCTACTCTAAGAGCCCTTATAAATTTTTTTTTTATATAAGAGAGAATGAGCGTGTGTGTGTTTGTGTGTGTGTGTGAAAAAGGGAAAGAATATCAAAACCATCCAGGTAAAACGAGATCGACTGCAAAAGCAAAAAACAGGAGCAGATTCCTATTAGACATTCGGGCTAAGGAATCTACTGTGGACTATGCTCTGAGCTTCCTGGCAGCCAGAGCAAAAAGGGTCACAGAACCCTGATTAGAAGATTGTCATTATACACCAGTACCTAGGGCCCCGGGGCAAGGGGTTATGGAGTTATGGGCAAGGTGGGGAGGGGCAGTCACCTGGTGTCTCCAGGGTCACCGACTCGGAGAACTCGCCTGCGACGGCCTTATTACAAGCCTTCACACGAAAATTCATGTATTTCATGTCAAACTTGAGACCTAAGAGCAACAGAGAGATTTCAACATTGTGTGCGCTTTCAGCAATTGGTTATAGGTCCCTGTGTCCCGCAGAAATCCCATCACTCCTCGTTCTAAGGAGGACGTTGCAAAGGACATCTTATCACTGAGAAACCCTCCTTGCCCTCATTCATCTATGGGGCTATGGATAACTTGGCTCCGCCTCCAGCCCAGACTGGCCAATCAGGATGCTTTAGGAAGCAGTAACAGCAATTGGTTCAAGAATAGCACATGACCCAAACTGGCCAATAAGAATCTTCCCTGGGACACTGGGCTGGTATTCTAGGGAGCAGAGTCACTGTCTTCTCCGGGCAGGCCAACTAGGAGGAGGCTCCTCTTGTGAAAATCTCTCAGTGCATTTGGCAAGCCTCTTTCTGAATGCAGCCCCCAGATCCAAAAAGTGCAGGGAACAACAGTGAGCAAGTCATTTGCTGGAACCCCTAGATCTAGCCATGGAGGGTTAAAAATTTCCCCTACTTCTAGGATACATCCCACACTCCCTTCTGTCCTTTTTGTATTTGTTTCTTAAGTCTTAAAAGTGAAAAGCAACTACCTAGTTGTGTTTGGTTGTGTTTTCCCTCAAGCTAAACCTGTTTAGAGAGCTGTCTTCACCCCTACCCCCTCTCTGCTGCCTCGTTCCCTCTCCCTCCTCTGGCTTTGTCAGTCCCCACCTTGAAGGATCTCCCGGCTGACCATTCCTTCCCTCCTGGAACATTCTCTTTCCTTGGCAGCCAAGGCACTTCGTTGTCCTGGCTAGCCCCTCTGTTTGTTCTCCCCAGGTTTTCTCTGCAGGCTCCTCCCTCCTTGACCCCCTCAAATGTCGGGATGACTCAGTCTGGGGCCCTTATTCATTTCACTCTGCTCCCTGACCCCTTCTTGCCCTTCGCATACCATCCGCCCACCACAGCACCCACCACCCAACCTCTAGCCCGAACCACATGTCCAGTTGCCTCCTAAGGGTTCCCATTCTCTGATAATCCCAAACAGCACTCAGCATCCCCTCCTCTAAAACCTTCCATAGCTCCCCTTGCCCTCCAGGTAAAGACCCCGTTCCTCCTCTCACTTCTCTCCCCACAGATGTGGGTGACAAACATTAACTAGCTTCAGACACAAAGTCTCAGCGCTCTGGCCTCTGATTCCTCGATCTGGTTGGCCTTCTGCTTAGAAGGCTGTTCTCCACCCACTCCTTCTCTTTCCGGCCTCAGGCAGGCTGCCACCTCCTCCAGGGGGGTGCCTCCAGAAGGGGCACCCTTCTCAGATCCCCTTCTCCGAGAGTTCAGTGCTTGGCTCAGCGACACTTTCTATTGCCCCTGAGTGAAGATTGCCAACCAGAAGGCTCAGTTTTAGAAACCTGGAACCGATCTAACTATGGTTGGTCTGGGCTCACTGCGGGTCTCAGTTTCCTATTCTGCAAACCGACCATCATATTCCCCATCCTAAGCAGGGGTCACATGAGGATGGGATGATCGCAGGCATGTGAGTTACAAACACTAACCCCAAACCCTCCTGACTGTCCAAGCGATCGAGATGTAGCTGGCGTCCAAATAGCCATAGGGTTAGTTAGCTAGATGAGCGTCCTCCTCTGTACCCTCAGGACCACACATCTTTGGATGAACTTAACTTCCCGCCCTGTGGAATTCACTCGCTAGGGAATTCTGTAGAAGACAAGAGGAATGGTGGGGGGGTGCCTCGGGAAGCCTCTGATATAGCAACCCTCCGCCTCGATCGCAGTGGCGGTGACGGGAGAAAACCGTACAGGGGAGAGATTACACACGCACACACGGGAACACTATTGAGCCTGAAAAAGGAAGGAAATCCTGATCTGCCCTACAACACGGATGACCCCTGGGGACACCGCGCTCAGTGAAATAAGCCAGACACGAAAGAACAAATCCTGTCAGGTTCTGCTCACATTAGGTACTGAAAGTAGTAAAAATCGTGGGACAGGAAGTAGATGGTGGGGGTCAGGGGCTGGAGAGTCAGCGTTGCACGGGGACAGAATTTCAGTTTTGTAAGATGGAAAGGGATGAAGACGATATGATGGCTTCACAACGTAATGCATGTACTTACTACTACCACCGACTTGGACACTTAAAAACAGTTAAGATGTAAATTTCACGGTATATGTATTTTGCCATAATAAAAAATCAATGTATTGGGGGAAGGTGGCATATGTTTATTTTGATTCCAACGCAAAGGACAGCCCCTCTCGCTGGCTGGTAGCTTTTCTTTCTTGCAATTAGCATGCTCATTATTAACCATGTATGCTAATTACAGATAAAGCACAGGCTGATTACAGCCCAAGAGCTATGGTGATAGTTATCTTGTCAGCAAGGCTCTCCCCGCCGCTCAGGATTTCCCTTGGCTCAGGATGGCTTCTGAAACTCATTAGGGACCCCTGATTTTACCCTTCTCAGACTCTCCCCTCCGGGCTGGGGGATTCCCCACACATTCTGCTCTCTTCCACCTGCTAAGGAAATCCCCAAACACTGGGAGGATGCCAACCCCAGGAGGGGAGGGATTTTCGTCCGTTTTGCTTACTAACGCAAGGGCAGCACCTGGTACACCATAGGCGCTCAATACAGTGACATCAACAAATGCTGGGGCTGGAGAATGCCTTCTCCCCCTGGGCCTCAGTTCCCTCCTATGTAAAATGCTGATGATAAGCATGTCCATTACACGTGGGTAAAACCTTTAACAAGCCCTCCGTGAACAGTGCGGGGGCGAGCATCAATATTGTTTTCATTATTACTACTTTCTGTTACTCCTGATCAGCCCAGCCAGGCCCCCAGTTGAAAGGGGAAAGGGGATCCTGGAATTGCTGAGCCGCTCCGGGCCGGGGGGGGGGGGGGGGGGGGGGGGGGG